>PVIU01001357.1:59844-194445 GCA_004026605.1 Ondatra zibethicus | reverse complement strand
AGAAGCATGATGCTTGGCACATGTATATTTAAATTTAAAACTTACATTTAAAAGTAAGTATATAATACTTACATAATATATATATATGTATTAGACTATATATATGTATAGATAGTGTGTGTGCATACTATTTTGCATCATTGAAATAGTTTACAATTTAATTATATCAAATAATCATGGTTGTACAGAACAAATATATTTATAAACAACTTCTAAGAGCTGTTCAGGCCACTTCTTCACACTGATTTTCTTCCTTGCTAGAGGTGATGGAAAGAATAAAAAGAAAAAGAAAAAGAAACCATGAATTTGAGAGGGAGATGTTGGCGGGAAAAAGAAGTATTTATTTAATTATATTTAATTAAGGAACAGTATAAAATAAAAAGAATATAACAATATTTTGAGTATGATATTAATGTGATTTGTGTTTAGCCTCATTAATATATATCCTGTGCTACAGAAGGCCTGTAGACTGCAGGTGGGACACCAGACATCCATCATAGCCCATGTAGCTTTTGACCCTCATGTCTTCTCCCAAGGGTCTTACTGCTGTTGTGCAGGTTGTTGACTTCTCTGCTTACTTTTCTCATGCCCTGAGCACATAAAACAAGAGCCTGAGATCTCAGTAGATGACACATAAAGGCACAGAGCAAGGAACATAATATAAAGGACATGTGGCAGGTTGACTTCATAAATACGCTACAAGGAAATAGTGATTACACACATATGTGTGTGATTTACTGGTCAGATGGAAGCAGGACACAAGTTTGTTAGTTCTTTACTTACGGGAAAAGGAAGGAAAACACCAGATAGATAGGAGACACAGGGCTCATGTTTGGGCACAACACTGCCTTTTGATGGAGTGGCAGGGAGGCTTTCAATTGATTTCTTCTTAAACTGTGAGCTTCTGTCTGCACCTGCCCTTTGTGGTGACATCTAGATTCAGCTCATTAGGGAGAAGTGGCTCATCGATACAGGCATTTAAATGAGCAGTATCCACAAAAGAGGAAACTCCCTTTGCTCAAAATCCATATTCTTCCCCAGGGTGAGTATGAAGGGGAAGAGGTGACTAAGGAGCCTATTAGGCTTGACTGTATTGCCTAAACCTATCAGGGTTCTGGCCTTTGGAGGAGAGAGACGAGAATGAAGATGAGTGGTTCTTATTGCAATAGTACCACAGAACACACATCTATGTTGAACAGAGTCAAGATCCTAGGTGTTTTGAAATAGTCAGCTGTGTTTCAACTTATTGTGCAAAGGATAGAATTCCTTCCTTCCATCTGCCTTAGGAATTAATGTGGTGGCTTTTTCTTCTTCATCTCAATTTTCATATTTGATGATAACATATATCTGAAGCACATGAATTACAATATAAACTCACTAAATAAATATTTGTCATTTTTGTGTTGATTATAACCAAATTTACTTAAAAAATATGTTGAGCCCATCATTCTTCTCAGTGCTGATAGGAAATAATCAAGATTTTTATTACTTTTAGACTTCCTTTACCAAATTTAAGACCTTTTTCATTACTTCAATATTTATTTTCCACCATTATGAGCCTCTCATTCCTTCAGACAGATTTTCACTTTCTTTAAGATCATGAGGCAAAATATGGATCTTCCAATTAAATCAAATTTTTAATCAATACCAAAGTAATAATTTGTTTAAATTTGTTTCCAATATTGTATCGGGAGTACTTATACTAAAAATCATTTGTTGTTTATATGAAATTCAAATTTTAACTTGTAATGACTGGAGATATGGCTCATTAGAGTGTTTGCTTAGAATCCACGAAGTCCTGGGTTTGGTCTTCAGCACAGTATAAAGTAGACGTGGCTCTATATGTTTATAATCCCAGAGATTTGGAAATTAAAGGTCATCTTCAGAAGCATAGTGGCTTCATAGTTTTGAGGACAGCATAGGTTACATGAGACCCTCTCTCAAAAAATGTAACAAAACAAACCAACCAAACAGAAACCCAGAAAAACTGAACTGGTTGCCTTGCTTTTTATTTTTCTTCTATTCTACTCTACTCTACACTTTCTATCCCGCTCTATCCCATCCTTTCATTTTTCCCATCCTGTTCTTTCTTTCATTATTTTCCTTGTTGAGACTGGCAGGTATTATTTCTTTACACTCTTTTGTTTCCACAAATGATTCACATCAGCTTCCTCTTTACTCATGAAATAGGCATTCCTTCTAATGGAACAGTTTCATTACTTAAAGTAAATACTAACAACAGCCATGCAGAGCCCCAAATCCTTAAGTTAGCTAGACAGGAAGAACCAAAAGAAATCCTCCTGCCACCCTCTGCCCCTCTCTTGCCGGACTGGACATTTGCTTCTGTACCTTCCCACTGCCTTCTAATTTGTGGTTTGCTAAACTCACCCAGTTCTAATTGGGTCCAACATATCCTAACCTGGATGAATTCCCATGAGGACCAAATATATCCACCTTTGCTTTTTATGTTCACTTTAAAAGTCTGCAGTTCTTACTCAAGGGACTTCATAATGCATTTTCATATAGTATTGAAAAAGTCCATGGCCCAGACACAGGCCAGGGGCTGTTCTCTACCTGCCTCTCCTTGTAGAACAAACACAATCTCTCACAGGCTGACCTTTTTTAAGGTCCCTAAATAAACTCAAGGAATGATTTTCTCCTTCCCAAGTCCACTTGCTAGTTAAAAGGTCTTTAAAACAATGTTCGCTTATGAAATGACCCATGAGGACAGAATTATTTCAGTATGACAGCCACCAGATACACGTGGCTATAACAATCATATTGGTAAGTTATTATTATCACCAAGAGAGACACATTTAATATTAATCAAATGTCATGCATTTAAATTTTAAACTACATGTGTATATAGGCCATTGTATTAGACAGTATAGAACTGTGTGTATCATAAAATTATCTGTTGGAGTATAAAGTCCTTTGTTTAGAAGACAGGAAACACTCTAAGGTCATGGACAAAGTCCAGGACAGATTTCTTAACCAAGATAGATTCTGCCCCCAGGAAACATTTGGCAATGCCTCAGGCATTTTCAGTTCTCATACTTTGTATGTGTAGCAGTGGTGGAATTGTTATTGGCCTTTTGAGAGGTCCAGAACACTTTTAACATCCTACAGTGGACAGGAACACTCCATGCAAAGAAAATCTGCATGAATAGATACTAGAGATCATGCAGATTAACAGAGTGAGGCCAGCAAATGAATGGGGAGACAAAGATCTAAGGGTCCTCCTGGCAGTGCCCTCCTTCCCCTGAGACTCACAATCCAATGAGTCTCCAGATTTCACCTGAAATCTCCTACGAACCTTAACTTAATTACTTATTTTAACAAGAGCTAGACTAATGACTTTACATTTCTTTGACTTTTTGTTTTGTTTTGTTTGTTTATTTTGAGACAAGTCTCCTTGCCTAGCTCAAGCTATCCTCCATTCAATGCACTATTCATCCCAGGCTGCCCTCTAACTTGTGATGTTTCTGCCTAGAACACATACATTCTGGGATTATAGGACTGAACTAAAAAGCTCGGACATTTCTTAGACCATGTATTCCCTAGCTATTGTACTGAACATTTTGTGAGTCATCTCAGCTTCAGAACTCATTCAACACTAGCCTTTATTGTATAACTGAGGAACAGCCTTTAAAGAATTGATGGCAGTTAACTGAATGACCGAAGTCAGACCCAAAAGGCTACATAAGGAACACACATAGCAGGCAAATGTGCAGGGAATAAATGAGGTTAGCCTTTCAACAGGCTGTGGCAACAATGGAAGAGTGAATGGTCACTGATGGGTGGAGGATTCTTTCTAAGGTGGCGACAATTCTCAAAATTTAATAGTGTTGATGGTTACACAGCTATAAATATACTAAAATATTTTGAACTACACATATATTAAGAAGAATTTTTGTTTCTTTTTAGTTTCCCACAGTGCTTTAGATTAAATCCAATGCCTTGAGTGTGCCTGGCAAGTAGGCTGTGCCACCAGTTCTTGAAACATAGTTTAAAAATGGGAAGTTTATGCTATGTGGCTTATACTTTAATAAATTAAAGCTGTAGCTGCATTCAAAGAATCTAAATGACATGGTTGTACAAAATTTGTAAGGTAAATACTAGAAAATAAAAAATAAGAACAATCTTTTATTTTAAAAAAAAGGAGGTAGCCAATCCTTTTTGCATATCTGGTAACAGATAGATGCCTTGGCTCATCTGACTGGCAGGCTTCTTGTACTCATTCATCCTTTCCTATAGGGCCATGGGAGAGAGGCTTCAAAGATGGGGGAAATCTAGTTTAGATTCCTTCCTATACTTCTTAACCTGGACAAATGAATAATCTCTTTTTGAGCCACAGTTTCTTTATAAATGACACTAATAGCAAATACAGTGAAGGATGTGAAAAGATCCAACCAGGGACTGTGCAATATGTTTGGCAGAAAATGGTCATTCGATCAAGCACAGCAATGCTTATGGCTGCATTAATTACAAAGCCATGACAGTGTGGTCTTCAAAGTATGAATTCCTTGTTGAGGAAAAGCCCCTGGGCAGCTGTGGTTGGGTGAGTCTCAGTGGCCTCCTGGCCCATGCATTTGTATACTGCGTTTGCAATTAATATATGTATATTGGATTTGCTATTAAAGTTGCACATTTACTGTCAATTTGGCAAGATGTAGAGTCATCTAGGAGGCAAACCTCTTGTCATAACTGTGAGGAAGTTTCTAGACTGGGTTAATAAAAGTGGGAAGGCACACTCTAAATATGAGTAACATAGTCTTATGGAGATACTCCCTTCACTGAAGAAAAAAGAGAATCCGGTTACACACCAGCATTCATTCATTGCTCCCTGCTTCCTGACTGCTGATTCAATGTGATGAGCTGCCTTAGGCAGATGCCGCATCACTGCTTCACCAGGGTGGATTGAACCCTCCAACTCTTAGCCAATATCAATATTTCCTTCCTTAAAATGTCTCTGTTAAATATTTGATCACAGGAATGTGAAAGTAACTAATATACCACTCTTTTAAGTCATTGGTGATTCTAATGTGGGGAAAGGGCCTCAGGCAGGAAGAAAGGAGCTATTTAGGGGCACACTTATCATTGTTTCCCTTCTTCTGTTATTCCAGGTATTACTTTTCACCAAAAGAGAATTTACAAAGAGCATTTGTAACATTTTTTTTCCCTCCAGATGGAGTCATATGAGCCTCAAGAGTATGAGTAACTTGATGGGGGCATTTCCAAGCATTTAACTTCTCTTTGACTAGTGACCAAAGACTTTTTATTTTTAAAAAATCTGATGGAAACAAAGCTAGACCAGAAGGAGGGAAGGATGGCTGGCATAGATTCTTAGTCATCTCTAATAGCTCCCAAATGTTCTTTGAGGTACCATTCTTTTCAGAACTGCCAGCAAAGGGTCCCTTGAACATTTGAGTCTGTTTCAGAAGCAAGAAGAGGGGAGAAAGGGCATCGTCTACCTGCTGTCTAGGGGAAGCAGTGGAATGCTGGCTTTTGGAAAACTGTGCTTCATAACAGTTAAAATGGTTCAATCTCTGTCTTTAAAGCAAACATCATCTGTCTGCCACTCTGCTGAGTGATATATTCCCACTTTTTGAGATGCAGGCTCATTTAACAACTGGCAATCAAATCCACTCTGGCAGCCACAATGCAACTGTCGAGGTTCATTACACTGGAAAATGCTCCATCTTTATCTTAGTTCCATTGTTTCCCCCAAAGATTAACAATACAATTTTTTCCAACAGTCCATTTTCATGAAATTTCATTTGGATATGTTTCTAAGACCCTAATCCAGATGGTGTAACTCCAACAGAAATCTGAATGCTGCTTCTTCTGTGTTTTTGTCAAGCCCAACACTATGCTTCTGGACAAATTTAGAAAATGACACAAGGAACTCAAGAAATAAAACAATTTGTGATTGAAGATGTTATGTTGAGGAGGAAGAAGGGAAACACATTCTTAATTTATTTTTTAAACATTTTTTCCACATTGATATTAAAACCAATTCATCTAATGAACTTCTGCATGTATATAGCATACTATAAACATAATAAATGTGTAAAACTATAAGATGGAAAGGAAAATGAGCATGCTTTTAGCCTTTGATATGTTTTAAACAATATTAATAAGGAAATAGAAATGTTATTTTTTAATTAAAAGATATTTTGCATGTGTGAACAGGGTTTACATCATTGCCTCTTCCTCCCCACTTCCAATCCCTCCCATGTCCTCTGATCCTTCCTTTTCATTCATTATTATTGCTACACACACACACACATAAATAAATTAATATATTAAATAGGACCTGCCGAGTCCATTTAGTGTTGTTTGTATGTATGTACGTTTTTAGGGCTGACCACTTGATTTGAATAAACAACTATGTATGTCATCCCTAGAGATGACCAATTTTCCCTCTCTTAGCAATCATTAATTGCCTGTATTTCTTCAACTGGAGTCGGGGGTCCATGAGATTTCTCCTGTTTATATTTTCATGTCAACTGTGTTGCCATCTTTCAGGCCTTGTTTAGTCTGCAATAATATTGAGAATGCGTGGGTATAGCTTTCCTGTCCTATATAGAAGACACAGTTTTGTACTGGGACTAATGTTTTGTGTGTGTGTGTGTTTGTGTGTGTGAGGGGGCACATGTGTGAAAAATACCCTGAAGGCCAGAAGAGGGTGAAAGAGTCCTTGGAACTGGAATCACAAGTTATAAGCCACCCAATATGAGTGCTGGGAACTGAACTCAGATCCTCTGGAAGACGAGCAAGTGCTCTTAACAACTCGGCCTTGTCTCTAGCTAGCCCTTGTATTCTTTATATAGATATGATTACTGATGATGCTATAAGAGTAACTTGTAGGTTCACTCTAGTTATTTAATCAGAAGACTGGATTATTGTAAATTCTGCTATGTAGTAGACACTTATCCTGTATTGGTAAGAGAACATATTATAGGCATCTCTTATGGGACTTGCACAGGGAAACTAACAAGATTGTTATAAACAAATCTGGCTTGTTAGTGCATTTTTATAATCCTGGCAATATGAGTAGAGGAAAGGATAGATGATCATGAGTTAGAGGCCAGTTTGATAAATACAGTGAGACTCTGTCTCTAAATAGACATTGTGATGAGCTATTGCAATGAAAAACTAGCTGAAGTAGAAATAACTTAGAAAAAGAAGATAGTATTAGTTTTAAAACATAGGCCCATTTCTTTAAGCCTGCCTATGGACAGGTATCTGATCCTCCTTTTGAGTCCACATATTGCTTTGACTAATAAGAATAGCAGAAAGAACCATTCTCAGCTTCCAAGACAAGGTAATAAAGTGCCTGGTTGCCTTGGGACATTGTGGGAAGCATTGTTTCTGCTGTCTGGTTGCTTTGAAACCATCGTGCCAGGGCCACGTAAGTGCTTTGGTTGACAGCCCTGCTGAGCTTCCAGCTGCCAGATGGAGAAACTGCCAAGTGTGGAAATGAGCCATCTCAGATCCCAGATCAGCCGGCCTTCAGGTGAAGACAGCCCCAGCTGATCTTTGCACACAGCCTCAGGACAAACCTAAAGAATGGTGCCCAGGAAGCTATTCCAAATTACTTATGCCTGAGGAGTTAGCAAAATAAAATGGCTGTAGTTTTTATACCACTGCATTTGAAGTCAATTTGTCAAGGAGGAATGGCATCTGGAGTAGGTGAAAGATCTTCCCAGACCCACAGCTAGTTCTGCCCTTGATGCTTATCCAACGTGTTAGAAAGTAGCCCAGTCTTTTCCAGCCACTATAGAGAAACATAGTAAACTGGGAAGTATAAGCAAGGATATTTATTTTATTTCAGTTCTAAAAGTTGGGTGTCCAGGATCTACATGCCAGCATGGTCACATTCTGCTGAGACACCTTCCTGATCAGTAGCCAGCTGCCCCTTGCTTCGCACATATCTGGCTTTCCCAGGCTGTTCATGCACAGAAAGAGAATGCTGGTCTTGGTGTCCTCCCTCTCTTCTTATAAGAGCATTTACTTCATGTGTCCTATGTTTCACTTCACATGAGTAATCTAGATTTATATGTGAGTGTGTCTGCCTAAGTCTGTGTATGTATTTATGTATGAGGCTATGTGTGTATGTTTTTGAGAGTGTGTGTATATCTCTTTGTGTTGTAGTATTTATACATCTCTCTCTCTCTCTCTCTCTCTCTCTCTCTCTCTGTGTGTGTGTGTGTGTGTGTGTAATAGAAGGCAGATAATTTGCAAGGGAAGTGGATCATTAAGAGGCCATGAGAAAAGTAGAAGAGGGTATTGGAGGTGGGAAATATGAGTGCATTATAGTGATACATATGTATGAAAATATCACAGTTAAACAAACATTTCCTATGCTAGCTAAAAAAAATAGTAAAAATATAAGGACAGTTATACCTCATGAGGTTTCCACCTTAGAAGTCTAATGACCTCTCTAAATCCTCTATTTTCAAGGCCAACACATGACTAAGTTTTGAGTGACTTAATGTACAAAAAGTATATACTTACATTATATTTTTTTCACAAATACTAAACTTCAAATTAACTTTGATACTATCCACTAACATGCCTCAGGAGAAGCCCAAGATACCAATATGAATATCAAGAGAGTTTCTTGCATTGCTGTGAAGCATATCAGTCTCCAGTGTCTAAGCCTCAATCTTCAGTGGTCTCCAATTAACCCAAAGATACAACATAATTTCTGTTTCATATAATTTTCTAAGTGATGTCTCAGAGAGAAGAGAGCAATGGGTGTAATATTTGATGCTTGAAATGAGTACAATGTCATAAGAACATAGCACAAACCTGTACAACCTGAATGTTACTGTAAATGAAGTTTCCATCAGAGAATATTTGGGCATCACATATTGGCTTTTACAAAAAAAAAAGTTGGTTGGAAAGAGAAGTGAGGGTTGCTCTGGGAAGTATTGTGGGTGAAGAAGGTAAATATGATCAAAACACAGTGTACATAGTTCTCAAAGAATAATAAAATGGAGTTTTGAATAATATTCTATTGTGTATATGTAGCACATTTTCATGATCCATTCATAAGTGGATGGAGTAGGCTATGTTCATTTCCTGGATACTGTGAATAAGGCATCATGAACATCTCCTCCGGAGGTATCACTGTTACAGGATGTAGAGCCCTTTGGGAAAATTCTTAGGAGTAGTGTGGCTGGGCTGTATGGCACATCTATTTCTAGCTGTTTGAGGAAACTCTATACTGATTTCCATTGAGGGTGCATCAGCTTTCTGTTACTAAGAGGGCATCCATACCCCAGGAGATGGTCATGTGCCCATACAAGTAGCAATAAGTGGGCATACCTGGACTTTTGAAAGAAAGCATATGAAGTTAGGAGGGAAAACTGGTGGTGGGGATGGGGGATACATGGGAGAGGAGGAAAAAGAGGGTGGATTTAATCAAAAGTCATTATATGAATATGTGAGATTCTCAAACTAAAGAAAAATAATAATGTGCCTTACCCTCTCTGAAGATTGGATGGGGTTGGGGTGGGAGGGTATGTGAAGGGAATGGGAGGAGGGCAGGATGTGGGAACTGAATTGGTATGTATAATGAAAAAAGATAGTTTGTTTACTTTTAAAAAATAAATAAATAAAGGAAAAATACATATCAGTGAAAAGCTAAATAAATAAATGAATAAAAAGAAGGAATGAGTTTCATTTAATCTGCGGTGCATCTGTTTCCTGGGCATTGTTGGTCTCCATGCCTAACTACGATGATGTCATCAGTGATTTAGGCTGCACTTTCTCATGGGGACAAAGGCCTACCTCAGGTTCCCTCTAGGCACAATTTTAATTGGTTCATGTTGCTTTTTAGATGAAGGCTTCCTGTCCTGCTGCAGGCAGAGGAGATACCAGTCAAAAGAATTTGGGAAAGCTTGGCTCATTTCAGTTCACCTTTATTTTAGACATTTCTTTTGGATAAGTTAATTTCCTTTGTCAATAGAATAGGTGTTGAAGTATTATTAAATCTGTTCCTTAATAGCACTCAGGAAAGCCATTTAAACCCCGAGGCCATTCTCCCCTCCTAAACTGTATCATTAAGTGTGTCTTTTAAGAAACGAACATGCCAGAATATCAAAAATCTCCTAGCTATTATTTTCAGCCCACCAGAGAACTTGTGAAAGGCTTTCTAAAGCCTCCGAGGTTGTTTGTCATCTGTTCCAGGTACCACCTTGGTGCTAATATCTTAAATCAACATTCTGAGAAGCAGTGAATGGGTGATAAACATTTCCAGGGGGTTGCAACTGTCTTATTAGAGATGAAAATAGAGTTCTGAGGACAGTGTTTTACCCTCTTATCTGTTTTATGTTCTAGGCATTCTATAAATATGCATTACTATGGGAACTCATTGCTCGTCAAAGACAAGATTGCTCTGAAAATATTTCACAATTATTCCATTCCTCCTAACAAGTCAGTTAATTAAGAGCAATAACATTAGTCATATCAGGGGAAAGCACTTCCAAAAGCTAGGTAATGTCTATATTTATAAGCAGCTGCAAACTCATACTGACATTGATGGTTTGTGCTTGTTATTCAACATGTGTGCTCCCTGCCTAACATCTAATAAGAAGAACAAAGAACACAGATATCAGTATGCATAGGAATTTGGTCAATAGACTTACTCATAAGGAATTTAAGAATCAAGCGTTTCACCCTAAACACATATGAGCAACACTAAATGGGATAAGTAGGTCACATGTGTGCATAAATATACCTATGCACACACATATGTCTGTGTATAACAATAACTAAAGAAGAGGTCGTAATGTGAGAGGGAGCTAAGGAGGAGACGGAGAGATGAAAATGATGTAAATACAGCACCCATGTATGAAATACTAAAAAAAATCTTAAATTAAAATAAATACATGTTTCCAAACTCCTTAAATGAAGGTAATTATATCCTTGGAAATATATCATGTAGCTGTGTAGTTCTTAAAATTTTAAAAATCATTTATTTTACTTTAATTATGTGTGGGTTTCTGTGAGGCTATGAGCACAAGAATACAGGGCCGAGGAAAGCCAGAAGAGGGAATCAGATCCCCGGGAGCTAGAATTACATCTGGTTGTGAGCCATCCTATATGGATGTTAGCAATTGAACTTGGGTCCTTTGCAAGAACAGTATGAACCCTTAACAACTGATCAACCTTCTCTATCCTGGCATTTAAACAAAAATAAATCAACAACCTTTTTTTCACCTTCCTCCATGATAATAGGAAAATCAAAGTCTACTGTAAACAATCAAAATTTCTAAATATTAAAAATAAAATTAAAATCACTCACAACTCTATCAACCTGCCATTAATATATCTGCTTATAACCTTAAAAATTATGTACCCTAAGCAAGTTTTATAGTTAAGAAAGGACACATATGCATGTTTCACTTTTCTAAAATCTCATAGAAATTTTCCCTCTAATACACGGAGCTCCATGCAGTCACTTTAAAGAACTGCTCAATATCCCATCAGATGGAATGATCAACTCAGTTATTGCTCTGTGACCTGAACTTTTGGAGATGTTCCATCACCAGTTACCGTCACCACCCTCATTATTGTGTTTTCTTGGACACATATATCTTTTGCCTCATTATCTGTATTATTTCCTTGAGGTAAATTCTCTAGAAGTCAAATTGCTGGGAAAAAGGTTATGGACATTAAATTTTATGACCTTTAATTGAATTGTGCAATGAAAAACCATTAAGGCAGTAAAGTTCTAGTACCACAGAAAGACACACAAGGCCATTCTCGGCCTTGGGAGTGATCATGGCAGACTATCCACTGTCAGGGGACATCTTTATGCTGGCTCAGGGATCCAGGAGTATTGTATTTATATCATCTGTTGTGGGTGTTGCCTGCTTTTAGAACTGAGGGACCATCAACTTGACTCCAACCTTGTTATTAATCATTGATTTGAAGAAATGGGGAAGGCAGGATGTACTTTGAGGAATATTTAATTAAACTTGTACTTTCAGATGACTGAATGGGGTTCAGTTGGAGAATGCATGTCACACAAGGATGAGGGTCAAAGTTCAGACACACTGCACCCTTCTTAAAAGGAGCATAGCACATACATACCCATTCCCCAGTGGTGGGAAGGGTAGGGACACGCAGATTCTTAAAGCCATTGTCCTGATAATCTAGCGCAATAGATGAGCTTTGGGTTCATTGAAATAGACTGCCTCAAAACATAAAGATGGAAAGAGATTGTGAAGACTCCCAACATTGATCTCTGGCACACATGCATCACATGCATGCACACCCACACCCACATTTTCCACAAGATAGTACACAGAAAGATCTCCAGATCAAAATGTTCAGTCTTTGCCAGGAAATCACTGACTCCCAGAGAGTAACTGACCCTCTCTCTGCCTTAGGGAACTGACTTCAGGTATCAATAAAGTCTAGGTTCTGCTTGGCGTTATTAATCCCTTTAAACAATATTAAGATTGGCAAATAAAAACATGTAAAAATAATACAGTGTGCGAGAGTTGGGTCTTAGATATTGCGCCAAAAGTCAGAAATTTGGCAGAAAGAGTCAATAATATGCTATAAGCTGATGCAGTTTGGTCCCATTGATGCCTGGCCAAAACAAATGAAACGAACTGGCATGCAGAAAGACTGACAGGCACCTCAAATCTAGCTATTTTTACAGGATTTATTGTTTTTTTAAAATTATTTTCCACATCAAGCTTTCAATATATGAAATTTATTTTGTGAATCTATATTTGACCTGGAATAAAGTGAATTTACCTCTAATTAATTGATTTAAAAATTGTCATGGATCTGTGAAATTACCAGACAAATATATTTAATTTCTGAACATATCATTGTAAGAAATAGTGTTACCATGGTTTCTTGATTCAAGATATAAATAAACTATTTTTTTGAAAAATGACATGTATATTATTTTGTATTTTCATGTATGAAAGTTCTACCTGTGTGTATGTATGAGTACTGTGTGTGTACCTGATGCCATAATTCAGAACAATGCAGTGCATGTGTGTGTGTTTGTGAGTGTACACGAGTGCATGTGTGTGTATATGCTTGTGTGTGTGCATGTCCATGGTATATGTTCTTGTGTGTGTGCATGTTTGTGTTTGAGGATGTACATGTGTGTGCATATACGATAAACAGAGGTAAGTTTCAGGTGCCATTCTCTATGCACTAAATACCTCATTTTGAGACATGGTTTCTCATTGGCTGTGGCCTCACTAAGTAGTGTGGGCTGGTGGGAGAGCAAGTTTCAGGAATAAATTTGTGCCTTTCAAGAATTCTGGTTACAAGTGCATGCCACTGTGCCTGGAAATGTTTTTGCACGGGTTTCTAAGTATGAAAGTCAGGTTCTCACACTTGTATGGTAAACATTTTAACACTGAAATTATATCTGCTCCTTAAAGAAGCAAGAGGAACTTCTGAACACAAAAGCAAAACCACAAGGAAAACAGGCCACGTGCTGGCAGAACCTTTAAATCAACTGTTCTCAACAATAGGTCATCATCCCTTTGGAGGTCACATATCAGATATCCTGCATATCAGACATTTATATTACAATTCATAACAGTGGCAAAGTTACAATTATGAAGCAGCAATGGAATAATCTTATGTTTTGGGGTCACCACAACATGAAGAACTGTGTCAAAGGGTCTGAGCATTACTCTGACTGTCCTCACTGTAGTCATATGGAAGTTGGTTGCTTAGTCAGTGGTCCCTCCAAGGTGCTAGATGGTGTGGCACAAAGGCTTTGCCTTGGGTCTTGCTCATAGTAGAGATGAAGAGAGAGCACAAATGTCTGGCATTCCATCTTTCTTGTGAGAATGGCCCCCAAGCAACCATGTAGTAATAGGGACCATAAAAGGAAGCAGGTAGAAATCGCACGTAGCATCCATCAGCTCATAGACATGCTGATTTTAGCCAAAGCGGTCACTCCAGTCCGAACTCTATCCATCCTTGAGGCCACCTTCTCAGTCAACCAATGCCCTTGGTACTACTCTGCCTCTGGAATAAGAGTGACCCAAAGAGGGTACAATATCCTGCCTACCTTGTTAGCTGAGCAATGGTCATTCTTTACCCCACTTACCCTATATTCCTTGGTTTTCTTGGATAATTGATAGCACCCCTAAAATCCACTTCTTAGAATTATACCATAAAAATGCCAAGAACACTTCCATGCACTCACCCCCGAATGACATGTTAACCCTCTGACCTGGATACCTTCCGTTCAAACTACTCCCTCACTATTGGTTCTTTTCCTCCAGCTTGCTTCTTCCTGCTCTTCCCAACTCCTGGGACACCTCTCTAAAGCACAGATATTTTGGCCCTGCATTTTGATAGAGTAATACAACCCTTAACACTTTATGCACATTTGATTTAACTTAAAAATGTGATCCACCAGAAACCCCAGTGATAATGGAATCCCTCGGAGCAATAGGAAGCTAAGAGTGAAACCAAACTTTCGACATTTTTCTGATTGTATATAACAAAATTCTCCCATTATTCCATATATTTTTAAAATCATCCCTCTGACCAAAAGTCTGCTTTCAAAGCAGAGCATTTGCTCTGAAAAGATAAATATTAGATTCTGGCATCTTTTTAATGTGCTTTGATCTCTAAGATTATTGACAGTAGCTGTGTTAGTCTCCATCCCCAACTCCAGCTTCATTGAAGTTCAAAAGGACAATTTTTATAATCTATGAGAAAAATCAGAAGTCATTTTATTTTTAGATTTTTCAAACTCAACTTGTATGAATTGAATCAATGACATATGACAAGTTTATTAATGTCCTCTCCTCAATGATGTTCCACCATTTTCTAATAATAACAATAATGGCAACAAATATTTAATGAAAATTCACTTATTTCCCCCAAAGTGCTCTAAGCCTATTTTATCATGTTACCATAGAAGATCATTTTGCTAAAATAAATGCTTTTCATTAACTGATTCTGACTTCATTAGTATCAAGAATGATTCAGCCATGCTCATTCTTCATGCTTAGTGTTTCATAAGAAAAATCATTTCCTCTGTCATAAAATGATGCTACATAAAGAGCAGAGGAAGCTAAGGTTTAATTTGAACTTTAAGAGCTAATATTCATAGACCCATTGCTGTCAGGTTGGCCTTTGTCTGCACTGGGATCTGGCTTAATTGTCTTAGCACCTTGGAGGTGGGTTCTGAGGCATCCCATTACATCAAATCCCTCTGACCCCAATCCCCAGGAACTACACTGATTCCCCAGTTAAACCACCTAGGGACCCAGCATTACTTAGGGTTCCACACTACATTCTCTGTGTATTAATGTCATTAACACATTCTTTCTCAGCAGTCAACAAAGTAAGTATTGCTTGCCTCCAAGTAGGAACAAAGTTATTCTGCTATCATAATGATGTACTGACTGGGCAGAGACCATGAATGGAGGATATACTCTTTGCATTTTGTATCAAGCTGATGACAATATAAATAAACACACATGGTTATAAATGGACAGCTTCACAATAAGAATCTGCACCTTACTGTGTTAAGAGTAAGATCACAATTTCTCTGTGATGAGCAATGTCATTGTCATCTTCACACTAAAAGGTTGCCAGATGGGGAAGAATAGAGGAAGAGAAAATGTTGAAACAAAAATGGAGACCCACCAATAGCAAATACAGATCCTGAGCTCAGAAATCTGTGCAAAGAGAAACCATCCCATCCACCTCCTGCCTATATAGTTACACCGCTGACTCAATAGTGATATGTCATTGTTTTTTCCTTGTCCCTTTGAAGTTGCTGAACTGGGTTCCACCAACACCTAAAACAGAGACTTCCTACTCGTATGTTCTTGAAACACATAGCCAGAGTCAATTTCACCATCTCCAACATCCTCATTCCATGGTTTCCTTGTCCAAGCTCCTGAGTGAGATTCAACCTCTGCCCCTCTCTTTTTCTCTGTCTGACTGCCTCTCTCTTCTGTCCACCCCATAACACACACACACACACAAACACACACACACACACACACACACACATCAGTGACTAAGGATGTCAACAACTTCCTATATCTTAGAGGGAAATGCTAGACTTCCCTTACCACCAGGATTTGACCATGTAACAGGCAAAGGCACTGAGAGCAATCTCATAACCCACACTGATTCCCTTTAGCATTCTAACCAATGTAATCTGTGAAGGTTAGAAGTTTAAGTATATTCTTCCCACCTCTGGCTCTGTATCTCTGCCATGCTTCATTCTCCTAGGGAATATTTTTTTTCTTGTTTTCTGGTCTCTCCAATGTTCTGTCAGGGCTGGGTGACACAGTGCAGGTGGGAGGGGCAACCAGCTCCTCAGACCCTGTTTTAGACTAAACATTCTGAATGCCTTGATGAGAGCATCACAAGGGACAGAATCAAAAGACTTGCCGTGGCTCATGCAGATTACATCTATTGCTTTCCTCCTATCTCTGCAACCTGCCATTCTGTCGTAGGAGGAAATTGAATTGGTCCACACGATTTTCTCTTTACAATACTAGGCTGGCTGCTGCCCTCTTCCCCAGGCTCCACAGAGAGATGGAAAATGGATTACTAGATGCTGTTTTGGTGTTTTTCTCAGCACTGAAGGTGACTGATGGGTTGATGCAGGTGGAATTCACTTTATCCAGTGGCTGCTTGCCTAAGAACCTGTGCAAATCAGATTTCATACAAATTGGATTCCATCTCCTTCTTGCTTTCTTGGGAGATACTTGATTTCAGATGGAACCCTAATGTTCTGTGTCTCTTAACATTTGAGTTGTAATGCTGTTCTCTTTCAATCCTCAGGCACCCTGCGCCTCCGTTAATGAGATATTTTCTTGTAAATGCATGAATACACTGAGTGAGCTATAATGAATGAGAAATATTAATGAGGGCTAGCCTATCAGGCCATTTCCTACAGTGTGTGTGTGAGTGTGTGTGTGTGTGTGTGTGTGTGTGTGTGTGTGTGTGTGTGTGTGTGTGTGAGACAGGGAAAGTCTTTTCAAATATTACTAACTACTATTTTATGATACTTATGAATGAAATTACTTGCAAAGTGCTTTATAATTAATTTTCCTCATTTGATTTTCTTAACACCTTTCTATGTGAAGGAGATCACACTTATTTTTTTCAGTGATTGCGAAACACGGCATATAACTTTCTCAAATTCACCCAGAAGTTAAGAAAATAAGATTACAAGTCTATCGATTTTCATGTCTCTTATTTTTTCCCCCTTTAAAACAAAAGTTACCCTAGTACATAAATTCTCCATGTTGCAGTTTCTCTGACCCATATCTCTTGGTGCTCTGTCTGGAAGTGCATGAGCACATACGTGCACATATTCACAGACAGAAAGAATTCATTTACTCATTTACACATTATTCATCTTGATGAATAGACTACTCTTCCTTCAATCAGTGTCCTAATAACATAATATAGCTCTCCATAATTTTTTTTTTTGCTATTGTGGAAAATAGGCCAAAATAAACATATCCCTTGTGGCTCACGGCAAAAATAAATTCTGAAAATGGATTATCTTCATATTTCCAGTGATATAGGAATGCAAAATTTGGTTTGTTTCTAAATAGATTCCCACAGGACATGTAAAAATACCTGTTCCTGAACCTGCCTCAAACACTGGAAAAGGATGCCCATGTCTTCGTGGTTTTCTGGCCATGTGTGTCTTATCAAATTATGGAGTTTCATGGATTGTATAAGTGGAAGGGGACACAGATAGTACTCAGTCTTCCTCAGTTTGTATTTCTTTTGTTGAGACTGAACTTGTGTGCTTTTTATATGTTTTAAGAATTCTTCCTATGTCCCCATTATGTATTATTTATTTGTAGTCATTAATGGATTTTCTTTTATTGGGAAAAACTCATAATTTTTTACAACTTTCCAAATGTTTTTAGGTAAAGACAGAATGAGAACATAAAGTTTTAGAATCCTCTTAGCTTTTGCTTTGCTTTTTGTTTTTTTGACTTATCGTTCTCCTTAATACAGAAGACATTCATTTTCATATCATTTTCTCTCATGACTGGTCATTTTCAGCTAGAGTTTAGAAATTCCAGTTCTAGGAGATCTGGCACCCTCATACAGGCATACATGTAGGTAAGACACAATTACACATAAAATGAAAATAAAACAAATTTTAGAAAGCCTGTCTGATCCACCATTCTGGTCTTAGTGTCATTTCCTGTGGTTATAAAAAACCCTGTTTCGAAAACTCTAAACAGATGAATCTCAAATGGCTGAAAGACACTTAAGGAAATGCTCAAAACGCTTAGCCATCAGAGAAATGAAAATCAAAACAACTCTGAGATTTCATCTTACACCTGTCAAAATGGCCAAGATCAAAAACACTGTTGACAGCTTATGCTGGAAAGGATGTAGATTAAGGGGAACACTCCTCCATTGCTGGTGGGAATGCAAGCTTGTACAGCCGCTTTGAAAATCAGTATGGTGATTTCTCAGAAAATTAGAAAACAACCTACCTCAGGACCCAGCAATACCACTTTTGGGTATATACCCAAAGGATATTCAATCATACCACAAGGACGTGTGCTCAACTATGTTCATAGCAGCATTGTTTATCATAGCCAGAAACTGAAAACAACCTAGATGACCCTCAAGTGAATAATGGATAAAGAAAATGTGGTACATTAACTCAATGGAGTACTACATAGTGGTAAAATATAATGACATCTTGAAACTTGTAGGCAAATGGATGGACTGGTAACCCAGTCCCAGAAAGACAAATATAATATGTACTCATTCAAAAGTGGCTCTTAGAAATAAAGCAAAGAAAAATCAGCCTATAGTCCACAACCCCAGAGAACCTAGACAACAAAGAGGACCATAAAAGAGACATAAATGGATCAACACAGGATGGAGAAAAAGACAAGATATCCTGAGGAAATTGAGAGCATGGAGGTACAAGGGGAGAGGGAAGAAAGGGAGGAGAGTGGAGAAAAATGCATAGCTCAATAAAAACAATTTAAAAATCTCTAATAAAAGCAACTAAAGGAGAAAGGGTTGATTTGCTCACAATTTCAGGTTACAGTCCTCCACTGTGTGGAAGTCAAGGCACTGGAACTGGAGCATCTCATCACAGCCCAACCATGCCTGAGAGAAGAGTGTGATGGATTCATGCATGGTGGTGCTCATCTGGCTTTTTTTACTCTATCAAACCCAAGCTCCCGCCTAGGGAAAGGTGCCATCTATGGCAGCTGGGACTTTTCACTTCAATTAATGCATTACTTCCAGATGATTCTAGATTGTGCCAAGCTGGCAAAACCAACAATCATATGAATTAGTTCATGTTTTCTTTTAGTGCATTTTTGTTTTGATTTTTACATTGTACTCTTATATTGATCTGTAGCTTGAGATCCTAACTCAATATTATTTTAATTTGAGAACTGCTAGTCTGCTTGCTGAATGATTTGTTTTTCTACATTATGTGAAACAGTTTATTTTTACACTGAATTTTTCTATGTATTTTTATCTATTGTCTGTAATTTTCTTTCTTTTCCAGAGATCTCTTTACATGTCTTCACACTTGTAATTTTCAAGGAATTACCCTGATGGATATTTTTATATGGTGCTGATGTTTTCTTTATTATTTTTTACATATAAATTTTATGTTTGGACACAGCATATTGTAAATATGAATTAACCTGAGATGTTGGACATCTTTATGTAATTGTGTTATCTTTCTCCTGAATGCCTTCCATTAACTACAGACTTTCTTCCATGTGGTCTTTAGAAAGAAGTAGGAATTTCTTTACAGAAGTCACACATAAAACTAAACTTTTATTTTAAGACATAACAGACTGTTATTTTATGTATGCCAGTGTTATTGTTTTAATAAGCTTTGTGTGAGCATGTACATGTATGAGTGTGGTATATGTGTATATACACTTGTATTCTCACTGAAGTTTATTGCTTAGGCTAGATTTACTAGCAAGTGAGTCTTAGGCATTGGCCCATCTCCACCTTCTGCAGACAAAGAATTAAAGTCATACACTAGCACACCCACCATTTACAAACACAAATGAGACTTAAACTTAGATCCACATGTTTGCACAGTGAACACTATTCACTGAACCATCCCTTAGGCCCGTATTGTTATTATTTTCTTTTTAATACAGCCTCACTCTAGTTCCAGGCTAGCCTCAAACTCATTGCAATCCTCCTGTCTCAGTCTCCTGAAGGATGTGATTAAAGGTGCACACTGTCACTCTCATTTTTAACTGGTGATATTTTACCTTTATATCTTTGGACAAATTATTTTTGTGAGTTATTAATTCTGAATGTTAATTTAATGTATCTCTACCTTGGTAAATATTCTTTGTAGCAGCTACTCAAATATCAGGGTTCATAGTGAGACTGATATATTTCATTACATTATGAAAATACCTGTGCATTTTTATTTTGAGTGTTATCTTTACAATCAGAAATCATGATTCATCATGTACTTTTATTTCAAGATCTATGCTGATGATTGATTGTACAATTATTTACCTTTCTGTGATGAATTATATCAATACGTTCTTTGCATTGTTCCAATAAATCTTTCTTGACCAAAAAGCATGACTCTCACAAAGGATGGCTGTTTTCTGTTTAGTCACAGTTTATGTGTGGTGTTCTCAGTAGTAAGGTGTTTTGTCATCGTGACAGAAATACCTGAGACAGCTTCAAAGCTGGAAATCCTAATTTAGGTTCTAGGTTCCAGTCCATGGCTATCTAATCTGCCACCTTGGTCCTGTGGTAATACAGGCATGTTCACCTCACAAGGACAGGAAGAAAAGAGAAGGTGAGAATAAGAGTCTAGGGTCTGAACAACTCTGTCAAGGCCACACCTTTAACGAATGACCAACATTCTTCCATTAGCTATCACTGCCTATAGGTCCTGCCACCACCTAGTAGCACTGCAGACTTATGGCCAAGTCCATAGCACATGGTCTTTCAAAAAATGTGAAACTTAAAATATAAGGGGTGTCTACGAGTAGGGCTGTAGACAGGAGACGTGTAGGTTGACATGGAAGGGAGAGTCTTCCCTACAGGCCTTCATTCCTGTTGGTCTCTCTGAAATCTGCTGTCATTTGATTCTTCCACAATGTCCCTCACAGTCTGCAGATTTTCTAGGCAGCTTTGGGCCCTCTTATGTACCCAGTATACTCACAGAGCAGATCCCAGGGGTCAGACTATCTTCCTCTGTCCTTTTCCATCTGGATTTTTATTAATCATGCTACATATGTATGCACATATATGGATCAAATAAATATCTTTATGCCACATACTTTTAAACATCTGTATGTGTAGAAGAGATGTCAGCAAAAAGTATTATTGTGTCCGAAGATGGTGTCCTTCAGAAAGCTATAGTAGCCTTATTATGAATTTTTCTCCTTTTCCCTAACATTTTCATCAGTAGACATTATGCATTGCTTTAAGTTTTGTTACTTTTAGCTCAGCTTGTACTCCCTTATTTATTATTAAAATCTAACACATTTCATCTGTGTCTATTTACCATGTATACTCTTTCAAGATTTCACATTACTTCTATTTATTTATCACTCATCCTTCAGTTTTCTACCTTCAATACATGATGGTAAATATTTTCAAAAATATAGTCAAAAAAGTTTCATTCAAAATATTCATAAAAGTCTCTACATTATCTCTGTTTTTAAAACTAATTCATTTATTTTTTAATTACTAAATTCAAATCCAACTACATCTAATAAATGATTCTGTTAAAAGCCTCTGTGTTTGGGTTTGGAGAAATAGCTTAGGGGTTAAGAGTGTTTGCTGCTCTTTCAAAAGAGCAAAGTTTGGTTCCTAATATGCAGCTAGCTCATAACTGCCTGTAACACCAGGACCAGAAGATCTGACTTCTCTTTAGGCATCTATAAACACCTGCCTGGATGTGTGCACACACCCATATAGAATCTCAGGCACCCATATAAATAATCTTGTAACAAAGCCTCTCCTTGCAAACTTGCCTCCACTTCAACTAACATAAAGAAGAAACAATAAGACAAACTCAAGATGCCCAGAATTCTGGTGGCAATGAGAACACTGGTTACCAAGAACCCCTTCTTGTTGGTCAAGTGTTGATCAAGTGATCATGGCATTGTCTCATCAACATAGTCATTAAATTCTTATTCTTTTACTGAGGAAAGAGTGTGTGGAATGGTTATGCCAGAGACACAGACACATTCATTGGCCCAATAAGGAGGAACAGATAAAAATGAGCTGAAATTGTAGACACTAGACATTGTAAAAATACATAAATAAAGAACTAGCTTTTCCTTCTAAAATATAATATTTAAAATAATTCTCACAAATATATTTTAGGTGGAAAATACACTGGAGATTATTAACTAAAGAGGTTAAACAAAATGCATTACAACTAATCCTGAGTTTCTTTACCTCTGTCCCTTCATGTCCCTTACACAGCCCTCTCATCTGAATTTATACACTCCTCATAGAAAGCATACTGCTCCCTTCTTTGCTTTCTTTTTCTGTAGTTCCTAAAACCTTGGCTATTTCTCCATGCATGTCTTGGAGACTTGGCCAAAATATTTCCCGCTCTATGACCTTCCAATTAGCCAAGGTCTACATTAATACTGCTGTGAACACTGTGATAACATGATCTGTCTCATTGCCTCTTTTTCTTTAGCAGTACATATTTTTCTTTCATGGTCCTATGGCTTCAAAGTTCCTGATTGTTCACAGTGCTCTGTATTTAACACTTGCCATGAGCATTAGTATGTCGTGATGCTCCGTCATGGGTTATACACTTCACACTATCCTGAGAACTGAGCCGATATGATGAGACACATATGAATTCAGAATCTCCACTTCTGCCACACAGTGTGGATGTATTCAAGTTAAAACTCTCAGCAGACATTCTTCCAATCTTGTCTGTAGTGCAAAAAAGAACGCTGGCCTGTCCCAAGTTCTTTATTTTGGTCTTTCTGTCTCTCATTAACTTATACAACCCAGCGAGGCTTTCCCCAGGAAATGTACAAGTAAACTAGAACTTTGGTTCTGAATGTTAATTAACTTTTCTGAACTCTGAGGGAATGCCCTAATGTTCTCTGTGTGTCACAAAGCTCAGAGACCCCTAAGCTAAGAGTCAGTGCCAGGTGTCCAGGGATGAGAATTTATAAGTGAGGCTAGTGAACTCACACAAACACTGTACTTAAGCTTTCCAGCCTTCCCTGCAGATGTGCCACCACCACCTGCAAAGTGCCAGCAGGTGAGAACACAGGGCAGGAAAAACAAGCTGCCAATTTGAAAACTGGCTCTATCAGTGTCCAGATACATATTAAGACTCAGTTTCTAGTTGGGTGGTGGTGGTGTATGCCTTTAATCCCAGCACTCAGGAGGCAGATGCAGGTGGATCTCTGTGAGTTTGAGGCCAGCCAGGGCTACAGAGAGAGTTCCAAAACAGGCATCAAAGCTACACAGAGAAGCTCTGTCTTGAAAAACCAAAAAACAAACAAAACCAACAACAACAACAACAAAACAAACAAAGAACTCAGTTTCTCACTTTGCAAAATAAAGATTATGAGGTAGGGTTCAAATTTGAAAGAGTACAGAGCACTTAGGAAATTCCCAGATGCTCACTGAGAATTAGCGCTGCAGAAGTCACAGTATTTACCCTAGAAGACTCAGCAAGACAAGTCTGGGAGACTAGCTAAGCTCTGTCCACAACCATTAACATCTGGTGTCGGTTCGCAGGTCACTTCCTCAGAGAGCAACATGGAATCCAAGTGTATTCATTCTCTGTGCATAGCTACATTTTAGTGGCTTGAAAACATACTTTTTTATGTTACAGTTCTTCAGGGCAGAATTCCAAATTGGGTCTGGCCAGGCTAACATCAAGGTGTTGGCAGGTTTCTTCCTTCTAGAAGCCATGGGAAGAATCTACTTTGCCTTTTCCAGCTGGAAAGGCCACCTGCATAATTTGGCCCTTGTTCCCTTTTTAATTCTAAGCCAGCTCTTCACATCTCTATTTGTCTGCTTCTGCTTGCACATTTAAAGGACCCTCAACATCACAACAAAATCGCACACACACAAACACACATATGCATGCACACACATGTGCATAAGCACATGTACAGAAGTTGAGGATACTATAGTTGTTAGAAGGCTGGCAGATCATCAACTATCTGCAACCATAATTCTCCCCTGTCATAAGCATAATATTTTCATAAGCTGTATGGATTAAGATTGAGGAGTCATCTTTGTGGAACATGGTTCAACCTTGCATGCTACCATTACTTCTAAAATAAATGAATCAGAAAACATTGAGACATCTTTTCAGCATATGAAGACCTCTAGAGGCTTAGAAAACTGTACAACATAGTCATGACTTCACCCAGAGATGATCTCAAAACAAACAAAAAACCAAAAATCTTTCACAAGGACTCAGAGAAATGGGGGAGACCAAGCTCTCTGAGTTATCCAGGATTTCTGAGAAAGCAATCTTTGGAGGCAATCAAACATGAAGACCATTTGGCAAAAGTGGGAGTGGGAGAGAAAAATGAAAACTAGTTTAGAGCATTAAAGCGAGAAGAAAGGAGGCAAGCCATGGCTAAGCAGGGTGACATCATCACAGGATCCTTTCAGTAATGGAGTTGGAAGTCTATGATATTGAGGGTGTTTCAAAAGACTACATATGACCTTGTGAGATTCATACCCTCTTATGAGACACTCCTAAATTATAAATCTATATTTCTTTGTTTCTATTGATTTATATGCCCAATGGCATTTGAAAGTAGTAGGTAGGAACTCAACCTGTGTGCAGCTCCTACCTCTTAAGCTGCCTGGGACCCACTTTTCTTCTCTTTTTTTCACTCTTTTTGCTGCCATGGCAAAATGGCTTTCTCCCTGGTCTCCATTCTTTCTCTGATACTTTGGTACAATTCTGAGAAGTCAGATGATATAATATGAAACTTGATCCCATCACTTCCCTCCTCAAAGCTTTCTATCTCAATGAGAGGAAAAATGGCTGGACTCCGAGTCTGAAGAAGGTTCTGTCTGAGTCTTTCCCAAGCATTTCCTCTGGAATTTAACATTTTCTTATGCTCATTATTTTTTTTAGCCATGCGGTCTTCTGTCTATTCTTTGAACACACAAAGAGAAAGTCTGTGCACTAGATGAACTCACCATCCAGATCTCCATTCACATTCTGGCCTCAGCTCTAATGTTAGCTCCTTAGAGCAAGGATCTGACCAAAGACTCTATGTAATCCCTTCCCTCACCATTAGCTGCCTCCCAGCTTTCAAATTTAGTGACAGGGTCTACTGTGTTCTAGGCTAGCTTCAGACCCCTGTGACCTTTAATTTTGGACACTTCTGCTTCTACCCTCCAAATGCTACAATTACAGGCAATCCCACCACACCCTATTTATGTGGCACTCAGGAACAAACCCAGTACTTTATATATGTTAGGTAACATTCTACCAACTGAACGACACCTCCATCTCACCCCCAATCTTTCTAATTCATCAAGATTCATCGATTTTCTTTTTATTGCTCATTTCTATTGGGAATTCTTCTCATTTTTAAATTCTCATGCTGTATTGGGAGTTAAATAGTGGGGCTCACAAGCACTAGGTAAGGGTTCTTTCCTCAGCCCATTCTGACCATTCATTAAATTCCTGGTTTGTAATCTTCACTCACTGCTCACCAACCCCCAAACAATATAAATGTCAGCCGAGTAGGGGTGAAATCTTCCCTGTCTGTGTTTGAAGCTCAGATAGCAGAACACTGTCCCCCAAACAGCAGAGACTCCGGAAGCACTTTTGAACAAGAACTTCTTTGAACATAAATTGAGAGTGTGTACAAGAGGTGTCTGAAATAGTAAACAGATGGATTTTGTAACATCTTTCAACACATTCATCATACCTCAATTCCCCCAACTAAAAGTGAGAGTTGGCGTAGATGACAAATAAGGCCCTTCCCACTAATTACAGTTCCTTGATTATGACTCAAATAAAAAAAGATTAAAGTTAATTTTCAAAAGGACAGTTACTAAGGAAAGTAATGTCCACCCCTGTAATTTAAAAACATGACTCATCTCTGTCTGATTCATCCATAGTGTCTCTTAGTTCTGCAGTGAGAGACCTCAAAACTCTCCCCACACACAGAAGCAGTGAAGTATGGGCAAGGCAGAACTGCTTGTCAGGGGAAACAAATGCATTTGCACAGACCTCTAGGTTAAGTCAGAGCTGTAAAGAACAAAGGGAGATAGTGATTCTCTTTGTTCCTCTTCCTATGTTCCACCCCAAAATAGATAGAATTTCTAGGTGAATGAATCCTTAGATTAATGGCTTTTCATTTTCTATCCATTACTTGCACTACCTATCCTTTTACATTATTATCACAGTCTACTGGGGGTGTGGAGATTATCCTGAAAGACAAACCATGGTGGTTTGAATGAGAAATGTCTCTGAAACGCTTGGTCCAGATTTGAGAGCTTATGGCCTAGCCTCATTTCCAGCTCACTCCCTCTGCCTCCTGCATGTGGACAGGCGTTTGATCTTGCAGCTTCATGTTCCAGCTGCCTTCTGCCATGCTGCCCCTGTCATCATGGAACAATAAGCCAAAACCATGTTTTTTATAAATTACTTGTGGTCATGGTGTTTTGTAAGCTACCGAAATGCCCTTCCCTGGTGATTCACACTAACTTTCCTCTTGTGATCTGAATGTTTCATGTGTGGCTTTCTCCTTCACTTCCATTGGTCTTCTCTCAACATGACATCCTCAGTGAGCCCTTCATCACACCTTCTCTGAATGACATGGATAGCCCCACATCAGTCCCCTTCCTGATGCTTCTGTCCTCTCATCCTGGCATATACTTCACACACAGTTGCTTACAATGTTGTCCTATTTAACATGATGCAAGTCATAGGAGGCCTAGACTTTATTTTTTTTTTTCTGTTGTCTTTTCTCTGTCTTCAGCACCTTGAGCAGAATCTGGTGTATAGCAGATCCCACAATAGAGGCTTCAAGGGGATCAATGTAAAGATGAATGAATAGAGAGAATGTGGTAAATATACAAGGGTTTTATTCAACCCCAAAAAGAATGAAACCATGACATTTGCAGGAAAATGGGTTGAAGTGTAGATCAAGTTAAGCAAAATAAGCCCAACTCAGAAAGACAAATAACAGATTTATAATATACACAATTGCTTATGTGAGTTACATATATGGCACCCACATATGTCATAATTATAGAAAGGAGATGATAAGAGGATAAAGTGTGAAGTCTACAGAGAGGAAGGCATAGGAACCTATGATAAAATACGTGTGATGTGAAAGCAGACTGGGTAATTACTATTTGGACAGAGAAAGGGAGCGGCAATAGAAGGCAGTCAAGGGCAGTGAGTGGCCAATAGGCACGGGGCATAAGAACACATGTGTATGAAGACACCATGATGAAACCCATTACTTTGGAAGCATACAAATGGGATTAGCAGTTGATAGCATTTATTGCTTTTGCATAAGACATGGAAGCAATTCCTAGCACCCACATGCTGGTCCACAGCCACCTATAACTCTAGTTCTATGGGTTCCTGAATATTTTTTCTGACCTTTCTGGGCACCAGGCCACAAAAGTATATATACATTCACACAGTAAAACATTCACATGATTAAATGCTTTTTAAAAGCTAAAAATTAAACAAGAAAGCTTACTTATAAATATGTATTAACAAAACAAAAACTCTGTATGTCTCATCTGTATTTTTTAAAGGTTACTTTTTAAAATTTATTTACTTTTATCTTACATGTATTTGTATTTTGCTTGCAGGTATGTCTGTGTGAGAATGTCAGATCTTGGAGTTACCAACATTTGTGAGCTGCATGTGGGTGCTGGGTTTGAACCTGGGTTCTCTGGAATAGCAATCAGTTCCCCTAACCACTGAGTCATCTCTACAGCCCCTTACTTGTTTGTTTTCAAATAGCAACTTACCATGTGTGTGTGCATGTGTGTGTGTGATGTATGTGTGGGTACATTCACATAACATGATGCAAATGTAGAAGTCAGATGACATCTTCAAGACTTAATTTTTTCCTTCCACTGTGTGGCCCATTCCAGAGACTGCACTAAGATCCTCTGGCTTGATGACAAGCTCCCTTACCCACAGAACCAGTCCACTGACTACTAGTTCAGCTCGAAGAAGAACTGAGGAAATTGCATAGTAGGTGAGTTTCTGAATCTGTAATTTCTATAGAAGGTGGGGAGGGGAGAGTGTGAGCAGAAGCTGGCTTTGCTCATGTCTATTATGCCCACTTCAGATTGTGATCTACCAGAACTAACTTCACATGTTTGATGCAAGACCTCCTTTCAAGATCCTTATCAGTTCCTGTCATGTTCCCTGAAGAGCTTAGGAGAAAGAGGCAAAGAGAGAGAGAGATTGTAGAGAACAAAAGGAGTGGGAAAGTTGGAGAGGCCTAAAGAAAGATCATCATGGCAGTCATTGTCTTTCTGTCCAAGATGACTATGATATAATATAATGAATAATATAATGTAATGTAATCTCAGTTAGTCTTCTAAGTAACAACAGCAGTAGTCATTATGCTTTAACATGGAGTTAGACAGGAGTAAAATATCTGCCTCAGAAACTCAGGACAGTTCTGTGCTTCATAGATGAGAAAGAACCACTTGCTGTGAGACTTGCTGAAAGAAACAGTCTGAGTCTACTGTCCATGGCCATAACTTGTGCCCTTTGGCCCAGAGAGACTTAAAGAAGTAATTACAGAGATAACAGTCACACAGATGCATGTTTTGTAGAGTTCACCTCATTGGATATTCTGGGTACTCAATTAACTCATTAACTCTGTTAACAATGATGTTTTAAGTAAAGCAATGGGCCAATACTAATGTTCACTTTAAATATCAGAAAAGCAAGAAGATAATGACAAGACTGAAGTTGTGAAATGTTGAACTACATTTAGCAGCTCATGGTTCTAGTGATTTCTAAGTCATGAATTCATTGATCTATGATCTGGTGAAAGTTTGTACCACTTCAGGCTCAAAGGCTTCCATGTATCCCATAGTTCCTGTAACATAGTCAGTGGAGTGCTATGAAGCCTGTGACTGTGACAGTTACTGGTGGAAGTGATCTCATAGCCTTAGGTCCTTCTCAAGACTGCCGAATTGCCTTGCCAGTACTTTGAATTCATAGATGTCATAAGCCAACTCACCAGCTCACAAATACATGGTATTAGATAATGAAAGGGGTTGCTAAAAGTTTTGAGCCAAAGGAGGTGATTTTTAGTGAGGACTTGCTTGGGAGACACAGGCTTTCCAAGGTTGCCACTCTTTGGCTGATACTCAGATCACTAAGGAATATATCAAGTCCAAATAAAACTCAAAGTAATGTTAACTACTTTGCTATGCTTTAAATTCCTTTTCTTCATTCCTTCTCTTAGCAGGTCAGCAGTTCATACGGTGAGATGGAGCAAGGGAAACTCAGAGTGGAAAAGAGAAGCTGAAAAAATGAAAAACATGTACACAGACATTCTATTTTAAAATAAACTTATTTATTTATTCATTTATTTGTTTCAGGCAGGAGGCTAGCATATGGTCTAGGCTGGCCTGAAAACTGAGATCCTTCTACCTCTGTCTCTTGAATACTGGGATTATGGGCATTCACAACCATGGTGAAGAAAACTGATTATGTTCATTTTCACAACTGAAAAGGGGTGCCCTAAAATATCACAGGAGAATAGGACCAGAATAGTGTATAGTACTATGTTGTCTAGCATTTAAATATTGTATTGCTGGAGCTGGAGAAGTGAGTCAGTAGTTGTGAGCACATACTGTTCTTGCACGAGACTCAAGTTTGGTTTCTAGTACTTATGTCTTGTGGTTCGTAAACTTCAGTAACTCCAGCTCTAGGGGATCTGATGCCCTCTTCAGGATCCCCCCCCTGCCACATCTCTATTCATAGGTGTTCATACTCCCTACCCCACCTACACATAACTAAACATAAATGTTGTATTGGTGGCCACTTAAGATAATTCCTGTTCCTGGCATTCAGTTAATACATCTTTGGGGCCATCCTAATGAGAATGTGTTTTTGGTATTCCACAACAGTTTGTGAATTTCTCCACCTGTGCTTTTTCCTCCTAGACTACACAATATAAATTCTGCAACCCATGACATCTTGGGAGGTGTCAGTTATCCAAATGCGCCCCAGACAGTAAGAACATGCTGGGAACAATGGGCCTTTGATTGTCAGGGCAACAACAGATCTCCATCCTGGTGTCCTCATTCTCTTTCCCCCAGCTTCCTTGAAAATCACTTCACGTTGCAGCTTGCTGTGCTCAGTTGTACAATAGCACAGATGAAAATATCATATTTACACAGTGTTGCATAAGCTATGGCTTCATTGTTGTTTTAATTACTGTGCTCCCCAGCTTGAGCTCTTTACATAATGGTGCACCTGGCTAATTCCTAGCACTGAGAGCAGGGCTTCATCTTTTTATAACTTCTTTTTGTAACAGCGTATGACCCATGGCCACATGATCTGCTTGCAACAGTGAGTGCGGTGGAGGACGAAGAGGGTTAAATGTCTGGCCTCCCAGAGTCTGTAGTTAGCCCATGAAACATCCTATGCTGGGATTCAATCAAACACATCACTTAGACCAGAACATGAGGGAAGAACTGAAGCCCAGAATAGTCTTTGACTCATGAACCTCTTCAGAATGTGTTGTTGATGACAGAGGCTCTACTTTAGGCATCAGTGAGCTGCTACTGAGGGCCCTGGGATACGCTATCGGCATTAGTGTGATGCTCAACAATGCTTACAACCCAACAACTACAAGGGAAAATAAATGGCCTGTGAAGAATATAAGAATTTCTTAGGGCAGAAGAGATGTGCTTGTGTGTTTGTGTGTGTCCATGTATGAGTATGTGTAGATGTGTATGGAGACCAAAGGTCAACTTGACTTTCATTCCTCAGGGAAAATCCACCTTGTTTCACTGTGAAAGCCTCTCACTAATTAAGTTAAGCTAGCTGGACACCAAGCCCCAGTAATCCCCCTGACTCTACCTTCCCATAGGCCTGATTTCAAGTAATTTCTCAAATTTGAAAATTTTAAATTATTTTTATTTATGTGTATGTGAGTGTGTCTGTATGAAAGTATGTACATGTGTATGCAGGTGTCCTCAGAGGCGATAAGGGAGTGTCTGTTTCCATGGAGCTGCAGGTGTAAACAACTGTGAGCCACCTGAAGTGGTTGCTGGAACCTAATCTAGTTCTCTGCAAGAACAGAAAATATTCTTAACTGTTGAGCATCTTATCAGTCCCTGAAGTGCTTTCTTCATCTTAGTTGTGTTAGTGGATCCAATAATTCTTGATTAATATTTTTTAAAAAATTATTTTGTATTAGTGGAATATCTCGTTGTCAATAACAAAATGTTAGTTAGTTCTAGATCGTGGCCATGGTATGTTGGATCTCAAAACCAAATATGTAGGTAAGTAAAATAAATAAGTAGATAGATAAATAAATTAATAAATAAAACTTGATTGTACTATTTGCTGATTTCCATAGTACCAAGATTCTCATTATGACCAATTTCAAGTCATTGAATTAGGAGTAAGGAGGAAATACAGAAATCAACTGTCCTGAGCTAATGGGATCCAGCTCCACCATTCCATGAGTAAAAAGAATAATTACAAAAGCAGCATTAAGTTGTACTCTGGCTTCAGAATTCAGAGGGAACTTTTCATATGTGAATTAATACACTCCTCAGGTTGTGGAGGATTGAAATGTCCTGGGAACTGAAGTTCCAGATTGGCAGAAGTAATGTCACAGAGAAGGTCCACTCCTCTTCTATAAAACCATATTCTATAACTTTCTCAGGTATTACCAAATCCCATGTCCTTAAAGTTTCAAATTATTGAAATATGTGACCATTTCTACTAATGAACAATATCTGATAACTGAATTTTAAAATGGCTTACAACTCTGAAAATACTTTTACGTGTATTATATTCTTTAAAATTGTGCTCATGTTATTGTGTTTATGTGGGTGTGCGTGTGTCCTGCTGCACACATGGAAGGCAGGGTCTTTGCTTCTCCCTTTACATGGGTTCTGTGTATTGAACTCAGGTGGTCAGGCATGTACAGCATGTGCTCTACCCAGTGAGCCCTCTCAGCAGCCTTGCGTGCATTATTACAATGAGCATAGGGATCAGGCGAGGAAGAGATTGTTGTGTTCATTTTTTTTTCAGACCCAAATTCTGGGTTTTAGAGAGGTTAAGTGACCTGTGAACTACCACATGATAGAGAGCACTGTTTCACTAGACAGATATGATGACTTGGTCTGTGGCGACAGGGAGGAAGCCAGTCTTGGATCAGAACTGCTCCTCCTCATTGGATCTAGAAGTTCAAGGCTCTATGATGAAATTGAGAAGTCACAGAGGCTCCATGTGTGTAGCGCCCTCTGTATTTGCATACAAGAAGTAGGTAGATTTGTAAGATAACATGTCCTGGGTTAAATCCAAGACTAACTAAATCAGAGTACTGTAGGGCCAGAGGCAGGCATTAGTAGTTTTTAAATCTATTCTGGGTGATTTATAATGTTAATTAACACAAGGACAGGACACTCTGCATATACTTTTCCTCATTTTTTAAATATTCACTTGTCTATCACTTTAGCCATAGAACCAATGCTGTCAAACACCCACTAGTGCTTGAGAGTTTGAGGAATTATTGTTGATTTAATTTAATATTTAATTTAGTCTCTCTCTCTCTGTGTGTGTTTGTGTGTGTGTGTGCGCACCTGCATGCACGTGTTTGCAAACCAAAAGTCAAAGCTGGGTGTCTTCCTCAATAGCTCTCCACTTTGTTTTTTAAAACAAGTTCTCTCACTGCACTCTGAGCTCACCAGTTTGGCTAGGCTGGCTGATCAGGGAGTTTATGAGATACTTTTGTCTCTGACTCCCCAGTTCTGGAATTCCAGAAGTACTCTGTCATGCCAGGCTTTTTCTGTGGATGCTTAGGATCTGAATTTTGGTTCTTGTGGTTGCATAGCAAGCACTTTAACCACTGAGCCATCTTTTTAGCACTCCCCCAACCCAGGCACTATCTTAGATATTGAAGCTATAGTATAGTTAGAGACACCCTTACTGACTTCCAAAATGAGATGATCCAAATGAGAAGAGTTAAACAGATGAGAAAATCATGAACATGAAGAATCAGTGGGTAAGTCACTTTCCACCAAATCTGACAACTTGAGTTTGTTCCCAGGACATGTATGGTGGAAATAAATAAGTGAATCCTGACAACCGTCTTTTGATATCCAAGTGGACTTTTACAGTGCGCGCGCCCACACCCACACCCACCCACACACACAATGTAATGAAACCCCAGCAGACATCACTTGGTGATCTCCCTGTCTTTTAAATTTCCAAGGGAAGACCCATTTTCTTTACAAGGAAACTTCATCCTGCATGTCAAATTAAGTGAGGTGCCTGCTAGTTTGGGGCTCAATCATGGATTCACATTAACTTATGCACTAGAGAGGCCCCTAAATCGCTCTTTGTGAGTCATATTTAAGGTAGCATTGAAAACTGCTTCCCTGTTAACTTAGACTATCATTCATCTTCATTACAAGTGAAGTGTAATTAGAAGTGTCTCCTAACAAATTTAGTTACAAATGTCTCACTGGGCCCTCTATTAAGCACCAATCAATAAAAAGCAAACCAACCAAAAGACAAAGGAGTTCCTGCTAAGTACAAAATGCAAAAGAGGAGTTAGTTATTTCAAGTGAATTCCTACCAAGAGACAGACGTCTCTGGTCCTTTGACCCCCTAAGTCAACCACTTAGATGACCTTGCAAATCTAGTAAATCTGTATTTGTTGTTCATGATTAGGAAGCAAACTATGCCTGATTTGCTCAAGTAGTTAAAGAATCTCTAAATTGCCATTAATTAACAAATGACTGCACAGAGGCGAATAGTCCTTTTGTCTGACACTTGGGTCTGAGTACTTCCCTTTTCTCATTGAGCAGCTTGGCATGTTAAGTGTTCCTCCTTTGCACTGGGTGGTGGTCCAGGATTCACCTCTCCTTAACTCTAAGCAACACAGCATTCCCTATAGCCTCAATCCAGGGCACCGTTACTGTGGCCTCAGAAGTGAATTCTGAATAGACTCCACAGATAATAGGAGAATGTTGCTACTGCTGAGTAAGGAACAGTACACAAGGTTAGTAGTTCTCAAAAGTCAGTGAGGAAATGAAGAATTTAAAACACACTTCTTTTATACTTCAGGAAATGCTCTTGGGCACTAAATGCTCAGATGTTTTCCTTTAGTTTATTTATTTATTTATGTGATAATAATGCTTCTTTTTAGTTTTTTTTCTTTTAAAAAGTGTATATTTATGGCATGATGACTTACATCCACAATCTCAGCAACTTGAATTGCTAATGCAGGAAGACGGTTGGATGGTTATAGGCTTCAGGCAGTCTGAACAACAATGCGAGATGTGTCTTTAAAAGGACACTCTTAACTACTTTTCTCACTTCTTAAGTGAAGCTGATTTTGGAACATTGGTCTGATCAGCTGAGATTCTTTGCAGTATGGATAAATCTTTCCCTTTGTTTCTCTCTTTCTTCATGACATTTCCCTTTTGGTCACTGAATGGCCCATAAATTTACGTATTAGGTAGAGTTCAAAATAAATGTTCATTCGCACTCTGTCAAAAAATCAGCGTTAATGCTCAGTAGAAAAGCCTGTGTCCATGCTGTAGTATCTGACTGTTTCCAAAACTGCTCATAGAGGAAACACAGAATCAAATCAAAACAAAACAAACATAAAATCTCAAAGTTAATAAGGCATTAAACAATCAATAAAAAGAAAGACAAGGCTGTGGTCCAACATCACCAAGCCAGTGATGGGAAGATGGAGTAAATCAACAAAATCTCCCTAAAACACAGTCTCAGTAATTTTGATGACTCCTCACCCTGTGTATTCCATGGAGGCACATTCTCCTCCTCCATACTTTACTTTACACTATAGATCATGAGACATAAACTAAAGGTTACAAGAACCTCACCAGAGAATATTATGGGGTCACAGTTTGATGGTGTTAGTTCTGGTGCCTTCAGTGCCTGATGGAATGCCTACAAAAGAGCCTTGATTATGTTCATATCAATAAATGAAGACAATAAAGGCTACAGCTTTTTCTACTTCACTTATTTCTTTTTTCTGCTTAAATTGCAAAGTAAAGAGGACATGTGCACAAAAGCCCAAAAATAAATAAATAAGAATACAAAGTATTAAGACAGAATTAAATTAATTTTGAAAATCTTCATCTACAGCCATTTCAAAGACATGAGAGCAAGAAAAATATACTGTTTGTTATAAAACAACAGAAAGTTTTCTGTTAGTTTTGTCCATTGTAGTATCACTTTAAAAAACAAACAAACAAAACCCAAACAAAAACTGTATAGCTTTTTTTGCTGGGATGGTGATTGCCTTTCAGGTAATTTTTGGTTCAGTGGTCTCATGTTTGATAAAAACAGAAACAAACAAACAAACAAATGTTTATGAAGATGTCTACTAGCAATATTTTTTTACTACTCTACATCATGGAGCATTCTGGAATCTTCCATTATTGATATTTCCTGTCCTATCTTATGAAGGTGAAAGGAGAGATTCTTGGGGCAAAGAGAAAGTTCACAATGATGAAATCGTTCAATACCCAATATGTGGAAACAACACAGCTGTTATCTCCTTCAGTGCAGATGTTTTTACAAAGTCAAGTGAAGTTTGTACATCTACTTCTTGCTTGACTAATGACCAGATTTATAAGAGAAAAGGCAGGGAAGAGAGAGAGTAGATGAGGAGCGGGAGTAAGTGGAAATGGGAAGATGAAGTCTTTGTGCTCATGTGTTGCAGAAGTTCAAAAGAGTAAGTGGGTCTTAGTCTGCATATCCCTGGAAAATGTGAATGACTATTTTCAATAAGGATTTTTAAAGCGGCATACACTGAAGTGCAGTTGCTAAGGTTGCATCTTGTTTGGCAAGGATAAAGTTTGAGATAGGAGAGCACCTAAAAAAAACATCAAAAATTACAGGACCATAAGGCTTTATTAAGGGAAAAACATTCCTCCACAGATAAGAAGTGTTTAATACAGGAAGATAACAGAATGAATACTTTCTTCTGAGTTCCTCTTCTCTTTCTTCTCCATAGCAATCCTCCAGAACCATAGTCTTCTGCCCAGCAGGAAACAAAACAGCAGCTTCATTCTCTTCCTCCTGCATCTTGTCCATGCACTGCCTTTAGCATTCTATCTTAAAAACTATTACAGAAACCAGTGTTAAAAGAATTAAACATGTTTAGGAATAATATATACTGTATTTTATGGAAAGTACCAACCAACAGTCAATGAACTTCCTCTGAAAGTAATACAACCTAGAAATTTTGGAGCTATAAAATGTGAGCATGTTTTTCATGTTAAACATTTATAAACTTGGGTTTTCGGTCTTAAATCTTGACTGTACTTTAAGTATATTAATTTTTCCATAATAAGTTTCAGAGTATTTTATTTTTTCAAGAAACAAAGAAATTACACTATACAAGGCCTCAAAGCCCTCTTATGTCTGCTAAATCTACAAAAATGAAAACAATGACACTTTAGGAAGAGTGGGCAAGAGGCAAATATTAGAGGGGTTATCCCCTTTGATTCCTATGAGCAAATGTGATGTTACACAGCTGTGTCTGGTGAATAGCACACTAATGTAAGATGACAGAACATGCCTGAACCATTGTCCCATATTCTCACTGGGTAGGGGACCCTTTTGGCTTTGTGAAATAAATGTCTGGATAGGAACATAGAGGCAGAAGTAGGAATACAAGGGCATGAATGTGCACAGAGTCAAAACCAAGGCAAACAAAACTGCCCCCAAGAGACAAAAGAAATGATTTGGCTGTAGATTTGAATAAGAAACATGAAGAAAGAATGGCGGGAGTTTAGGGTTATTTTTGGTAAATAACCAATAGATTCTTGCTCATTTTAGGGACTGTTTCAGGCATGTAGAACAGGAAGGCTTAATGTTCAGTAAGAAGATAGTTACATCTTTGCAATTAATTCCTCTTTTCTCATTCCCTGAAATGTTTTTATAAAGCATGTCTAGTCATGGCCTGAAAGTTTCTGATCATTAGGTCTTTGGGTTATTAATTTACAGAAATCACGAGACTGTTTAAAATTCAACTCTGTACCCAAACACGCGAAGCAGAAGTAATACACTGAATGTGAGCTACCAGGGACTGAAGGTATTTTTGGAGAGTGTCTGAAAGGTTCTTAGAGAACAAAACCAGTACCTGATCTAACAATGTCAGGACACTTCTAATGAGAGTTCTTCTATCCACTCAAAGCTGTAAGTGACAGATAAGTGAAAATATTTTGAAGAATTTTAGGAGACTAGAGGGAGTAGTAATCTAGGAAAGGGATCAAGAAACTCTAACCAAAGCACTAAATCTGCCATGCCATCTGATGCTGAAAGAGTTTTATTGAAACGTAAATACGTACATTCCCTTACCTATTCGTCAGACCTTCTTTGATGCTGTGATAGAAAAGTGGAGAAATCACAAAAGAGACCACCTAGTCCATAAAGCCTTGATCATTTATGATATATGGAGGGTCACAGAAAATGTTCTCTACCTTTGGAACATGGAGACATTTTGATAGGAAAATGCCTCTTGACAACCAGAGCCTCAGGAAAGGGAGAACCCTTGTTTCTTCAGGGAATAATAAGATTTGCCTCTGGAGTTGGCATAGTCTTTATCACACCCTCATGGACCATCATCTCCACAGAATGCATTTCAAGTAAGAAAACACATCTGGCGATGGGAAGGAACTTTTAAATCGGAAACCTGAACTGCAGGGCTTCTTCCTTTTGCCACCACAGACTCCTAATCTGGGTATTGAATTGGAAGAAAGAACCCTCTTTCTTTCTGGCACCATGCTAGGCAATGAGATGACAGAGATCACTAAGGAACTGCCTGCCTTCAGAGAACACAGAAAGGCAGGAGGTTGGAACAAGCTACTGAAACTCAATGAAGTAGTGAAAACAGCAGAACCAAGCCCAGAGTACACCTGTTCCAGATAGAGCTAAGTGTTCCTTTATTGCTTCAGTTATGGGAGATAGCTTGTAGTTTTGACCAATACCATAGATAATCTTATTTATCTTGCCATCACCTGCTTAAAGGAGGTAACAATAATATTAAACACACATTTCAGCACTCTGCAGTGGAGGGTGAAGTTTAAAATTTTGAGGCTGTAGATAAAGATGATTCAGTGAAAAAGTAGTTGTCTTTAAAGCACCAGGACCCAGAGTTCAACCATCAGAACCCAAATACAAAAGCTGGCCATGGTAGTACATGCTAGGGAAGCAGAGACAGGTGGATTTCTGGGCCAGCCAGCTCTACTACGTGGTGAACTCCTATTTGGTAAGAGACTCTGTCTTCAAAAAAAAAAAAAAAAAAAAAAAAAAACAAGGTAGTTACACCTGTGGAATGAAAACCAAGTCACCCTCTCAATTCTACATGCACACACATAAACACGCACATAAATGTGTACACATGTAGGCATAAAATATTTTAGCTAAAATAGAGGCTAGAATACATTAACACCTAAATCAATATGCAATGAAAAGGCATATTAAATTTAAAATCGAGAAAAGTCAAAGTTCTTTGCTGACAAAATGTAGGTAACAAGAAGAGCACATGGTGAGAAAAATGAACAAATAACCATTGAAAACACAATGATAGCATGCCAGTCAATGGGGGCCGCAGAGAGCACTGGCTTTATACTATCACTGGGTTCTCACAAGTTGTGATGGCTGTTCTTGGTTGTCAACTTGACTAAGCATTTGGATATACCCTTTGAGGAAGTTTTCTTAATTAAATCGTTGGAAGTGGGGAGATCCACTCTTAATCTGGATCATTTGAGATGGAAAGATCCAGCTTTATTCTGGGCCATGCCTTTGGGTGACAACCAATATAATGGATTCAGAAAAATAGAAGCTCTCTCTCTCTTTCTCTCTCTCTCTCTCTCTCTCTCTCTCTCTCTCTCTCTCTCTCTCTCTCTCTTCCTCACCCTCTCTTTTATTGCCTGCATCCTCTTGCTCTGGCTGCTATGTCCATTTTTTTCACTGGCATTAGTGCCTACTCCTTTAGCATACACTTCTTCCAGCTCCCAGTACCCCTGCCTTCCTTCACACCAAATTGCCCCTACAGAAGGGACAGGGCAAGTCAATAGAGGGTGTTAGTATATACTGAAGACCAGTTGAGCCACCCAGCCTTGTGGAATTAATAACTACTGGATTCAAACTGAATAATTACAGGATTCTTGGACTTTCTGTTAGGAGACAGCAGTTGTTGGATTAGATGGGCCACAGCCTTTAATAAAGCCCCCTAATATATGTGCATATACATATACACACACATATATGTACAATGTGTAATATTCATTTAACCATATATATATGTATATTTATACTTAATCAATTCTTTTTCCACTCAGAGAACCCTAATACACCAGTCTAGTACTAGTACAAGAATTCAGTGTTCTTTCATGTAGTAAATAATTTCCACTGCTCTACTAGCTCCCTCTTCTGACTTAGCCTTTTCCCCCTGTAGGGGCAACTTGGCATTAAGGAAGGCAGGGGAACTGGGAGGAGGAAGAAGACAACCATCTGGAGATTTGAGCCTCTAACTTTGACAAGAATGGGACTTTATCATCTGTTATATACCTAGAGTTCTGCTCAAAGTGTTCTTTTAACAAAAGATAACCCACCCAATGTAGTATTTTAATATATATATATTAGCTTGACTATACAACAATTCACAAAAATGACATCATGTTTCCTCCTAGGGTAATTGGTCATGAGCATTAGACCAACTTTATAGGACCAGGTAGGAAGTTTATAGTGCCATGGTAGAAATGATTGAAAACATAAATGTTGATGATGTAAAGGTTTATTTTTTCTTTAAAATTGTAAATTAGTGTTTTGACTACATGTATGCATTGCACTATGCACATGCCTGGTGACCACAGAGGCCAGAGAGTGTCACATTTTCTGGAACTGGAGTTTCAGATGGTTATGAGCTGCTATATGGGAGATAAGAACCAATCCTGGTTCCTATACAAGAACAGCAAACACTCTTAACTGCTGAAACAATTCTCTAGCATTGAAGACTTCTAATATACATTAAATTGTATAAGAGGGGCAGGTTTTAATAATGAGAAGAACCCAGTCTCTCATTTCAAGGGCTGTAGATATAAAGCTGGAGGAGATGACCCTTTGGGTTGGGGTCAGGAGGTCTCTGATGTAACATAATCCATCCTTTTGTATTCAGAAGTCTGACTTGCAGGACAGCTTATGATTCTCCTTCAGCCTTCTCCCTCATGAGCCTATTTATTGTACTTGAAAATCTGTCAGGAGAGCCTTATTTTTATAGAGATTTCGATACTTTCCAATTTCTGTATGTATTTTGGGCTAGAGAAAAGATTCTTGAAACACATTAAAAAATATATCACCACTACTAGTTTTTGAGAGGGTGTGCTCCTCACTAAGTGGGAAGGATTTTCCATATGAAGGTTCTTTTAAAGATCATATGGAACACAATGAAAAAAATATTTGAGGATTTTCTTATGTTTGTTAAGCATCACCTGATGAAATTGGCCAACAGACTAGCTAGTGCGCACAGCTTGAAAGACAATGTTGAGTTCTGTTTAATTCTCTGACAGCATGGCCCAGGAGGTTCAAGTCAGATTAGAAGGAGAAAGGTGTGTGATGAGAATTCATTGCACTGTTCACAAAGTTCCAGAGACCAAACAGGAGAAGGCGCAAGGGACCATACTCTCCACATTCGTAAGGCAATCTGCAAAAGGCATGTGATTGTACTTGATTATGGTGAAAGCTAGTGAAGGCACATGGCATTTTATGAGCAGGGGACGTACAGTTTGATGAGTCAGAGCAATTTGCTGTTTCAAGCACGTTGGCTAGTCTCAAGGTCAACATATGAACATGGGGTAAATAAAGTGTCCTTGTAAATGAGGTTCCAAATCTTAAGTATTGACATCATAGCTTAAAATGCTAAGAATGCAAACCATCTTCAAAATAAGCTGTAGATAATAGTGTTCCCTCTCTCTTTCTCTCTCAGACACACACACACACACACACACACACACACACACAAATAATACATATTTTTGGATTGTTTATGTTTTTCAAGACAGAGTTTCTCTGTGTAGCCCTGGCTGTTCTGGAACTTACTTTGTAGACCAGGCTGGCCTCAAAATGATAGAGAGCTTCCTGCCTCTGCCTCTCAAGTGCTGGTATTAAAGGCGTGCACCACCACTGCCCGGCTATGCAAGTAAAATTTTAATAAGAATCTGGGCCCTAAAGTGGTCTCTTTGTGTGTATTTGTGCATGTGTATCTATGTGTGTCTCTGTGTGTGTGTGTGTCCATGTGCATGCATTCGTGAAGCTGGAGTAACAAGTAACTTGTGTACCATCTGACTTGCTTGCTAGGAACCAAACAATTCTACAGTAAGAGCAGCAAGTGCACTTAACTCCCAAGCCATCTCTCTATCGCTGGGTTCATTGTCCTCATGGCTATAAGACTATACAAATTTCCCAATAAGATGACAGATAAAAGTGAGAAGTATCTCCTTCTATCATAAACACACATTAATTTTTCATTGTTTTTTATATATGAGTGTTCACGTATTTCCTGCTGTACCTGCACATATGAGTGAAAGCAGAAGTTAACCTCCAGTGCCCTTCCCTAGATGCTCCCCTTACTTCCTCTGGGAGTACAGGCCTCTCACTGGCTTAGGGTTGGCCAATTAGCCTGGATAGGCTACCCAGTGAGCCCAAAAGGTTGGCGCATCTCTACCTAACCAGGGAAAGGTTTACAAGTGTATCATGCCCAAGTCTTTGAGTGTGTTCTGGGAATAATATTCAGGTCCTGTGCTTGCAAGACAAGCAAACACTTAATCAGTGGAGTCACCTCCTGAACCCAGGCTTTCCACTTATATTCCAAGCATATGTGTGCCTATATGTGCACAGGTGCATGCCTATGTGTGTTGGAGTTTTTCTCACTGACAACACATGAGACAGCTGCGTTTGACATTTGAGTCTGCAGGCAAAAATATTTCAGCAAAATGAATATTGAATTTTCCCAATGCCTTCTTAGCTGCAGCAGCAATACATATATTGTACATCTCTGTGTGTGTATGAGTGTGCATGTGTGCATGATTTTGGAAAGGAAGGTGCTGGTTTGGAAGGAGACTGGAGCAGGCAGAAGGCTACAGTTCAGAGTGGATTATCACAGAATCCCTGTACATTCTGCAGGGAGAGGCAGTCAGTCACTAGACTCTCTCCCATGTGCTGGGACATGCTTTTGATCATGCAGCTTTCCTTGCTGCCTTTGTCTCTATTCAGATCTCACAGTGGACATATAAAAAAGGAAGACATCTTTAACCTCTCTAAGCAAGGGAGAAGCTATCCGTTCCATCAGCAAAGCTCCTCACCGTGTCTCAGTTTGCTCTTGTCTACATAATTTGCTCTCTGTGGTTTCTCATCTTGCCTGAAAGTTCAAAATGTACTCTGTAAAGCCCTCCATCCTAATACCTTGTCCTGCACAAAAGTGACAGTTAATAATTGTTGGCCAAATAAGGGAGCACTTAAAATATCCACAGAGGCAGACTACTGGGAGGCAAATTTATAACAGGTATTATGTAATTTACTGAAGCGATTTCATTCCATACTCTTAATAACCCCACTGAGGGCAGGTACTATTTTGTCGCTCTACAGGTGGTAAAGCTGGCAGGGCTAGTGCTTGTAGACCCCAGTTAGTTACACTAACACTAGAGCCCACCGTTTCCTCACCTTCTCCCAAGCATGACTCCGTATGGAGAATTAAGAAGAAAAAGAGAAGTTGATGTTCTAGGGATGAAAAAAGAAGTGGAGATCTGCTTCAGAAGATAGCTACTAAGGCAGCTACCTCTCCTCTTAATTAGTACTGGGCGCCTGGGGAGAAGGTTAGCTTTCTGATGAGCTGGTTCACACAAAAGCTAGGGAAACTCATTACTCCTCCCGGCAGGGGTTCAGCTCTCCCTCCCCAATCCTCCTTAAAAGCACAGTGGGGTGACTGTGGGAGAGACAAGGAAACATAAATAACAACTGTGCTTTCTAAACAGCCTGCTCTGCACACTTCCCCTTCCAAGAGGGGAAGCACAGAAGCTTTGTTTCCAGGCCAGAGAGGATGTCAAAAGAAGTCTAATTTCCCATAGGTTCCAGAAAAACAAAAGAAAGGAAGCAGGGACTTGACCGGAAGCTGGGGACAGGGGTCACCGAGCAGGCCAGGATTGCAACGGTCTCCTAGCATGCTGTAGAGTTTGACAGTTCAGGAAACATTTCTGAGTGGATGTGCTCTTTTTTTTTTTTTTTTTTGAGCCTGTAGTAGTTGGTGAAGTGGCTGTGATCTCTGGATCTCTGGGTGTCATACAGTGGGATACTGAATAGAGGTATCCCCCATTCTTCCTGTGAATCCATGATCCAGCTGTAAGTGTCGACTATGTCCCCACTCATTCTTCCTTCGGTCCTGGTGGAACGGTTTAGAGCACTGGACCATTTTGGAATCCGTCAGTAAACAGCTTGACAACTTGACCCCTGTTCTTTTCACTTCTTCCCACAAAATTCATGATTTTAAAATTCTGGACTCTAATGAGAACCATTGAAAGACAATTGAGATCCAAGGACTTTTCAGCAAAGGTATTTTTCTACAGGTGGGGCAGGATCAAGGGGTCTTGTTCCCAATTCCCAGCACCACCTTACCATCCACAGAGCAGGCAAAGGTGGATACATGGCATGCCTTTATGACATTAGTAAGGTTAGTATCCCCTAAGTTATCATTGAGAGTTAGTGAATTCATCGGTTTTAAAGCAAAGCACATAAACTCTTGTGGTTACCCTGCTAGCCTCAGGGATTTTCCAGCCATGGTCCTGGATTACTTTTCTTGACATTGTCTCTAACACCAGGTAAGAAGCTTCTTAAGAGACAAAGTTTTTATTTGTCTCATAGGCTAAGCTAAGAAGAGATGTAGTTAGTTCATCATGGCAAGGAAGGCATAGTAGCAGGTGTGTATGTATTAGTCCCGGTGTGTCTGCAGTTAGGCAGCAGACAATAGAAAGGACGTGGGCCAGGGTATACATTTCTAGTTCTAGTGGCTGGAGAGAGGCTTCTGTGGGAAGCATGAGACTTAAGTACAAATATCTAGCACTAACTGGAAAAAGTGGTGCATAGACTTATAGACTTATGTGTTTATAACCCCAGTTCTGGGGCTGGGGCAGAGACAGGTGGATCCCAAGAACTAGTTAGCCTAATGGTGAGCTTCAGGCTTGGGGTCAGTCTCCAGGGAATATGATGGAAGATGATATGGCCTCCCTGAAAACACACACACACACACACACACACACACACACACACACACACACACACACACACACACGAAAGAGAGAAGGAGACAGAGAGAGACAAACAGAGAGGTAGAGAGACAGAACAAAAAGCAATGACCTCTAGCTCTGCCCCAATGATATACTTCCTTCATTGAGGCTCATTTCTTAAAAGTTTGGCAACTTTCAAAACAACATTAACCCCTGGGGGCCAAGTATTAAAACACAGGAGCCTATGGGAGAACATTCCATATTCATGCCACAGCAGGTGATGGTTTGAGAGAAAGACAAATGATAAAATGGGAACACACTCACTCTAGATTTTCTGGAGTTCATATGCCTCTCACTCACAAGACTCTATTAAGACAGACTTTAGGTGCAGCATACTATAAAATCTTCTCCATCATTCTGCCCACTAGATGTTATCCCCTTCTAGAGAGCAGTGAAGTGAAGGTCAGGGGGAAATAAACTCAGATGCACAGGGAGTTGAGAGGTGACTGCATTACTTCAAAGAATCTCTGGTTCTGGTGATTTAGGTGGAATAAAACCTGGGCATTCCCATACGGAGAGTGAAATTAAGGAGCCTCACAAATAAGAGGTAATACCACAACATTTGTAGCCACAAATACATTAGCAGAGACACTCACAGTGAGGCAAACGCTGAGTTTTGTGACCCTCCGAGCTGGACCAAGGGGTCTGAAATCTCAGCTCTATCCGTCCTTCACTCCATACCATTTCAGCACAAACTGCCATGGTTTCCTATAGGGCTCACTAGGACTGAATCAAGCGCCCATGCTTCTCCACACCATGGAAAAACCCTTCACACTCCTGCAATACTGTCTTGCTCCCATACAATCATCACTAAGACCAAATAATACAGGAGCCATGTTTTTGCACCTCTAGAAGTGTGAGCTAAATAATCTAACTTTTTACAAATTTAGCTGACTCAGGCACTTCAATATAATAATGCCAAGCTGACTAACACCGCTCTACACTGTCCCTCTTGGAAATCTACAAAGACTAAGGCACAATCACAGCAAAAGAAAGTTTTGAAATAAAGAAAAACCAGCTCTGTTTTGTTAGATAAGAGTCTACCTGTCTTTATCCCAGTTGGTCTCAGAATTATGATCTTCCTGCTTCAGCCTCCTGAGTAATCTATGCACCACTTTGCCTGATCTTTAATATGTTTATTTCTTATCAACATGAGTTTTAAAATATGTTTAGCTTAATATAGAAGATTCCAAAGAACTAAGGTGCAACAGATTATATTCTGGACAATTCTACCTTTTTACTAAACCTAGGAAAATCTGCTGAGTGCACGGGGAAAAAAATAATTCCCAACGTTTCCTTCTTTATCCTTTCTTGTTTCCCGCAGTGGCCTTGCCAAGATTTCTGTGATGTTTCATAGATCTGTTGAATACATTAAGAAACAATGAACATAGATGTCTTTGTGTGATTTGCCATAATCAAGATAAATGTTGTATTGATTTTGTAGATAAGAAACTGAATTTTAGTGGTCAAGCCTGAATGAATGTATGTCCTCCTTATAGTGTGGATGGAACCATGCATCTGACTCCACACACTTTACTCCTTTTCTGAGCCTCATAGAAGATACTGAGTTGTTCAGCAAACTTGTTGATAGAATTCTAGCAGTGCATGGACATGGGGACAACTAGCAGGTGATAAAAGATGCAGAAAGGTATCATAGCCTCATTCTTTCCACTTAAAATAGCTCCTGTGTCTTGACTGTGATTGTAGACTAGACGTATGGCTTACTGCTTGGACCCATGGGCACCATGTAGAAGGTAGACCTGCTTTATTTATAGGCCTTGAACTTGAAGCTGTATAATTTCATTGGCATTCATTCCACCTCCTAGGGGTAGTGCTGGCATGTGCCTCTTTATGGCCTTTGCAGCAGCTTTGATATCAAAAACAGAATGAAAAAAAAGAAGTTTTCAGTAAGGCAGTTTAGAAAGGGCAGAGTGACGTGAAATAAACACAGCAAGAAGCTGTTCCAGAGGCTTATTTAAGTTGCTTAATAAAATATCCCAACCAAGAGCAACAAGAGAGGAGAAAAGGACTCATCTGACTTACAATTCAGACTACAATCCATTATTTCAGTGAAGTCAAGGCAGGAACTCAAGCAGCTAGTAACTTCACACCCACAGAGACACCAATGCACCCACACAGTTTTGCTTGCTTCTGCTCAGCTAGATTTCTTCATCATACACAGTGCAGAGATAAGTCCATAAAAATAGTGTTACTAGAATTCCGGGTGAGTCTTCTTAACGTCAGTTAACTATCAAAACAATCCTGCTCATATATGCCCACAGGCCAGTGTGATCTAGAGAATTCCTCAGTGACAGGGCCTCTTCTGAAGTGACTTTAGGTTGTGTTCAATTGATAATAAAATTTAAGCATCGCAATAGCCAATGACAAAATCATTATGTTAAGTGAAATAAGCCATACTCAGAAGGACAAACTGCTTATTTTCTCACGTGTAGCCTCAATTCAAAAGTATATATGTTTGTGTATGTGTGTATGCACGCGTGCGTGCATGCATGCACGTGTGTGTGTGTGATGTGTACAGATCATGAGAATGGTTCACAAGATCTTAAGGCTGAGAGAGAAAAGGAGAAGGTATTGGATACATGTGGCATAAGGGCAGAAGTCCTTAGGGGACAGATGGGAACTGGGCAGAGGGGGAAGGGATCCAGAGGAACACAGTGGGACAAGGCTGTAAACAAAATAAAGTATTAAAACATATTAAGATGTCATAATGAAACCAATTATTTTGAATGCAAAAAAATGAATAAGAATCTAGAAGAAATCAACAGAAAGAGCATTTTCCAACATGAAAATCTGACGTTAATAGCAATGAGTCTAAATGGTGATGGTAACAATGTTTATTTCTTGTGTCCTTTGCTGAACCCAACAACAGTACCACCAGCCTCAAGCCCACATATGACAAAGTGGAGCTCCGTAACATCCCTCAACATGCAGCCTAAGTAGGCAGAGGACATTTGACAAGTGTGGACATATTTGTGCCAAGAGACATTTCGCCACATGGGGCTAGGCATTCTAGCACGTAAAAGTATGACACAGGTAGGGAAAAGCAATTAGTTCTGGATGGGTGGAGTGGAGGGAGAGGAGGCTAAGCAGGTGGTTCTGATACAATTTTATCTGCCTGATGCCCACCTCTGAGGCATGCCAGGGGAAAGTGCAAAGTCACAGTTCTGTACTATCAGAAGACATGAAGGCCACCAAGAACAAACATGTAGAAACAACAGAAATAGTATAGCATAATTAGTTAGGCAAGAACTCTGGTGTGTTGGCTTGAATAGGAATGACCCCCATACACTCACATATTTGAATGCTTGATCACCAGACAATGGCACTATTAGGGGGTGTGACATTGTAGGAAGAAGTGTGTCACTGGAAGTGGGCTTTGAGGCTTCGTAAGTTCAAGCCAGGCCCAGTGGCCCACCCACTCTTCCTGACACCTGCTGATGCAGATGCAGAACTACTGGCTCCTTCTCCAGCACTATGCCTGTGCACCACTGTGCTACCTGCCATGATAATAATAGACCATAAGCTAGTCCCAATTAAATGTTTTTCTTTGTAATAGTTGCTATGTTCATGGTGTCTCTTCATACCAATAGAGACCCTAACTGAAACACCTAGTTTCCTTGTTCTTAGGGTAGAGCTCTCTTCACCAAAGCCCCCAAAGTCTATGTTTGGCATGGCTCTCCCATTCATACTGTCTTTCCTTACTCTCTCTCTCCATTTAATTACACAGCCTGATGTTGTGATTAACTATCTTCATTCAATTACCTCCCCAGGTTTTGGGAAGACTAGTGAGGCAATGTTTGACATAGAGGTAAGGGACATCTTGTAAACAGTGAATAAGAACAGCTGCTTTCCACTTGGCCAAACTTATTCTGGCCTTGGTTTTCTGGCACTGACGATGTCAGTCTTTCTCAACCACTGCTGGGGCTTTATCAGAATCAAAGCTACTCTGTGTGCCTCAGTGCTTTACCTTAGTGGGTAGCAGCATCACAGTTCTGCCCCAGAACCAATGCAGGGTATTAAAGGTGCTTCTCGAAGATCATCCTCAGCATAGCATGTCTTTAAGTGATCAACTCAAGTGGGAAAAATATCAAATGCTGAGTTTCAACCATGGAGTTTCTCAAAGTGAAGCCTTATGAAGTTAGTCTGAGGAACTGTGGATAACTGTGGATAACGTAGGATCAACATTATACACTTTTAAAAGCAAATGATGTTAAAGCATTAACATTTCTCTGTGGGGCCAAAAAACTTCAAAATAATGAGCCATATTTCCCAGATGAGAGGTATATTATGGCTCAGACTCAGATACAAAAAATGGAAAAAATTAGCATTCCAAGAATTGTTGCTGAGACTTCAAAACTTTCAGATTTCTTGTGTGTGTGTGTTTGTGTGTGTATGTGTGTGTGTGTGTGTGAGAGAGAGAGAGAGAGAGAGAAAGAGAGAGAGAGAGAGAAAGAGAGAGAGACTAAATTGACAGCCAAGATTAGTAGGCACCAGTGTACACACAATTGTGTAAGTGCAAAGGAATATATGTTTATAGGCCAACTGTCAACATTAGATGTTTTCCACAATCACTCTCCAATTTATATGTGAGGCAGGGTCTGTTGGTGAACCTAAAGATCTCCTATTTGGCTAGACTATCTGGACAACGAAACTCTGGGATCCTCCTGTTTCTGCTCCACCAAGGCCTGGAAATACAGGTATGTGTCAATGTACCCATGCTTTTTCATTCATGCTGGAGATAGAAACTCATTGTTCACAGCAAGTACTTCACTTTACTGACTGAGTCATCTTCTGACCTCCAAATTTTAAAAAAGTAAGATAGCACATTTTGATTTTTCCAAATGAACTCATGCATGCACGTAGCCACTATAGATAAAACAGAAGACTGCAGAACTGCCCAAGTAATGACGATGGTGAAGTGTCTGAGGCTGTATCTATCAGGCAGCTTCTTCATCTTTTTCCTTACAGCATCCCACAGTGGTCCCCAAAGAACTACATGTGAAGACTGCTAAGTCTGTCCCTCCTCATTCTTTCCCATAGACTGGACGTCAGCACACACATTTCTGGCTTTTTCCTGTCAGTTATCAGCCTGTTTTCAGGAGAAAACGTCCTGAAATGCTCTGCCTCTGCTCCATCCCCCATAAGATGTAGAAAAAATATTTGTATCATTAATCTTGAAAGGGTTCGCTTTTAAGTTAGATTTGAAAATGTTGTTTCTAAAACTCTAGGATTTAGATAAATGTCAACACCATTGGCAATGTGGTTAATTCGTAGCTACCTTCAAAATAAAATAAAATAAAATGGAGTATTAACATTGGTATGATATAAGTGGGGAGAAGAGAGAATATTCTGAACTGGATATATGCAGAAGAACAATTCTCTTAGGAAGTCTTTACTGAGTATTCAGGTGATTTGGGGAGCAACTGTTCTTCTGATAATATAATGTTGCAACATGGATTCACCATTTACCATACATTTATATACCAACACATACACAAAAAGAAATTGCAAATGGAGATAAATAGATCAGTCAATCCGAACTCTGACGTTGGGCTAGATGTAAAGGCCCAAGACTGTTTGACTATAGTCTTCTAGAAGACTCTTGCTATAGCTATTCTAAAAAACAGATCACCCAATCTGGTGGATGAATTTTCTGTCAGTCTAGGATGACACCTTGCTCACACCTGGATCAGTACATGTGGAAACAATACTGCAATCTTGGTGGACAAATACCTCCATCAGTTGCTGGCTCTTATATACCTTTCCTAAGAAATGCCATACCCAGCTCTTTCACCATCCTGCATAAATTCCTGGACAGAATCACAGCACAACACAGCCAGAGCCCTTTGGTCTGAGACCATTCACAGTGAAAGATCATGTTTTTTTTTTTTTTTTTTTTTTTTTTTTTTTTTTTTTTTTTTTTTTTTTTTTTTTTTTTTTTTTTTTTTTTTTTTTTTTTTTTTTTTTTTTTTTTTTTTTTTTTTTTTTTTTTTTTTTTTTTTTTTTTTTTTTTTTTTTTTTTTTTTTTTTTGTCCTTGCTTAGAGAATTTAGGATCACCAAGCTGTTTTTCTACTTCACAATACTTACCCTGGGCAATTTGGGACAATGGAAGGTTGCACCTATTCATCCTATTTCTGTGTTTTAAGTACAATATTAATTATTGATTAGGAGTGAATGCTAATTGGGTCAAAGTAGCTATCAGTGAAAACAAGGCAAAATGACCCAGAAATTGCCAAAACGAATGTTTTAAAAATTCTCTCTGAATATTAAGAGTGCATTCTATTAATCTCTGATGTCTGTATTGATTACTATTTTGTTTGCTTATTTGTTTTTCATCGTATCCCATCCCATGCAGAAATGAATTTACCTTTGTATCACAGGCTCTTTTTGCATTGTCTAAAACTGCAAATACTCATTTCATGCCTACAAACAAACAAAAATCAACCATCATGCCATTATTTGTGTGTCTTTAATTACATGATGCTTGTAAGTCAACCAGACACATCCCTTCCTGCTTCCAGAACTCTTCAAGTCATGTTCAGTGGAGGCCCAAAGATGTGAGCCTATTTCCACCTTGTCTGATGGTCAGAGAATTTAGAGGTTGCTCAAAATTGATGACAACAATCAGGGCTATACATCCTGACTCAGGATGCGCTTACTTGGTTCTTTTGACATTAAGATGGTTCGTACAGGTAGATCCTCTCCACCCTGAGAGATGGTCAAAATATGCAAGCATACTTCCTTTTTCTTTTCTTTTTTTTTTTTTTTGTAATAGGAGGTTACCTGGGGAGCAGCTGCTTTCAGGATACTTGGTCTAGGGAGGCTTAACTGCCTAAACAACAGAATGTTAATGACTTGATGTCTCAAAAGTGTTAAAAAAAAATTAACTGTTTGAGTTGTCCTTTGTATTATGTTAAAGAAGTCTTTTGTTGTCTTCTTCCCCCTTTTGTATTGTGGTATAAAGTGTATGGAAAATTAAATATGGGGATTTTCAATATTCACTGGAACTCTCTCCCAGTACTGTCCTATGTTTCTCTTTTATTATGTTTATCCATGTCTTCGTATTCTTTACTAATTTTTCTGATCCCCACGTCCCTACCCTGACAAGTGGCAATTGTGTCGAGGCTGATACCCAACAAATGATGCCCAACAATCTCCAGATACCCAATTCTCTAAACTTACAACTCAAAATGTAGTTATTTTTGCATGTGTGTATATATAGTATGTGCATGTGTATACATGTGTTCACATATGTGTTGGCACATGCATGCTATATATAAGTGTATACATTCATGTGAAATGGCTGATTTTGATGTTAGGCATTTTCCTTGATTATTTTTCACTTCCTTGACTCAGAGTCTCTTGATGAAACTACAGTTCCCTGATTCAGTCTGTCTATCTATCAAGCTTTTCCTGGGGAAGCCCTGTCTTCATATCTCATTGCTGTGATGCCCTACCAGCTTTTATACGGGTTCGGGGGACTTGACCTCTGTTCCTTATGCTTGTTGGGAACACTTTACCTTTTGGACCATTTCCACAGCTTTCGAGTCTTTTTGATCCCCTTCAGTTTTGTTTTCGCATCCCATAAACAGCCAAAAGCCAAGGACTCTGCATCCATATTCTACTGTCCATCCATCCTCATAATATCGACTGCAATATCCCTCTTTGGGGCCTACATCTACATTAGTTTTTGCTTGAGCTATTGCAATATCTTGCAGTAATTCTTCCTGGCTTGACGCTTCCCATCTCATTCCAGTCTATATACTCTGTTGACTTCAAAGTTCTTATGAATAATTGTGCACCACATCAGTGCAGACTAAAAGCGTCCTATGACCCTTTCCTGTTTGCGGGCCATTTAAATCTCAGTCTTCAGTTAAGAATATCAATTAGTGTCTATCTTCCTCACATCACAAGCCACATAAGAGCAGCAGCTTTGATGTCTGAACTGTTCTAACCCATAATACGTGCAAAAAGCCAAAAAGAATTTGGTGAATGATTCGTGAATGAATGGCTGAACTTTGGATGGATGAATGGCTGTGTAGATGAACAATGATTCCTCCAAGACTCTGTATATTATGTTAAATAATTAGCACAAATAGCAGTGGCAAGCAAAGTCAAAGCTTGTTAAATTTTGGTCATTTACCAATTTTCTCTCTTATATGCCTTGGGCTACTTTATGCCCATTTCTCAACAACAGAAGGTAATGGTTAAACTAGGAAGGGGTCAGGCTTTCTAATTTTCTCAGGTGTACCTGATACCTTAGGAAGAGGAAAGACACTAGACTTTGAGTGAGTAGCTTAATACAGCTAACTTTGGCATTTTAAGAATTAAATATAGTGGGCCGGAAAGATAGGCAAGTGGTAAGAGCACTGACCGTTCTTCTAGAGCACCTGAGTTTAATTCTTAGCACCCCCATAACGGCTTACAACTGTCTCTAATTCTAGTTCCAGGCAATCCAATAGACTCGATGTGTACTAGGCAAGCATGCACAGACATATATGCAGGAAAACACCCATACTCATGCAATGATAATTAGAAAAAATAATGACAGTCTTGAGGTAGAATGCAAAAAGTGAACTACAGATGCCAGGAAGGCAGTGAGGGGCTTTGCAGGACAACATGTTGAAGACTTGTTTGGCCCTCTGGATAAGCTGATAGCTCAGTAAATATAGTACCATCTGCGCAAGTATGAGGACCAAAGTTTTGATCTATTATCTATAGCACCTATGTAAAAGAATTCATCCACACATGGTGTAAGTTTGTAATCCCAGTGCTGATAAAGGGAAAGAAGATAGTCAGAGAAGGCAGATCCCTGAAGTTCACTGTACAGCCAATCTAACAGTATTATGACCTATAGGTTCAATGACAGATCTTATATGAAAAATCAAAGTGGAAAGTAATCAAAATATACATCTGATGTTAATTTATTGTTTATAGATACTCACATATGTATAACTGCATGCACAAACAATACAAATATGTACATATACCTCTACCCGACACACACACACACACACACACACACACACACACACACACACACACACACACACACACAAAGACTTTCTGGGCCCAGGTAGTTTAATTTAAGAAAGACTTTCCCTTGAGAACTAATAATTATACTGAGCATTATAATAGACAAGGTCTACAATCATGTGTTAACTTCCAAAGCTCTGCTTAAGGCCCAGGCTCAGGAATGCCTACTACATGCAATCTTTTTGGTGTTTTATCTTAGACACAAAATAGCTGAAGTAATTAGAGTTTTGGTAGCTGAAGTCTAAAACAATAAAATCCTGATACAACTGGCATCTCTTGACATTCTTCAGGAATGTCCTAGTGGTCATGAGGTCTATGTGGATATCAGCAACGATACTGAGCAGAACACACTATAAAGAGAGATTTAGACATGCTGTTAGTGGGATTATTTTTTCTTTTCATTTGTTCTCTACTGATGTAGGATTCCCCTCTGTATGCTGTGAATATGTTTCATTACCATTGATTAATAAATAAGCTGCTTTGGCTTGCAGCAGGGCAGAATGGAGCTAAGCGGAGCAGAAGTGGAAGGGACTAAATTGAATGCTGGGAGAAAGAAGGTGGAGTCAGAGGGACACCATGTAGCCACTGGAGGAGACAGATGCTTCGGAACCTTGCCAGTAAACCACAAGCCTCGTGGTAAATTATAAAATAATGGAAATGGGTTAATTTAAGATGTAAGAGTTTGCTAAAAATATGCATAAGCTAATAGGCCAACCGGTATTGTAATTAATATAGTTTCTGAGTGATTATTTGGGTTTGGGCAGCCAGGAAATGAACAAGCAGTCTCTGTCAATATTCTACAATACATATTTTGGAGAAGAAACCATTAGTATTTCCTTTGCTATATATACTGTTTTCTCTTGAAGATTGTAGAGGGAAGGAATTAAAGAAAACATCTAAAAGACCACAGGCAGTAATATCCCAAGGATGTTAATTTTGATAACAACTGTGACTGGAGTGAGGAAATGAGGTAAAGATAGGACTGCTTTCTTTTCATTTCTCCATTACATTAAAATCGCAAGACAAGTGCAGTGACTAGTTACTTGAAAACACCACAGGATTTCAAACTTGGGGAAGGCTTATCCTTCATAGTTACGAATCTATGCAAAACCCTTGTGGCTACAGAAAACAAAGGCTGAGGATCCAAGGTATATGAGAAGCTTCATGAATGTTTTTGGATGGTAGTGGATTGGAACAGGTGTACTTCCAAGAAAGAGTGAAGCCACCTGATCATATAAAGAGACAGAAAGAGGCAAGAAACACTACCTAACCTCAACGAGATAAAAAGAGTGAGCTCTTAAAACATTATTCATGAACTATAACTTTTGAGTTGTCCGATTGCCAACTCTAGCATATTTCCCACTCTCCCCCAAAAGAAGCAGTTTCAAACAACACTGTAAATCATTCTTACCCCATCCATGCTTCTGAATAGAAGAGGTGGCAGGCACATATTTACGCAGTGTGTCAGTGAAATGAGCCCATGGTTTATCGCAACTATACATCTTGGCTAGCAAATGGCCTCCCTATTCTTCATTCATTAAAAATGGTTCATTTCTTTTGGCCTTTATCATTGTCTAATATTCCTAATGAGCTTAATGTAGCAAGTGATGTAATCAGATGACAGAACTATAAGAACCCTTTTCTGCCACTATAAGCAGAATTAAATTAGATTTACTTAGTATTATAGTGTTCATCCAAAGTCTCAGTAACTGTTTAGTACCCAGGCTGGTATCTGGTCCAATAACTTCCCCTTTCTTCTATGAAGTAAAAGAAGTATGTTTTGGTGTAGTGTTCTATGGCGGGTTCCACGGTCTAGCAGTCCCAGCCATGAATGAACTAGTCATTGTATTAAAGTGACTTTAATTTCCCAAGGTGAACACAGCCCTACAGGGTTTCCAGGACACAGAATGAAGCTTCCCTAATGATTTGTGATTCATAACCAGAGCACAGAGTTCAGAAAATCCTAAGAAGGTTCTGAGAAGAGGTGGTGTCAAGAAAGATTTCACCAGAAGCACAATGAAGAAGGAAGATCTCTGTTTACAGAGAGCCACACTAACAATGTAAAAAAGGTAGGAGAAAGAAGCCCATAATACAGACAAATTCAAAATTAAAGGAGAATACATCACTGTCTGGCCTGGAGGGGCATGCTGGGTTTGAGCAAAACCCAGGACCTGTAGAGAATGCTTAATTTGGTTTGGTTTGACTTAAGTTATTTATTTTATTTGTTTCAAATACAAGGTGGTAAATTGTGAAGCTAGCAAACAACTCTGGTTGATTTTGCAACTGTCTCATAAGGGGTTTTATTGTTTGGGTTTTGTTGTTGTTTCGCTTTTTTACATAATGCCTATTTTGTGGAAGAACCCAGCTGTCTTTTATTTGCTTTCTGTATTGTTTGACTCCCATGCAAAGCATTCATGTTGCAGTGTACCCAGTGTGGAGTCTTTCATGGGAGCCTATGAAGGAAGAATCATTGAGAAATTGAAAAATCTCAATGTAGAGGAAAATGGAAAAGGGATTTATGGATATAGCTTCATCAGTAGAATGCTTGCCTAGCATGCATAAGGCCCTTGGTTCAATTCCCAGCACCATATAAATCCAGGCATGGTAGTGCATGCTTGGCAAGATATAGGCAAGAGAACAGAAAATCAAAAGTATCTTTGGCTACACAGTGAATTCAAGGTCAGCCAAAGATTGGGGTGAGAAGGAAGGGAGGGAATGGGAGTGAGAGAAATTTTACTGGCTATATCTGTGAGTGTGCTCTGACTCTCCATCCAGCCTTCTCTGCTGTTTCTTTGAGCAATCACCTAGTTAACCAGAACTCTTCATTGACCTATGCATATCTGGTCTGTACCTGCCCATGGCACTCATCCTCTGGTGCTTGGGTGGTTTCTGAGTAGCCACTGAATTGTTTGGAACTCCACCAAGACAAGGTATTTATTTGCCCATGACTGCCATGTTCCAGAGCTTCCTGAATACAGCACTGTGGCCTCCCAGAATATGATTGTTAAAAAAAATGGAGAATGATAGCTAATTGTAATAGTAGTCTTCAAGGACTTACTTTTACAGAAATATATATATGTGTGTGTGTGTGTGTGTGTGTGTGTTTGTGTGTGTGTACCTATACATGTACATATATTAAATTAAAATTATTATATATATAATAATTTTAATGTGTGTTGGAGATAGATGGATGGATAGCTGACTAGATAGATAGATAGATAGATAGATAGATAGATAGATAGAGATAGAGAGACAGACAGAAAGATTTTGTGTGTGTGTGTGTGTGTGTGTGTGTGTGTGTGTGTGTGTGTATGCACATAGGCTAGAAAATGACATCGGGTCCATTGTAGCTGGAATTACAGACAGTTGTGAGCCACCATGTGGATGGTGGGTCCTCTGCAAGAGCAGTAAGCTCTCTTAATGGCTGAATATCTCTTCAGTCTCTTTAAAATTGTTTGAATGTGATGCATAAATCCTAAAACCTATGTATTTATGAGTGTTATGCAACATTTCAATGCACGTGCACAATGTCCAATGAGGAGATCAGGATGCTGGCAATCTTATCACCTCAAACACTTATAATTTCTTTGTGTTAGGAATATTCAAAGTCCTGTCTGCTCCCTAATTTGAAATACACAATTAAACCTTGACAGCCGGGGTTTCACTATTTTACTATGGACTATTTGGTAATCCCTCCTACCAATTGTGTCCATTTCTCAAGGATTTCCTAAAAGGGTCTATGCCTCTCTAAGTGACCAAAATAATGCCACCATAAGTGAATGAAACCTCTTCCTATGCAAGCAGTTTGTAGGAGCCCAAAAGAATCCCTTTCTGTGCAGAGACACTTTCTGATAAATGTTAAATGATCTTAAAACAAACAAGTAAAACTCCATTTGAGTTGACATTTCAAAGGACATGGGGAATCCTTTGATGGTAATTTATACCTTCCTATTTCTGACTTGTCAACAGAGCCCTGTGAAGGAATATAAAATCATTTCACAGATCTTAGAGATAAAATTTGTTGAATTTTCTCATTTAGTCAAAGGAGAAGATGGGGAAGTCAATTCCTTGATTAGCATTGGTCAAATATGACCCTCAACTTAACTAAAGAAAATACTCAGGACTACCCTGCTATTTACTCTGTGTCTCATTACAAAGCTCCCCCTGTGTGTACAAGATGCATTTGCACATTCTATGGGGGTGAACATATGTCAACAGCTCGTTCTGGAGAGTATAATTTTAACTTGGTTGAAAGGCTCTTTAAGACATATGGTAGCAGGAAGTTTGTATCATGAAGCTCTTAAGTGTTTAGTTGAACACTTAATATTCCTTAAGTGTTCTATAAGGAACATCTCAATATTCCTTATCTAACTTTGGGGTTAAGATATATTCAATATTGAAAATGATTGATCATTTCCACTCAAGAAAGAATCTGAAAAAGAGAAATCTTAAAGGGGTTCCAAAGAGATTCAACATAGGAAGCATATCAATGGTGAAAATGGGCAGTTCTTGGCTAAACCGTGTTGTCACTAGCTAGTTTAATAAATTCTTTTAACAAAGCCATCAGATCAAACATTAACTTAGTTTGGTATCGACATGGCAATATAGAACATACTCCAAACCAAAAGGGACTTAAATTATGAGTTATCCATATATTATATTTCATTTGTCTGGGTGGAGAATCTGGATTCAATCATCATATGGAAACTATTCTAGAATATGAAATGACTGCAAAAAGAGCTAGTGTCCTTCTTCACAGATGCCAAACCCTAGCAAGGAAGGAATAAAGAAATGAGCCTCAAGGAGCTGATTAATGGCTATCCCTTCCAGAGTGATTCAAAGGCCACTCCTGCCTGTGTGACTATTATAGATGTATTAACATTCCTGCAATGCTAGTCAAACAGGTATCAAAACATTTTAATGCAATGCAACACAGAGTGAAATATTATTGCTACCTCTCAGCAGACCAAAACAAGCTGAGATAATTGCATTGCCAAGGAAAATTGACTCAGCCCCCTGATGCCATCTAAGACTCTGAGGCCTGACTTCTGAAAGTGTATTATTTGGTGCAATAAGGGCCAGATGAGATGCTCAGAATCAGCTCACATCATAACTTGGTACCAAGTGGATATCAGTAATCTTCCCTAGTTACCTCTGAGGCTTCCTATCATTATGAATAAGACACTCCTACCATAAACTTTTAATAACTGGGCATTTCCTAAGGCCAAACGTCCCTCTTTGAGGTTGAAGTACAAGGTGGGACACAAGAATATAGGGAAGTTATCTGTGTCCCCAAAGCTCCAAAAATTACAGCACAAAGTTATCTGAGGATAGGCAGTGAAGGACAGGCACAAAGTCTTAAATGAAAATGAAGATGTGTTTAGCAATAACCTCTAAGTGGTTTTCTCTCTTGCATTCTTTCTTTAGAATTGTTTTCACTTATGAAAATAAAATCTTCCCTGCCTCCTGAATCTGTCAATCTGACTCAGTTTCCTATTCTCCTTTGGATTTTATACCTTTATCTGAAACCAAAGCAATGCAGCAGCTGCTGCTTTCTTAAAGGTTTAGCAAGCTAGCTCCATGTGGGTGCTGTAATACCTGTCCCAGTGAAGATCTGCTACCTGTTTAAGGTAGTATGTGCCATAAGCCATGTGTGGAACCCCAATCCCTGTTCTGATAGTGTGCACATGGATGTTTATAGTCTGGAATAGAAGAGGCAAAGAGCAATCAAGTCTAGTGGGTAATAATGGAGAATTTTATTTCCATGTCAGTACCTACTCCTACCATGTTTAGCACCAAGACTTTGTACTAAATGGCTTCAGTTCCAGTCTATGGTCTCCAAGAAACAATGCAATAAGGAGACACTGCTTTTACACCATCATAAACACTCCTAATTTATTTGTTTATTTTTCATGGTTATCTAGTTAATCTAGGTTGTCAATTTGATGGGATTTAAATATCACCATGGAAACACAAGGCCTGGGTAGGCCTGTGAGGAATTTCCTAGATTACATTAATGAGGTGAGGAGACCTTCCCTAACTATGGGTGAAATTATGGGCTGGGGTACTGGACTGAATGAAAAGGAGGACTTGACATGAACAGCAACGTCATCCCTTTCTCTCTGCTCCCAGCTGCAGATGGAATCTGACCAACTGTTAGCCTTACTCCTACAGTCAAGTCTTAGCTGGATGTTGGATTCCTTCTTGAATTGGGAGCCAAAGCAAACCTTCCCTTCCTGAACTTGTTTTGGTCAGGTATTTTGATGCAATGATAAAATGAAGAAAGGAAAGACAGTGGATTTCATTTTGTTTGCTTGTTTCAGGGTCAGGCAATGCAACTAGGCCTGGCCTTGAACTGAACACTTTCTTTCCTAGGCCTCCTTTCCTGAAACACGGGCAGGAGCCACCTAGGTCCAGCTAACTACTGCTTACTTAGCTCTGCCTGCTGTAGAAGCATCATCACATTGCCAGTCACCACAGCAACCCCTCCTCATATCTCACAAGCACATCTCATTAATCAGCTACCGCTATCTATCCTCCAAGTCGCCAGCTCTTCACTCTGTCCATAAACTAAAAAGCCTTTCTTCCCTACCCGTTCCTCTCCTCCTCTCTTCTCCCCTCTTCCATTCCACTTCCTACCCTCCACCTCTACCAGTTTCTCTTGCTTTTGTTGTCTCATTTCTATTGCACTTACTGTCCTGATCTACAGCCTCTCCTCCAGGATCCCACTCCTTACCTTAGCACAGCCTTCCTGCTCAGGTTTCCTAAAACACTTTTATATTTTTTTTTTTACCGTGTCATAGATTATCTTGGTTGTCATCCCACTTTTTTTCTAGCAGCTGTATCAGCTTCCCTGATGAAATCGCAGGAAGCCTCCGGGCAGCAAACTCAAAACTCCTGGCCAGATTTTGGATTTTTTTTTAATAGACCAGCTAAAGTCTAAGGATATGCCAGAAGCTATGGCTTATACTGGGGCCCTTGTGGAGTCTCTGCTAGTGAGAGGGAAATCAGAGGCAGAGAATGGCCAACTGGCAGCAAAGTGATTTCGGTCCAAGTCATGCTGTGAGAGTTACTGAGTTCCAGGGCAGGCTTACCAACAGCTGACCACAACACTGTTGTATGCTGCCTATGGCTGGAGGAATAGTTTAAAAACTGGCTTCTCAGATGACAAAATGTCTGAATGTCCAATGTTGCTAAGCAGAATGTGAGAGACAAGCCATCTCCAACATGCATGGCTTCCACTTATTGTTCTGCTTCTTCTCCAAGTGCCATAAGGTATATTCTCAACCATTTCCTGGGTTGGCTATGTTGCTTATTTCAATTTGGACTTCATTTGGTGGTTTACAGGATGTTGAAAAAACTAAAGACCCCAGAAAAAAAAGGAGGCATCAAAGAGGGGTGGTAACGAAAGTAAAAGTTTGCCAATTTTAAAATTTTTCTAGGACATTGAATATCCCACCAGATCCTTGCTCACAGACTGGTAGAGCAAGAGACGATACTCAGCTCTACTTTCTTCAGCAGATCCAGTTCTGAAGGGTGAACTAAAGAATTGTAACTGGTTCAAAAATTTCTATCACCCAATTCTGTATGTCTTTATTGTGGTCAAAGCAAATGACATTCATAGAAGCTATAAATAAAATAATGCAAAACAAAGCAAAATATTATCAACCAATATCACCACTATCATGAAGACAGTATGGCTTTCATAAGGAGAACCTTAGAGTTGTTATGCATGAGGCTGTGCTATGTATTGAAAGCACTGTGAAAGGGAGGAAAACAGAAAGAAAGACAGAGAAGAGTAAAGAAGGAAGGGCACAGGGAAGAAAAGAGGGGGTGAGATAGGAGAACTCTGCTCAGCTTCTTTATCTTATATTCGGACTGATATATGACAACTGAGAAAAATCATTAGCTAAATATAATATACATATAATTTAATTAACCACAGTAGTATGCCATTATTCACCCTTTTCAGGGAGGGTGTTTGCTACCCTACATTTCACCATATGTAACATTAATTGCATAATTTTCAAAGCAGGAAGGCTTCTTTTTTCAGTGACAATCTTAGGCAGGAAGCACCGCTAGTGAGTACTCTGCTATTCCAGTCTGTTACATGCAAATGAATACAAATGTTTCTCACTCCAAATTATCTTTCTAATTTGTGGCACAAATGCTCCTTTCGCCCTCACCTTCAAGGCTTAGCTTTAATATTCTTTGAAAGATAAATTACATTATTATCTTGGGAAAGTTCGCTGAAAATCATTGAAGTTTTAGTTCTAGATGCTTGGAGATATTTCTGGTTTGACAAAGGATATCAATACCTGTCATGGGCACCGAGATTGGATTTCTGAGGCAATTGTGGAGAAAAGAAACAAAACAAATTCTACCCTCACATTCATTTTAAAGCAAAACATCTGAATAAATCAGATCTGGCTAAAGACATACCTGAGGCCTCAGCTGGATTTAATTATACCAAGAACTGGCAAACAGACAGTGGTAATCAGTAAGGAGAGAGCAGCCCTTCTCTGATCCTCAGATCAACTTGGCACTGACATTCACAGGAAGCTGATTTTCCAAAAACACATAGTCTGGGTACATGCTGGAGGAAGAGTGAACCAACACCTACAGTGGCCACCAGCACACCTACCTGTTCATTGGCCTTTAGAGCAGTTGGCTAGTATACACTTAGTCCTTTTTAATAGTCATTTTTTTTAGTGGTCGGATAGGCAGGGCAGGGGTATGACTCCAAACAGCTTTTGTGATAGATTACTACATTTATAGAGTATTGAGCACTAATTCCTTGCAGAAGGTGATGGCAATACCTGTACTTCAAGGATTCTAGAACACTCTCTGAGTTGATTATGCTTCTGAAGTAACATATGAGGAAGACAGAGGAGACAGAAGAAATAAGATATACCCACCGTCACGAAGATAATCCAGGCATCAAGAAAATTATTTGAAACAGTAAACCAAAAACAAAAGAAAAACAAAAACAAAAGTGAAAGGTTCATGGTAGGAACGTAGAAAATGGGGCCTAGAAATGGAATAGAATTCAGCAGATACTTCCATCCAGCCACTGCATTGTATCTCCTTTCTTTCGTTTATGTTTGGATAACAAGAACCTAGATACTATTTTTGTCCCCCAAAATCAGAGGCATGGGATGCTTTTTCTCCTTTGCATACTACTCATTAGTTCCAGTAACAGCAAATAGACTCTTGGAGTTTGCTTGGCTCCATTCTAAACATGTTGCTATAATTAGCCCCATTTCACACAGACAGAACCTGCATCACAAATAGATTGACATGTCCAAGGGCATAAGGATGTTCAAGTAGAATGATATGTATTTTCACATTATGTTTGTTTATTTTTGAGAGAGTAAGTGTTGACATGTACATGCCATGCTGTAGGTATGGAAATCAGAGGAAACTTGGGGTTCTCCCCTTTGCTGCCTTGCAGTCATTTCCCCAAGACTGAACCCCTTGCTGAACCCTTGCTGAGTGGGAAGATACATTTCCCCACCATGTCCTACCAGCTAATTTTTAACCTGGAAGCAAGAAAGGTATGGGTCTTTTCTAGTAGACTACATCAGTATATTCTCTTGTTGTGTTCTGTGATTCCTCCTACAGCTAGGAAAATCTAGTCCTCTCGGGTTGTCAATCATGTATTCATAAGCAAATCAGAAATAACAGTTGTTGCTGGGCTGTGACTAGTATGAATAGTTCAGTCATGCTGGGTCAGTCTTTCCTCCCACCCAGCTTAGCTATTCCAGTCCCAAGAGGTCTGGTGGAAGGCCACACTTACTGATACATTCCTTAGATACTCTTGCAGGTCAGGATACTACTTGAGTTCATACCACTGTCCATTGAAGACTGAGAAAGACTAATAAACAGATATAGAAATAGACATGCTCATATATATATATATATATATATATATATATATATATGTAGCCATAGACACAGAAATGTAATCCATGTCCGGAGAACTTAATCAAAACCTAACATATGCAAGCAAATCTGAGCCACTAGCAAACCAGCTTTCAGAGTTTCCCATAGAAGAAGGATTATGACTTCCAATTCTGAGCCAGGGGTAACTAACCAGGAACCTCCCCTGGGATGCACTGCACAGACAGCTTCCTCAAACATTTCTATTTCTCTTTCCTGGAACTGTGAAATCTTTACTTTTCAAATATTCTTGTATGACTATTTCATGATTGTACATACTTTATATGTGTTACAAACACTTCTTGCATTCTTCCTTCCTAAGACTAATGGGATATGCAATTCTTGAGATGTTGAGCTTACTCAACATGCTGGAGGAAGGCTGATCCATTAGATATCTGCCAAAAACTTAATCGGCAATTAAGTGCAAGAGTATTTGTGTAATTGAATCCTTAATGAGAGTTATGCATTAGAGAGCTTCACCATTCATCAGAATATTGCTTAGAAGAAACATCAGTAAATGACTATTTAGGGGTTGAGTTTCTCATCTTGATTCATGAGCTTCAGATACACAACATTTGATACAAGGAAACTTTCTTGTGCACACAACCACTTTATCTGTGCCTAAGAGCTCATCAACTGATTTTTTACTGTTTAGAATTACAGAGGTATGCAGAATAACTTTATCTCTCTATATATCATCTAGAAAAATATGCATTAGATGCAGGAACCTTGAACTCAAATGGGAAAGTTACTTCAATGAATTTCCTCAATTGTACATGAACTATTAGCATTACACAGACTTTTTATAGAATTACTTATGAATTATAAATAATATATTTATCAAAGCAGGAGAGATAGCTCAACAGTTAAGAATTTATTTACTTATCTATTTAGTCATTTATTTATTTGTTTGTTTGTTTAGTTGTACTGGGAATTGAACCTGTGGCTTTGCACTTGTTATGCAAATACTCTATCACTGAGCTGCATCTCTAGACATCCAGATGTAGATTCCTTAACATGGTGTTGCCATAAGACATAAGAGATAGGTTTTTACATGGGATCAAACTCATACACTGACATACCACACACACATACAGACATGAACATATGTATGTGTGTGTGTGTGCACGCACACACACACACACACACACACACACACACACAGATTAGCAACTGGAAAGAAAAATAAACCCCATTTTTTTCTTCTTTTTTTTTTTATTTTTTTTCCATACATTGTTTTGTTTTATTTTTTCCATTCAAGAACATAATTAAAGATAAAAAAAAAATTTTTTTTTCCTTTCTTCCCCTTCTCCCGGTCCCCTCCCACTACCCCCCACCCCTCCTCCCTCCCCCTTCTTCCTTGAAAGAGGGCATGGTGCCCTGCCCTGTTGGAAGTCCAAGGCGATGGGGCCACTTAGTCCATGGCAATGGACACCTAAACCTTAATAGTTAAGTGTTACATGTTTCAAAAGACATATCACCGAGGTCTTACTCCGGGCTGTCATGATGACATTATAATGATGATAGCTCTATCTCAAATTCTTCCCTATATTATATAATGGAAGTACCAATATTAACTCTATCTTACATGGAGTGGTCAGAGAACTTACCATTGCAACCCAGCTGGGTATGGAACAGACAGGATTGGAACCTACAGAAGGTCACTTCACTGTCATCCCTAAAATAACACAGTACTCTGACCTGACCATATACCAATGTGTGAGCTGATCCAGGCTCAAGATAAGTAAGATAGACTAAGGAAGCCTACTCTGGTGTCAACTCTCAGGAGTCATGCAGTAGAGAACTCCATATATTTGCTGAATCAGAATCTCAGAAAATGCTGAAAAGTATTTTAGAATTATCACATCATTATACTTTCCACGTTTCCCATTCACATAATTTATGACAAAGTGATTTCAAGTGAGTTCTTGTCCCTTTCATCCTTTTGACATGGTTGTGGGAGAAGTATCCTTTAAAAAATACTTAAAATAATGTCTTTTATGAATATCTTACAGCTATTGTTATATTGTGAAGAAAGGCATAAAATTTCCCTTCAATTCCTTTCTCTTCCCTCCTCCATCCTTCCTTTTTTCCTTCCCTTTTCTCCCCCTCTCACTCTTCCTTCATTTGTTCATTAATGGTCTCAGAACAGACAAATTGTATGGGATTTCTCTTCTTTTTATTCCACAAGACCATACTATGAGTTAAATATTATTCCCTTCTCTTCCAGGTGAAAGAAAGACACATTCTCCAATATTGACTTTCTCATAGTCTCACATAGCTTGGTGGAAAGTACAGGTTGAACACAATCTCGGCTTTGCCTGAATTAAAAACTTTGATTTTTGCCCTTTGGTCATTTCAGACAGGTTCAGCGAGACACTAAAAAATGAAGACAGTAAGCCACCTTGAGACAAGCAGGAATTTAAATAAAACTAACAAGTTCGTTGTCATTAATGTACCCAGCAGTTTACAGAAAATATTTCCAGGTGACAGTAGCTCATAGGACAAGACACTACTCTGAGCAGCAGACCATGCTGGGGTTGCTCTTCCTGTAGAACCATAGTCTTGAATCTTGGAAGACAGCACGCAATATGAAAAGCAACAGTTGTGTGAGACAGAAAGAGTCACAGAACACTTTGGTGGGTCTGGCTATTCCATTCAAAGAGAACACCCAGAGCCCCACCCACATGAACAATTCTGCACTGTGGCAAAGTCAATATTTTGCTTCAGTTTTGCATTCACTCATCTTTGGGAAGCCAGAGTCTATTAGAGTGTCTTTCATATCTTGGGTTTATTGAGCTTTATTGTGAATATCCCAGATTCAGGCATGTGAATACATTTGCCCTGATACCAAAAGCTGTTGCTGCCACTTGCCTGGTTCCAGCTCTCCAGGGGATTCCCAAGAGGTGGGATGTTGGCTGTTGGCATAGTCAAGGCAGGCAAGGCCAGGCTAGGTTAGGCTAGGCTTCCCTGCTGCTTAGCCTGATGCTTGCCGCTTCTGTTTTGGTTCTGTCTCGGTTGAAGTTAACATACACAGAAGATTAGTTTGCTTAATGAGCAACATTAATATGTTGATTAATGTGGCAGCACTTGCTTCGTTCCAACATGTCTTTTGTTCCATTTATATGCAGGGAAGTCATTTCAGGTTTACTACTTTTTAAATCGATTGTATTTATTATGTTGTGCCTCTGTGTGTGTGTGTGTTTGTATGTGTGTGTGCACATTTGTGCACACTTAGGCACACACACACACAAGCATATGCAACCTTCATGTCATAACATTTAGGTAGACATAAGAGGACAACTTTTAAGTCAGTTATTTCCTTCTATTATGTAGTTCCTGAGTATTAAACTCATCATCAGGCTTGGTGCCAAGAACCTTTGCTTGCTGAACCACCTTGCTGGTTCTTCTTTATTACCTTCAAACACCTACCCATTAAGAACATGTTATTGAGGCTCATTTAGAGATACAGTGGACCCTTCAGAAGGGAAAGGAGAAGACTGGAGGCTTCCAGTTCAATACAGAGGCATCAAGATAATTGCAATGTATTCTATGCAGTGAAGAAAGGCCATAACACAAAACTCAACTAAAAGAAAACAGGTTAGATGTAAATGTGACTGAAGGTGGTTCCAAGCAACTGAGTCTAGAGAGTGCAGTCAGGAGATCTCTTTCTGTACAGTGAACATATAAGTATACAGTGCATAACTCTTGCAGGAAAAAACCTCGAGGTACGCACAGTATGGATGCCCTGGCACAGCTGGGATAGATATGCTGGCAAGGCCATTGGGGGCATGTTGACCATCAGATATAAATTTTAAATGAATTGAAATGCAGGGTAGGGGCCAGCTAACATGTTCTGCAAAGAGACAAATAGTAGATATTTTTCTGCTGCAACTACTCAATTCTGCCTTCCTCAAACAACAATAGCCACAGAAAATATGTAAACAAGTGGGCATGGAAGTGTTCGAAAAAGCCTTATTGCCTGAAACAGACATTTAGATGGTTTTGCCTATGATTGTAGTTTCCTAAATACCTTCAGAATATTAAAGAAAAATAAGATCATGAGCTGACACAGTCAGCCTATAAGAGAGGCCACAGTGTCACTGATTGAAGGATATACTTGGGTGAAGCAGTTAGAAGGTAACAGAGAGCAGTGATGACAGACTTTTGAATGTCTTACGGATGCCTTTGCAGTGAAGTCTACTGATGGACCCCACCTGTACGATGGTGCTCTTGTGTCTGGGCACTGATGCATCCTATATCCTACTTGGAATCTATGGGATCTACATTCCAAGGAATCACTCTGTACCTAGGGGCACTTATTTTATATTGCATGTTGGTCAAAAAATCTTGTAAGTGTAAGTAATTGTAAGGTAACTGGAAAACGTGACTGGGTGCGGGAGATAACAATGACAGCTTGTAAAGGGACATATGGAAAATCAGGGCTCTGCGGCAGGGAGGCAGGTACCAGAATGTTAAATGATTAATGAGCAGATCCCCCCTTTATCACTTGTTATAACAATAAGAGTTTAGGCTAATGCTGCCATTGTGACTAAGGCTTCCCTCTCTCAGTATCGTATTCTTTTGCTGAATGAGGCCCTTCCTCCAGGACCTTTTAGAAGGAACTGTGCAAACAAAGCCACCTACAGTTGCACATTTATGAACAGATGAAAATTCGGTGGTGATTTATAAAATCTGCCTGCACTGATATGTTGATGTTTCCACAAAACAGAATCAAATTGAACATGTCCACCCCGAGTCTAATATTATGGGGGCATTTTGCAGTGTGTCTTCACCCTCAAACAAAGGTACTCTTCAACATACCAGAAGAAGAGCCAAGAGTTTGGAGTAAAGAGGTTTTATTATAAATGAAAACTTGTACTTTTAATGACACTCTAATACAGATTAACCTCAGGTTAAAATGAAACCATTGTCCAAAAGTTTTGGTGCAATTTGAATTATATTTTCTCACAGAAACATGGTATAAATGTAGGTTAATTCCCAGGTTACCCTTTCAAAGTATATTTAAACACACAGGAAAAAAAAATGACATAAAAACCAGTGTGAAGCAAGGTTTTTGCAGTAGGTAATTAGGCAAAGTAAACACAATTAAGACTAGGATCCATTTCTTTCTTGAAGACAGGGAATTTAAGGACAATAAAAAGAGAAGGGATTTCTTCTTAAGTAGTATTCCAGTTCTATTCCAACTTGCTCATTAGATGTAAGCTACAGTGGGCTTTATGGTATTCTTTGAAGACACCACACAACTTGCTGCCACTTGGCTTGGATGATTTGTTCCCCAAGCCAGGATCACAATGCCAATTGGTCACTAATGTTTTATTGTCTCCTTACTAAATATCCAGATCTCCAGAGAGGCACCCCACATGATTGCTAAGTTGAGGCCTCCTCACTCCAATCAGCATCTATATGGATACGTTCAACATCTTCACAGTTTCTGAGATTATGTTTATTTGACTTCCTTGTTTTCTGTCCCCTCCAGGCAAATCTGAGTTCCAGAAAAGCAGGGACTTTTATCTTCTTTACCCTAGGAATTGTGCTTGATTAATCTTAATAACAACTGTTTTATATTTTATTTATGTGTGTCAGGGGGTAGGGAATGAGTGCTCACATACTATGGCACACATAGTGAGGTCAGAGAATAACTATTGGGTTTGGTTCTTACCTCAATCATGTATATCCTGAGGACTGAATTCAGCTAATAAGACCTGGTATCTTTGCCTGCTGAGCCCTCTTGTTGGCACCACTGATTAAATTTTTGAACTGTGGAACAGATCCTGAAATTATTGAATTGGCATTATTCCAGAGTTGTATCATTTGGGGTCATGAGCTCTTGATATATTTAAATTCAAAAAAAGCAGCTATCAATAATTAATTGTTCAGTAGAGAGAACCAGGTTAGAAAGCACCTTCTTTATGTTTAAGACACAATGCTAAAGTGACTTGGTTTCTCAGGGAGGAAATATTCAATGGCTCAGAGAATTTTTTCTTTGGTCCCCAGGTCAAGTTTGAAAAACAAGTAGAGGAAAGTGGGTTAAAAATTGTATGCATGTATTACTGAGGGAAAAAAGGAGATTCAATACTAAAAAAGAATAGAAGTTCTTCTGTATTTGTGTTGCTTCCATTGGTTAATAAAGAAACTGCTTTGTGCCTGGTAATAGGGCAGGACTTAGGTAGGTGGGGAGACAGAACTGAATTCTGGGAGAAAGAAAGCAGAGAGTGAGAGACACCATGGAGATGCCAGGTCAGACATGCTAAATCTTTCCCGGTAAGTCATGACCTCGTGGTGAATACAGATTATTAGAAATGGGTTAAATCAAGATGTGAGAGTTAGCCAATAAGAGGCTAGAGCTAATGGGCTGGGCAGTGATTTAATTAATACAATTTCTTTTATTATTTTGGGTGTAAGCTAGCTTGGCGGACGGGACCAAAAGCAAGCCTGCCCGCTCCCTACAACAAAATACAACTACTTACATGTTTGTAAAAGACACAAGAATGGGTGTGATGGATGGTAACAGGAAAAAGGTGACACAGGGAAGAAAACAGACAGAAATCCTGCAATTTACCTCCAGTAGGCATCCCCACCCCAGCACATGGTTATGATAAAACTGTCTTTTACATAGAGGAGGAAAAACTGTTGAAAAGGTCAAGAGGCAATGAGTAACACTGCTAAAATCTAACATGGGAGCCATGTATCATGGTGCATGTTTGTTAATCCTATCACAATGGAGCAGGTTTGAGGCCAACTTGTACTACGTTGTAAGTTCCAGGCCAGCCTGAGATGCAGTATGACTTTGTCTCATCACCATCAGCAGCACCATCACCACCACCTCCACCACTACCATTTACTATGAGACACTGTCTTGGTTAAGTGATTCACATATTTAAAACTTTAAACAGTATTTTGAAGTTCCTATTAGAGTATCTTAATTTTCCTAATGAGGACCTTAATTCAAAGTACTTAAATAGTTTAGTCAACAAAATATAATCCTGAATGATGGACCCAGATTTGGACAAAAGCTTATCCCCGGTCTTTGTTTAATGATGACATTTCTCTATGAAAGACACATTTTAGGGGTTTCTATTTTCAAACCCAAACAGAAATTATATAAAACAAATAATGGGCTTGATTCACTGGACAGTTAACTTTTAAAAGTCATTTTTTCCTAACAAAAAATTGTTAAAAATTATAATAACAGCCAGCTATCCTAGGGTCTGTAAGATTTACTTTAATTGCAAAACAGATCTATTGTGCATGGTGTCTACATCCTCGGACTGCCTTAGAGAGTAGTTAACAGAGTGGGAGTTGTGGCATAAGCAGACCCTGTTTCCTAGTGACTTACAGACACCTCATTCCTGTTCTTTCTTGTTTTCGTGACAGGTGAGAGGCCACAGACACAGAAGCTGGAAGGTAAGGCCCAGTGAACTGAACCATGCTGTCTTTTACTATTTTAATTGTTGCTGTGATATTCAGAGCTGCAGCTATGCCTGGTACCATACTCTGCCTTTGCCTGCCTGCTGGCTTCTTGGGCTACATAGTCCAGTGAAGAAGAAAGGAAATAACCCATTTTCCAATATCATAAGAATTGGAGTACACACAGTATCAGCAGAAACTGAGCAGGTGATGGATGAAGCCCAAGATAAGTAATCACGGGCATTTCATCTGGCCTCCTCTACCTCTGAACATGTGGAATTAGAAATCAAGTCCTATGGATTTGGATTTTCTGAGCTTTTTTTCCCCCTCCCACTTCTCTGTTTATTTAGTTTTGTATCATTTATTTTCATGCTTTATCCTGCAAACGAAGTGCAATTCGAGCTCGTTCAAAGAAACCGGGACATGAGTGAATACATCATTTTGACAATGAGGTGACAAAACATCTCTCAGAATCTCTCCACACTCAGCTAATAAATGAGCCATGCCAAACACAGAGTCTAATGCGCAGTAAAGAATAGTGAAAACAGGGGCCTCATCCACAACAGAGGGCTGAGGACAGCATGGAGTGCTTGATGGTTGAGTAGGGAAAAGACCGAGCCAGTGTTGAACCATAACAAGTGAGTGATGTGGAACATGAGTTAGCGGCCTCGGAAGCTTCCAGTTAATTACTTACACACCAAAGCACCACTGCAAATTGATTAAACAGGCTTCGGTTCTAAATTAATTTCTAATTGCTTATTTATCTAAAGCATGATGAAAAACATATCTATTTAAATTAGCAAAATGTGTGTTTGATGCATATAACACTAATTCACATTATCTTTTACTCTTTTAAAAATCGATTTATTTGGCAGAAGAAGGGCATGAATATTCCATGGTGTACATGCAGAGGTCAAAATACACCTGCCAGGAGTCAGTTCTCTCTATTTGCCTTTAGGTGGATTCTGGAGATCCAACTCAGCTTGTCAGTCTTATGTGGCAATGGGTACCTATACCCATTTACCCATCTCACCAACTTTATTATTTGTTCTTAAAGGGATCTTTAAAATAACTTTTAAGGATATTTAAAATGTCTGAGTTGATATTATATTAACAATTTAATATTAATATTATAAAGGTTTATAGACAGACATCTCAACACAAGCATTATACATACAGTTGGATTTTAGATACAAGGTCTTGTTATCTAGCACTATTATACCTGGAAATGAGAGCCTCTTGGACCAGCCTACCCAGTGTTGGGATTGTAGGTATGTACTTGCAAGCCAAGCAACGCAGGAGCTATATTTATAAAATTTAATATTTTTTGAGAAATAGAAAATTTTAGCAATAATTCTTTAAATATTTATTTTAAGAAATAAAGCATCAGAAATTTGGTTTGTTTTCTTAGAGTGGCTTTGGGTGAAAAATATTAAAATCAAGAAGACTGATAATATCATATTCCTTTTTCTTATTGGGCATTAAAACAAGATAAATGTGTAGATGATAGGAAGGAAGGAAGATGATAGATAGATAGATAGATAGATAGATAGATAGATAGATAGATAGATAGATAGATGATAGATAGATAGATGATAGATGATAGATAAATGATAGATGATAGATAGATAGATAGATAGATAGATAGATAGATAGATAGATAGATAGATAGATAGATAGATGTTGCCATGTTCTTAACTTTTAGTCTATAAAATATGAGCACAAAGGATATGTCATTTGAGGACTAAGACAGGCCCTCTCCTAGTTCTTAGGCCCTCTTCTGTCTGAGGAACTTGGAGGCTTAATATTGAGATAATCAAGTCACCATACTAAATCAGGTCATAGAAGATATACCAAAATTGTTCCTGCAGCTGGCATGAAGGTTACTGTGAAAAGGAGCACACTCTCCAATTCTTCATATGTCAAGAGTTTGAGTTGTTTTCCTTAACTGCTAATGCTCACTTGCAGGTTTGGTACCAATTTTCTCAAGAGTTTTTCTGAGAGACATAGCTTTCATCCATGAGTGTGAACCCTCTGGCTGTATCATAAAATAGTAAGGAGGTGGAAATGACCTACAGTCAAAATTTTGGGTACAATTTTAACCTTTTTAGCCTCAGTTTCTTTGTGTAGAAAAAGGATACAAAAGTAAAGAATATTCCTAAAGATTTCTACAAAAAGGCATAATGCATAAAGTATTTACCACGGTGTTTGACAGTGATCAGTAAATGCTATTTTAGGAGATTTTGAAGCACCGTGCAACACTGGCGAGTGATTGTCACACCAACCAAATGACTGTACTTCTCTGTAATCAAATCCTGCAGGCAATTCTCCAGTGGGGCATGCTGGGTCTTTCTTATGGTGCTGGCAAGATCCAAAGCAAATGCTCAGATTCAAACCTCATTCATTTCTTCTCTAAAACCTCTCTTAAGCCCTTTCAGAATAGCACCAAATCATGTGGTACCACAGGCTAGAGGATGAGAACACCCAGAAGATAAGGCTTTGGATGGCTTGCTTAAGCGTTAGAACTATGGTGTGTGGGACAGGAGAATGATGGCCCTCAATGATGATGGTTACTCTTTAGAGCTCATAGCTAGTAAATGACCCAGTCCTAGCACAGACCACATGAAAATTTCAGTCTTTCCTGAGATGATAGGTGAACTGGGCTCAGCTGGCCAAAGGAGCCTAACTTTCTACAAAAGTGTTGGAAAAGTTTGGTGTGCCCTTAAAATGAGTCAAAAATCCTCTCTCCCTTGTTTTGGCTGAGTATATTGTCCCAGTGCTATGAAAAGCAGGGAGTCCTCTAGTTCAGAACTGTAAGCATTCAGCTACAAGTCAGTCACCTACAGGGGATGGCTGTCCATGCTCTAATTCCTGCTCAGTGGCTTTGTATCTTCTGTTCAATGGGCATCAGTTTCTCAGCATAGTTCAGTGACAAAGAGGAACAAGAAAGAGCCCATTTTATATAGAGATGGACATTCACTGAAATCATATGGAATTCTATGAAAATATCAATTCAGATTATAAAGGCTTAACATGTGTCCCCCTTATGAGATTAAAACACATATGCTTGGTATTTGTCCTTACACTAATGTTCCCTACTCGACATCTCCATTGCAATCAGTGTTATTTGTGTGTTAATGAGGAGACCCACAGATGGCTTCAGATGGGAGCTGGTCCCAAAAAAGACTTAGACATGATAAGACAGATGGGGTTGAAAACCTGTCTTGTGGGGAGGGGAGAAGTGCTCAAGAAAGAGTGGCTCCCCAATGGCTGGTGATTTAATGGGCTATGCCTGTATAATGAGGCCCCCATGCAAACTGAAAAGGATAAGGCTCATTTGGAAGAGTGTTCAGTGGAAAATGTGGCAATTCAAATGGTAGCAAGTCTAGAGAGAATGCACTATTCACATCCTCCCCTAAATACCTTGCAGTACATATCTCTTCCATCTAGCCATTTATTTGCATTTTGTCATGTCCTTTGGTATATAAAATAAATGAAAAAAATTAATGAAAAATTTATTTCCACTAACATCCCTCATATTAAACTGGAAAATGTAAGTCAGATATTTCCCTGAGTTCTATGACACTTCAGAAAACTAATTAAACCAAAGGAGAAGGTAGGTAGGAACCAAAATACAGAAAAGGCTGATGATAGCACAGGGCAACAACCTGTGTTTGCAAATGGCATCTGAAAGGGGACAGGCTGTGTGGCTGCACTATGCAATCTGATATTATCTCCAGGCATAACAGTGTCAGAACTGAGCTGAATGGAAGATACCCAGCTGGTATTCATTGATGAATCTGCAGTAAGATAGACGGCTCTGTGTGTGATGAGAGAAGCCCATTGTTGCCTAGCTAGATAGATATGAGCAGGTTGGAAGACAGTGGGACTGGGCCTCTCCATCATCAGAAGCCTGTCAAACAACCTTGGATTTGCAGCATGCTGATTACTGGTCAGAAAAATAGGACTTGAGTTCCCTCTCTCCCACTGGGAGAACAGAGGTTCCCTGAACCCCTTCTATGAATATGATGTAGCTGGAGGCTTCCTAATAAAAAGCAAAGACACACCCTTGTTCTGTCCTCTAAAGGCCATCCAAATGTGCTTATTAATCTGCAGGACAGGACAAAGTCCCATAGAAAAAGCTGCTTGAAGCAGATGCTTTAGAAAACAATGTAAAGTCTGCCTAGTATGTAGACTCACACAACACAGTGGTCTCTTGGTTACTGTCTTTTCTCATCTCTTGAATAAGTACAACATTGCAATAATCTATGTCTTCTACATTACACTGTGTATTTTCTCTAAATCTATTTTATTTTGACAGAGAGCACAATGATCAGGGAAACAAGGCAAGTGTCTTCCTATGAGAATGAAGCCCTGTGTGACACTCTGTCTGGAGTCACATGTTCTCCGTTAGAGGTGTCATAAAGAGGAACTAAAAAACTACCCTTTATCTCGATACCTCTCATACAGATGAACAGGCATTTCATGACTCCCAGTGAGTCCAGTTTGGAGCAACAGCTGAATTAGCTCAGTATCAGATTGAAAAAATTCTGATATAGGGCTCAAACCCAAAGGCAAATGACTCATTTGTTTATTTCCAAGGTTTGATGTTTATGATCTGTCACTCATGAAGGTGTTTGAGTACAGAAAGGAACAAGACAAGTCCTTGAACTTCTTGGTCATTCATTCTGCTCTGGGCTCCATGACCTCTGCATTTTTGCCAGCACTCTGGGCCTTCTGACCTTTGAACTTTCCATTCCTTTTAAGTGAGCTGATGGTGCTCTGATATCAGACATCTGTATGGACCATCACCCTGGAAACACCTTTTGATGCTTGCTACAGTCTCAACCTTTGTCTTCCCCCTTCATATGCTCAATCTGCCTCCACTCAATCTTAATTTCTTTATAAATTTTAGCTAGGGAATATATCTGTGTTGTTTATTGAAATGTAAGTTTTCCAATGACAGGGATTTTTATCCCTTTTGTTTAATTTTTACTCAAAAAAGCATCTGGCATATAGTGTGATGTTAATAACAATTTCCTGAAAAAATACAAGAAAATGAATCTAATAGTATTAAACAGAAAGAATGTTAAATCCTTTAAATTTTAAGTTCTTCTTTGGCTATGAAGTCCATTGATGGATAATGTTGAAAGTGGAAGGTAAATAAATTTACCAAGGTCTCCTAGTCCACTGTGACAAAACACTCTGACCAAAGCTACCTGGAAGAAAGGATTTATTTCAGCTCAAAATTCCAGGTTATAGTCCATCATTATGGGAAGTAGAGGCAAGAACCTGAGGAAACTAGTTGAGTCAGATACCTGTCATAATCCCAGAGGATGATGAAGGTAAGCATCCTTAATTATGGTCAGTACACTCCTTACACACAATTAAGAAAATGTAGTAGCCCAAAACAAAAAAAAAAAAAAAGAAAGAAAAGAAAAGAAAAAGAAAAAAGTTTTCTGGGTGGTGGCGGCGCACACTTTTAATCCCAATACTTGAGAGAGAGAGGCAGGCGGATCTCTATGAGTTTGATGCCAGCCAGTTTACAAGAGCTAGTTTCCAGGACAGGCTTTAAGTTACAGGCTTCAAGGGAACCCTGTCTGGAAAAACAAAATAAAAAAAAGAAAGAAAGAAAGAAAAAAGAATATAGTGGCATTTCAATTTTATGTGTATTTTTGTATTTTAATAAATAAAATTTGCCTGGAGATCAGAGAGTTCAACAGGCCCACTGTTCAGCCTTACAGATCAGGTAGTGGTGACACATACTTTTAATCCCAGTAGCCACACTAGTTGCCATAGAAACCTGGCAATGAATGTCTTTAATCCCAGTGGTTCATATCTTTAATGCCAGCCCTAAAGAGGATTACATATAAAATGAGAGGAGACAAATCTGGTGAGATGACTCAGTGGTTAAGAGCACTGACTGCTCCTCCAGAGGACCCGAGTTCAATTCCCAGCACCCACATGGCAGCTCGCAGCTGTTTCTAACTCCAGTTCTAGAGAATCTGATGTTGTTATATATGAAATAAAGTTAAATGAAGTTTTGGCCGGGTGGTGGTGGTGTATGCCTTTAATCCCAGCACTCAGGAGGCAGAAGCAGGTGGATCTCTGTGAGTTCAAGACCAGCCTGGTCTACAGAGCTAGTTCCAGGACAGGTTCCAAAGCCACAGAGAAACCCTGTCTCGAAAAACCAAAAAAAAAAAAAAGAAAGAAAAAACAGTTTTTTTTTTTTAAAAAAACCTTCTTTTGAATGAAGATGCCATGTTCTTTCTCTCTCACTCTCAATTGAAATTTAAAATAGGAATATTTTTCAAATAATTTTAGATCAATCATCAGTTCTTATTGTTTTGACATCATAATTCTCATCCTGTTGCCATGCCAACAGGCAGTGAGAAGCTAAAAACATTCCAAAGATATGTAAATTACAGGCTTAGTTGCCACTTAGTCCTCCTTGGCCTGAATGCTACCACCAAACTATAAATAACCAGGACCACCACAGCCCTGCTCAGCTCTGCTCCATCATCTCCTTCAATGAACAATGAAAATACGGGATCCAATTCATAAACAAATCTATATGATCCACTTTCTGTAATGTAAAAGCTATATGGATCTTTCTTGTTGTTCTTGGGATAAACACAAACATGTTAATTTAGACATCTCTAGCTTTGATTCCACTTATTATACAGATTAACCAATGTTTCTTTCTTCATCTGAATATAGAGGGAAGGTTCTATATGTCCTTGGAGTACTTTTCTCCTATGTGAGTGTCATGCAATTTAAATGACCAAAGCAAAAGTAACATCCACTAGAAATTAGAGTGGATAGTATTTTAGACACTGTTGCTCTCAATACTACACCCAGAATAAAACTGTCAACTCTTCTAATCCATGGCACTCATATTTATCCTTGTCACTCTTGTGACTCCGATTGGTTGATTGTTTTCATGAGGTTCAAAGGTGTCAGGTACCACTATAGCATGTAAGCAGTGGTTGTAGAATTTCAGCCCACATCACTATGCTGGATGGAGGGTAACAAAATATGTGCTTCATAGATTCTGTGGTGGAAACAGTAAAACTATGGACATCATGACCACACTATGTAATGGACTACCAATATGGAGCCAAGCCAGAAAGCAAATCCTTTGCTCTTCTTTTGAGCCTGACTAGCCATCTGGTCGGCTTGATTAAAGAGTGTTTAAGATGCCTTGGAATCTCCTACCTCTCACAAATAATCTAGCCTAGTAACAAAGGGAAGCTGTGTGAAGAAACAGTGGTACCCAAAGAACAAGTCCAGATAAAAGCCAAGTCAGAAGTACACTACATCTTGTGCTCACCTTTGATGGGACTTCTAGCCTCAGCAGGGTTGCCCTAGTTGGTGCACATGATTTTTCTTGCCAAGCCTTGCTCATGTCACAGAATAAGCAACAAATGGATAAAATAATGGAAGCTACAAAGTCTTGGCAGTGTGTTCCATAACACTGTTGTTTTTTAAGTATCACACCCTTATCACAGAGGTACAGCATAATCCTCAGGCAAGAAACGAGATTTCAAGTCCCTCCCGTATTCCTTGTGTGATTCAGGGGCACTACGTTAAAGCACCAGCTTCCATTTATGAGAACGAATAAAAATAATATAAAATTTATCAAATAGAAAAGAATTAATGAGATATTGTTGGAGATGTGACTAACTGAATGTGAACTTTAAGGTAAGCAAGCAGCAAAAACTAGCTTTTAATGATTTTCTTTTAATGGCATAGTGAGGGAAACAATGACTTGTCCTTAAAAACAGCATCTATTTGGGACATGAGTTACCAATTTGAAACAATTCATAATATATAGACCATATTACTATTTTGGGTGTATCTTAGTGAGTAAAAAAGAATTGGATCCAATGAAAATATACTTTTTGTGATCAATTGTTTTTTTGTTTTGTTTTTGGCCTGTTTGTTTGTTTGTTTGTTTTTTAGCTCAGGCTGGTTTGAGCTCATAGTGCTCTTCCTGCTTTAGCCTCCTTAGTGCAGGGATTAATAGGTATACAGGGATATGCTACCAGACCCATGGTAATTAAGGTAATTTTTGAGTGAAGGCTAGGGGAGAAAGATCTAAATATTTCTGTATATTTGCTTTTTTTAAAAAAATGTTTACACATATTTTTATGAGTGTGGGTTTGTGCATGTGAGTTTACTGCCTGAGGATGCCAGAAGAGGGTTTGGATTCCCTGGAGCAGAAGTTATAGATGGTTATGAACTGCCTGATGTAGATGGTGAGAACCGGGCCCTCTGCAAGAGGAGAATATGTTCTTGAACACTGAGCCACCTCTCTAACTTTCTACATTTGCTTTTGAGTTTATAAAAACACAAATTAAACAACAACAACAAACAACTGAAACACTAATATACGGCATGGAGGAGTAAAATACTCAAGTCTTTACTAGATAATTTTAAATCACCAGTTGAGACCTGGTCAAGGATTATAAATTAGTTATAAGCACCCCAATGCAATGTTCTTGTTCACAGAGGAGAAACTAAGTTTGTGGGCTCATGTCTCTTATCCTGATATAAGTTCAATTTATGGAAGCCACTGTACAAAGGTCCTTGTTAAATTGATAGACTCCTGGAAGATGGCCAAGAACTTCCACAGATGAATTAATCTTGAAAAGCAACAATGCTGTCTACATGGGAACTACCATATTCTCAACCCTCTGGCAGAAGTGATTGCTTTACACTTCAGGGCCTCTCCCCTTTAAGTGTGACTTTCAATTCTTTCAGACATTTACACCTAGATCTCACGTTTAGCTTTCATCAGAGGATGAGAGGATGTCAAATTGCTTTCTGCACAGTAATTTACTGATGCCCCCAATTCTCTGTTATGGTCCGCCACCTATTATTATTGTGTCTAATGCCTGTCAGAATAGAAAACCTTCCCAGATGCACACAGAAGCTACTCACATACTAACCCAAATGGTTGTAACTTGAGAATCAACTTGGGGAGTACTACCATCTCATATAAGACAAAATGTGCTAGCCAGAAGATAACAGTAATGCCCATTCTTCTTTACTCAGTGTATGACAAAGGGATAAAGTTAATTAATGAAATGGCAATGGGTATCCTAGAAGTCTAGGAATATTTGGGACAATGTTCTTGAAGAAAGTCAGACTCTTATATAAAGTATGCATAGATAGAACTTCTCTATCAAGACATAATTTCTCCAAACAAAAAAATCTCAAACAAGCTTCTGAGACTGGCGAGGAAATAGATTTGATTTGGTGAATTCTTGAATGATTTTGCCACAGTTTGATTTGGGGGAAAACTTATTCTTTCTCTTTTCATCATATTCTTTGCTGGTCAAATTTTTCATTGTTGTAGCAAAATACTCTAAAAACTTAAGGGCATCAAGGTTTATTTTGGCTTGTGGCTTAATATGTTTCCATACATCCTTGGGGGAAGGGATGTCAGGGAGATAAACTCACATCATGGAAGTCAGGGAACAGGGAGCAAGAATGTTCACATTTCAGGTTTCTCTGCTTTGGCTTTTTCATTCACCCTGAGTCAACATATTGGGTAATGCCCCTCACATTAAGGACTGGTCTTCTCCATCAGCTAACTCTCTCTGGAAATGCTCTTAAAAATACACCCAGAATTGTACTTTATGAAATTTTGTAGGTGTGGCTCAATCCTGTCAAATCGACAAAACAAGAGGATGGATTTAGGGTTTAGAGGTCTTGTTACTCAATCATTAAGACTAGAGTCAGGTGATTCCTAGCAGCTATGCTGGGCAACTCACAGATGCCCATAACTCAAGCTCCAGAAGATTTGATCCCCTTTTCCAGCCTCTTTGGGAATCTGTATTCTCATGCATGTCTGTTCATGCAAACACACGCATACACACACACACACACACACACACACACACACAAGCATGCATGCACACTCACACATACACATGCACACATAAATAAATTCTTATAAAACAAACAAAAAACGAATTAGTCATCATACTGTTCTCTTCTCATTGGTTGGACAGTAATTCTCAACTGAATCCTGTTTCTTGCAGCAGCTACTCTCCAAGGCTCTTCATTCACATATTGCAAGGACAGAATTAATTCACAGGGGCATAAACCTGTCCTATCCCTAGGAGTATGCACCTGTTTGTTGTAAAAACACAAACTTTTCATAGCCTCCCGGAAGTATGAAATCATCAGCTACCACAGGTGGTGAGACTCTGCTTAGATCCTTTCATACCACCCACTGAAATATTGCCAACTAACCTACCCCCTCTGAAGCCACATCTTGATCACGACAGACAAATGTACACATTTGTCAAGAAAATCACACTTTTGTTATGGTGCATAATCTCAGAAATTACAATCCCAGATGACACCTGTCAATACATTTTAAAACCTGAATTTGTTTTTTTTTGTGTGGGCATGGGTAGGGGGCTAGATTATCTTTAAAGTTGCACACTGAATTTTCAGAAATTGCTGGCCAAGCTCTCAGGGGTGGAATCCTTGCCTGGCATGGGCCAGACTGTGTGTTGAATCCTTAGTTCCTCACCTCCATACCTTTATATACCCCTAAACATCTCACTGAGCAGGCAGGAAAAGGGAAACATCCACAGTCATGGAAACAGAGCAAGAAAAAGCAGCATAGCTGTATGCTGAGGCTCCAAGCTAGAGAGTTAGCTAACTTACTTTTCACCAGTTCCTCCAGAGTGTGCTTAAATTTCTATCTACAAGTAACTCATCTATGGGCTTTCATGTATCACTTTGAAGGTTTTCTGTGCCTAGAATAAAGTCTTAAGATGAGTCTTTTTTAAAAAAAAAATCCCTATAATTTATTTTTGACCTCTTTCTCTTGACAGTGCTATTGAAATCTAGTGGATGGAAGGAGAGTCCACTCTTTACCCCTTCTTCCAGAAAACGCTTCATGAAGTAGCTCATTCAGGAACAAATTCATATCATTTACAGCCCTTGAATTTCAAAAGAGCCATCTTTAGAGGGTGAAGCTCAATATATACAGTAATGAGGGAGAGTAGGCTTAGTTTGTTCTTGCCCAAAATATTAATCTCTAACCTCAAACAGCTGCCTAACAAACACATGTCCTTATTGCTCACACAAGAATTTTGTTTTGTTCATTTAGTGGCTTGATCTGGGTGGAATATTTGTTGGTAGTATTAAAGAGCCAGTATAAATCAGCCATTATAAAGGTCTTCAGGGTCCATGATCTATGCTCTACAGCACAACTGTCACTTGTCAGATACTGTGACCATGGACAAACTGCTTAACCTCCATGAGCTGTTTCCATTAGTGAAACAGGGATAATCACAGGCCTGTCTCTAGGACTAGTGAGTCTAGATTTGTTATTCTCATTCCTTCCTTGGATACACAGAAAAGACGCAGAAAGGTTATTATTATTTACATAAAATGCTGATAAATGTAAGTAGGATACGTGAGGCACCACTTTAAGGAAGAATTTTTAATATCTAAGGCTAGTTGTGTTTCATAGTTCCTATGAAAGCTGGGTACTTCCTGCTGCTCAGTAAGGGAGCATTGCAGGCAAACAAAAGGTTATTTTACTTATATGTAAATGGCAATTAGATCAGAGCCACTGAAATATGCAGTTCTTTCTTAGTAACTTGGAAACAGCTGTTAGACATGGTCCCCTGAAAAAGACTCTTCCCTGGCTTAACTGTACAGCCACCCTCCAGGGAAGGCAGAGCACGGCTTTGGAAGGAGCAGACAACTGATGGGAACAGCAAAACCAGGCAAAGTACTCTCCCCTAACTTTTTCAAAGTCATAGAAACAAGGCTATTATAATTTTGTTATAAAGTATTCTTTCTTCAAAAGGCTCCTGTGTTTGGTTTGGTCTTCAACCTAATGAGCTCAGGTAGGATTTTTGGGAAACTATTGGATCATGATGATAAAGCATTATAAATGCATTCACCCATTGATGAGTTCATAATCGTATAGGCTGTGGAAGGTGGGGGCTTATTGGTTGATGGGTGTGTTTCCTTGATCGGTTCATCTTGTCCCTGGCCCGCCCTCCCTCCCTCCCTCCCTCTCCTTCCCTCCCTCTCTCCGTCCCTCTCTCCCTCCTTTTTGTCATCTAGTCATTTTCTTTTTTCTGTCCTTTCTTCCCTACAGTTTTCCCTCTAGCTCTTTCTGTGTTCTTCCTGGACATGTTAAAGTAAAGAAGCTCTTCTGTCACATGCTCCTGACTTCCTAATGTTCTCTCACACACCAGGCATACCCCAAGAGGGACAGGCAAGGTCAGAGTAAAACCATGATTCTCTCCCCTCCCACAAAATTCCTTCTGTCTTAAGTTTGGTTTTCTCAGGTATTTTGTGACAGTGACAGAAAGAGATCAGCAGAAGCATACACCTAGGAAATGGCTAGCAAAGAGGTACTGTATTCCAGTTAGGTAAATATTTCATGAACGGAAAGGTAGCGGATAGACAGATAAGAAAGCAAATATCTGTGTTGGTTTAGGTGCCTTAAGAAATTTGGTTGGAAGAAAGGTGGAGGGTGGAGGACTTCTATGTTCAGAAGAGGACTATGCAATGGAAAATCCCAGGATCTGGAAGGATGTGGAGGGGAAAGACCCGGGACATTGAAATCCAAGAGTGGGGGACTCGTTCTGTTCCATGCGCCTCAAGCTCTGTTTTGGGGTGCTGCTATTGAGCTGTTTCTAACAAAGCTGGGGGTGTCATAACTTTGAAAAACTTCAGCTCTTTAGGTTTGAGGAATAGGGTGTTATTTCTAAGAGCACAGCTCTAAGTAAAGCCAGAATTTCCCAGGAGAGGGGCCAGCAGATGATCTGGCGTAGTGCTGGGACAAGAATCAGTTCTGAGTAGAGTGGACATGATACTAGGCACTGGAGTCCAGCATCCCATAAGCCATGAAGACTATTCCATCAGCTCACCACACGGAGTAAAAGTCTCAGACCTTGGAATTTTTCATTTTGTATATTTTGTTTTCTGTTTTTATCCACAAGGATTCTTATTCTTCATTCTGTTCTTTCATTCTCCACAGAGTCATTATTTCAGTGTATCCTAGAAATGCAGATAGAAGCAAGTTTGCTGTCTTCATGAGCATTGTGTTTTAGCAGGAATGCTTTAAACAGTAGCTGCCCTCTCAGCTTCAGTTCTCAGATCTCAGGCTGAGCGTCCCAGGATTCATAGCAGAGGTGCTGATAGATTCTAAATGTACTCATGATATGAATAATCTTTCATCTAAGTTCAGGTGAATTCACATATATAAAATTTACCATTTTAAACTCAACAATTAGTGGCTAGAGAGATTGCTCAGTGGTAAGAATGTGTGCTGCTATTGCCGAGGACCCCAGCTTAGATTTGAGCATCCATGTTGGGAAGCTCACAACTACCTGTAACATGGTAGCTCTTGCACTCTCCTTTGGCCTCTGCCTACACTGCACTCACATGCCAAACCCATATATGGACACATATATATACACCTATATATGTATATACATACAAATATATATAATTACGATAAAAAATACAAAAGCTTTCAAGTCAACAATTCAAGAACGGCATTTTGCATATGCACAAAGTTATGTAACCCATATATATGTACATATATATGTACATATATGCATGTCTGGACATACATATGTCCATAATTCTAAAAGGAAATTGCACAGTCATTTGAAATTGTATATGCTTTTGAGGCTTTCCATACCTACCATCCCCTGACAAACCTCAGCCAGCATATTTTCCCTATAGATTCTGTACATCTCATATAAAAGGACTCATAATACATTCCTTTTTTATCTAACTACTTTAACATTGCTTAAGTTAGGTCTATGGCAAGCTATCACTTTACAAGTCACCAGAGATTTCAAGTGTACAGAAACACACACACACTACAGAGTATCTGCAAGAACATGCTTATTTAGCTCTGGAAATACAAACACATATCTGGTCTCAAGCAAAAATGAAATAATGCACATTTGAACTTGGCCATCAACATGATGAAATAGTTAGAAAACAACTCATTATGGAAAAATAGATAGAAAACTATCCCTTTTTGGATATGAAGAGCAGAAAAATCTTAGGCATCCAAACCTCTGTTAACAAAAGTAAAACTATATATGTAGCTGGAGAAATGGCTCCGTGGTGAAGAGCACTGGCTGCTCTTCCAGAGGACCCGGGTTCCCAGAGCTCACATGGCAGCTCATAGCCATCTGTTACTCCAGCTCCCGGGGATCCAGTGTCCTCTTCTGGCCCCTGAGAGCAATGAATGCACATGCAAGCAGACGAAACAACCATACACAAAAATAAAATAAAATGATCTATGCAAATAGTTCTATGATGTAGTGCCACTAATTATTTTCTTTTTAGATGCTTAGACATTAGTATTTCAGTTGTCAAATCTTATGTCAATTGCAACAGACTGTGTATTAGGATCACCTACCATAATGATTCTCGATACTGCAAAAAGGATCTCTTAAGATGATAAAGTCATCTTCAATAAGTCAAAACTGTGTAATAAGGTAAAAATTGGAGAAAGCATTTTAAACTTTTCAACTAATCTTAAAAGAATTCTGGCTCATAATTCCATGAAGTTTCCCCAAGGAATTTCTGACTTTCAGAATTTTATAGCTTAGAGTTTTACACACTGAATCTTACACAACCTGGCAGAAAAGGTTTTCATTTTGAATGCAGAGTCATAAGCCTGAGCTCCCTCTGGTCATGTGTGTGCAAGAGTGTGCTCATCATTTACATACCATAAATCACGAACAGATTGACAAGCACAATGATGTCCTGAAGAGTGATGTGCACAGACAGAAAAGTCCTCAGTATTAACAGTGTTTTAGGGTGTCACGCAAGCACCAGGATTTCATTCAGCCAATTTCTGAAAATTATTATTTTAATGCAATTTTATTTACAGTTGGGTGTTTCTTGCCATTTACTGCAATCTGTTAAGGTAAGATGTTGACATCTGGCCCACATATTGGATAGGTTAGGTCGTGCCACTTATTTTGATTAGACAGGCTAGGAAAAAGGATTCCTTAGTTGTCATGCAGGATTCAGGCATCTGATTCTGACTTTTTCTAAACCTGATCAGCCATGAAAAAAGGAGAGATAGGATTGGTGGGAGTGGAGGGAGGTGAGTGACGTGGTGTGGACAGCAGAGTCATGCACTAGATCTGACTGTATAAAGTCTCCATTTATTGTGTTGAAGCAATGGCCTAGTGAGTAAGGGCATTTGCTGTGCAATAGTTAGGACCTGAGTTTGGATTCCAGCAATCCTATAACAAGCCCATGGAGCAGAGATTGGGGATATCTGGAGCCTGCTGACTCCCAGCCTGGCTAAAATGCCATTAGTTTCAGGATCAGAGTGAGATGCTGCCTCAAAGTGGAGTATGGAAGAGGAGGATATCAGCCAACTGACCTTCATATGAGAATCCCCATACACACATTGCTACCATTTGTACATTTGCTCAATATCTTGAATAGTTATGTATCAACATTGAGAGAAATATCTGAGTTTTCTCAAATCAATTCTTTAAAAGGAAGTTATGAAGCAAACCATATTTTCCTTGCTAAGCCAGAGTCCACACCTGTTCCAGTTACTTGAGTGAAATGTTTTTGATGGTAGTTGAAAAGAAAAGCATGGTAAATAATTTATTTTCTCTACAGTTGGCTAAAAGGAGTAAGTGTTATCCTTTGTTAGGTAAGGAATTTATTTTTCCCTCTGTGCTATTACTATACTTAAGCAGTAATGTGGAAAATACTAAGCATACTTTAAATTCTGCAAGTTTTAGCTGCCCTGTGAAAAATGAGGTATCTGTACCCACACTGTACTGTGGTATCATGCAGACTAAATGAAATCAATATGGAGATGCCAACCCCTGACAGAAGGCTAGAGCAATCTAGTATATGTAAAAAGACAGAAGGTGAGAGAAATCAGGAGGTGGATTTCTAAGATCAATCAGTGGGCCATTCAGGTATTGTGCACATCATTAGTGTGGGGAGCACGTGGCCCACTGCTTGCTAGTCTTGGGAACACTCAAAGCCTTTTCAAGTGGTTTGATGTTAAATTGTATTCCATTCAAAGGCAATCCCCACTTTCTGGAGGCACCACTAGTAACAAAGAATTCAGCAGCAGGTAGAACTCTAGACACATACAGAAATAGAAACATGGCTAGACATCAGTCAGGAAAAGACCTGCTACCCATACGTGGGATCAGGTCTCCAAAGGTTCACCTGGCAGGGGTTTGCCTATGCTTTGTAATATAATTTAGGTCATTTATATTGCTTTATTCTTCTTTCTTTTTTTTTCTTTTGGGCAAGGTTTTATGTATCTCAGACTGGTCTCAAAGTTACTACACATCCATTGCTGGCTTTGAATACTCGATCCTCCTGTGTCTAGCTCCTGAATGTTAGTATGTGCTGCCACATCCAGCCGATTAGGTCACTTCTATGGCAATGGTAAGATGCATTTAGCATTGACTCAGTTGCAAAAGAAATGATTATTTTTGTGTAGATGAATATTTAGTTTGTCATTTAGTTGTGCTGGTGAGAACAGCATATACCCCTGGCCTTGGTTAAAATCATGACCATTTCTTTTTTTTTTTAAAAAAAAAAAAAGGGCTGGGCTCTGCGCAGTGTATATGAAAACACTTCCTGAGGTAACGGTGGAAAAGGCAATTGTTGTTATTGAAGTATGTCAGCAGTATGACTGATAGTGGCTATCTGAAAGGAAGAATAAGGATAATCTTGAATCCACATATAAACAGATGCTAACGGAACCCACCTTACATTACAAGTGCTACCATGTAAGCCAGAACCTCAGTACTTAGGGAACAGTTTATTTTCAGATGTCATTTGACCACTGCCAGGTAATTAGGTGCATATATTTTGGATCCCGTAAGAAATACAACAGCAAGCTGGTTACTGGCTCCCATAAGCATTTATATGATCCTCAGTCACATTTATCCAAAAAGGGTTCCTCCTCCCTTTAGCCACTCTCTGAAATTCCTATAGAGCACACATGTTCTCTACTGTTGGGCTTGATATGGCATTTTATGGCAAAGCAAAACTTAAATCTCTAGTTACTAATCAATTAGTATTCATTAAATATACAATATATTATTTATGGGAAGGGGAAAAAGTGATAGTTGTGATTTAGATTACAAAAAAATAGAAGATGGGAGATTCATCTGCTATCCCATTTATGTATGTCTTTCCAAAATGAATATGTTGAAATTCAATCCCCAACGTGATAGTATTTAGAGGTAGTGCCCTTGGAGAGTTTTGATCATGACTGCTAGGATGGGAAACACAAAGATGAGAACTGGGCTCTTGTCTACTAAGTGTCCTAGCATCTTTATTTATGACATTTTGTTGTCTTTACAATGCACACATGACCATTGTAAGAAGATAGTCAATCTCTATGGTTGTAGATTGCCCTTCATGATAGTCACAGACTAAGAGCTACATAGAGTTTCTTTCCTTCTCTAGTTTCAAGGTCTGAGCCATTCAGTTATGCCCTTTGAGACCCCTCATCCAGCCTAATTAAAAGGTTTTCTGATTGGCTATGAGATATCCCTTTCTAATATCTTCAAAATAAAGCAGATGAGTAGACATGAGACTAGCTTAGAAGAATAAGAGAATGCTTTGCCAACCTAATCTCCAATCTTCACATTGTTCTGAACCCCTTCTCATTGCAATTAGAAACCCAATCTTCCTTATTAGCAGTGGCTCAGCTCTTAGGCTGTGGCACTGGGGACTGCAAGGGTAAGGACTGAGCTAATCAGAGACAGGTACCATGAACCCGTGGTCCACATGCCAATGTTGTGTCTAGGTTAGTTACTAGCACATGGTAGAAGATTGGATAATTCTAATCTCACACAGAACACTACACTGTACTGTTCAAAGTATCTATGGTTTTCTTGAAAACACATATACACATGCTCTCACACACATATGTACAGATGTAGTCTATTACCTTTAATATGATTTATCCTGAGATTTGCAAGCAAACTTATTTTCCTATTCCACTCTTTGTCCTACTGTCATGAGCCTTGTATCCATGATTTTAATCCACACACACAAAAAAAAAGAAAAGAAAAGAAAAAGAAAAAGCAAATCCTCTAAATTCTACTGAGGAGCAGTGGTGATGTTTTGCCATTTCTAAAGAGTCTCCTCATATTTGAGACCATGGTGACCAGGTAAAGGTCACAGTGTCACCCAGTGATTACTGAACTGGGAGTTCTGCAAATACACACTTGTCCTTTAGTACCCAGCAGGCTGTAATTCACCCCCTGGGTAGAAGAAACGATTTATATTGCACAGAGTTCAAAGCCAAGTCCTTGCTTATCGCTCCAGTCAAACAATTTCATTTCTATCAGTTGGTGGTTGTACTTCAGATTTTATGGATCCAATGGGTCTAGTGAAATTTTATAACCCTGCAACACAACAAGAAGAATAAAGCTCCATGAAAAAAAATCAATATAATGTTTAAGGTCTTTGTTACCTTTATAACCTCCACAGTGTTCGTTTACATATAAACAAATAAATCAGCCTTTTAACAGAAGGTACAGTCCTCAGTGCCTGCTCAATATTTGGTGCTAAGTTCCATTATAAAAACTATCAGGAAGACCCTAATGGCTTTGCCACCTGAACAAGCACAGTTAGAGAAGAATCAATTGCAGAGGGAGGGTGTTATTTGTTCATGGGTGCTTTATCCTAGTTAGCGCATAGTAACCAGCTCTTACTAAAGAATAGTAGCAGCTTTAAAAGAATTGGAGGGCATCATAAATATTATGGTATTTCCTTGCCATTGAGAACATGTTCCAGTTAGATTAAATGCTCCCAAATCTCAAATTTCTAACTTTATTCTGGCCATTTTCTTGAGTGGAAGACACACATTGCAACTGGACAGTTGAGTCAGCAAGATTCTGAGGCAATCTTTCCCCAACCTTCAAGAGAATGTCTTTTTCCTATGTCAGATTCTTGAAAATATGACCTAAGTATATTTTCTCTAGTGTATTTTTAAAAGTATCTATCAAGATGCTAAGTATTAGAATAAAACGAAAATTAAATTCTCTCACTCGTCTGAATGATAAATATCACTTTGCTCATAAACCGTCTCTGGCCTGGCATTCTCTGAGGATTGGTAATCCAAACTCAGAAACTTTTAAACATGAATTAGCATCATGGAGCCAATTTGAATATTCTACATTAAATTAAATTGAATAAGAACCTGGTTTGGGGAAACAGCTCATCTACTTACTAGAAAGAGAACTTTATAGCTCACTATATAACACAGTAAGTACTGCACAGCAACTGAGAGAAATTATTGGATACGGATCCCAGTCCAACCAAATGCTGAGCAGAAAATATGAGACCTTCCCAGAAAAGACAAAATATGACCCATTGTAAAGGCCAAATCTTACTATTCTGCTTGCATAAACGACTTAGAAAAGGCTACAGGACTTCCCCACCAACCCTTGCCCAAAGTACTGAAGCCCAGCAAAGTCAAGGTTTAACTTAATTATACTGTTAGCAAGACATCTAACAGGGCACAAAAGGCCATTTATGAATAAAGCCATTTCTGAAGGTCCCAAAAGGTCATCTGTCTCAGGAGTTGCACACCCACACAGCCAGCCAAGGCAAAAAAGTGGCATATGAAAAGTCTCCTTGACACAGCACTTCCAGGACAGTGTTCTGCCTCTTCCTCATGAAGATGATCAGGCCAGGGAATGACACTGTGACAAGTCTGGGACTGATACTTTAGCTTTTGTTACTGTTTTTAGGAGTAGTATTAGTGTCACTCATTATTTCGAGAAAAAGCCTCATGACTCATGTAGCTCAGGCTAGAGTCACATGTGTTGCATAACCAAGGATAACCTCAAACTCCTGACTCCTGCCTAAACCTCACACATGCTGGGATTACAAGGGCGTATACCAAGGCTGGTTCAGAGTTTAACTTTAAAAATTTCGGGGATGGAGAGATGGCTCAGAGGTTAAGAGTACTGACTGCTCTTCCAGAGGGCCTGAGTTCAATTCCCAGCAACCACATGGTGGCTCACAACCATCTCTAATGAGATCTGGTGCCTTTTTCTGGCCTGCAGGCATGGAGGCTGGACACTGTGTACTAAATAAATAAATAAATAAATAAATAAATAAATAAATAAATAAATAAATAAAATTTTCTCTGTGTGTTCTAACTTTCTTATTAGCCTACTTCATCATTGAAGATTTTGCTGTTGTTATCATTTCTCAAGTTGTAGATTGGGAACGTGACAAATTTGACTAAGAATGTGTTTCATCAAAATTAAAAATTTATACATCTATGCCTACCATCTTGGTGGAGCATGGAAAAGAAGAGGCAAAGAGGTGGTGTAATGGAATAAGCTTACAAATGATGTCACTGGCTGAAGAGATAGCCAGGGCAGAACTCCGAAGAATGCATTGCAACTGAATGCTAGTGCTGACAATATACTTTAATTTTTTAAGACTAATATTACTTTAAATTATGCATACTTAGGAATGGGGGTATGTGTACATGAGTGCGGGTACTAGTGGAGGACACAATGGGGTGTCAGATTGCCCCAGAGCTAGAGTTACAGGCTGTTGTTAGGCATCTGAGGATGATGGTGGAAACTGAGCTCTCTAAGAGCAGTCTATGTGCTTAATGCTGAACCACCTTTGTAGCTCTTCCAAAATACTTTTCTTTAAGAATGCATTTGGCATATGCTTTTTTCATTATGAAACCTCAATGCTAATGAAGTTTATGCTCTGTAAGTTCTCAGTTGTTATGATTTAGCCTTTCCTGTCTCTTTCGCCCAAACCTCCAAAGAAACGTGTGCTTTGTGTTATACACAGGCTTAGTTCTTAAACATTGCATGAAAGCACCCTCTCCACTTAATCCATGCTCCTATCAGTTTTCAATATGTAATTATAAGAATAAGGTCTTTAAGCATAAAAATCAGCCTACAGCATTGTAAAATTGGTCCTAAAAATAATAGCATGCACTCAGAAGTATTCCGCTAGCAGCAAAGTAGTATGAGATCAAAATGCAAATCATAAAATAGGAATGGAAACCAACTGCACAGGTAAGAGCAACACTGCAAGCCAACTTTTCTGGAGTCTCAGTGCCTTCATCATGTGAAAGCTAAAAGAGTAGAGATAGAAGGAGCAGGCAAGCCCTTACTTCATCTTGGATACAGGTTGAAACCATAATGCCTGTTTCTTTAAACTCTTTTTATAATCCTCAAATGTAGGGAGCAATTTAAGCGTAATTAGGGATTACATATAATTTACTAACTGATAAACTTGTAAGAAGGGTGCCCCTTCTTCAGCCCCCCATCAGTGTTCTGGTATATGGTCAACATTTCAAGATGTCTGTTCTGGCAAAATATGGCAGGACTAAATCACTCACTGGCTCCAAGCAGAGGTCAGATGATTCCTGTAGAAGTAGACCTTGCATAAAAACACACAATGGACCTCCAGCAATGATGGCAGACACAGTTTGAGTGATTGAAGTCTGGTTGAATATAAGAGGGACAGAGACATTTCATTTGTTCCTGTTATCACTGGCTTTTCTCTATGTCATCATGGAACCAAGGCGCCAGAAAGCCCATAGCACTTGACATTTGAAAACAAGACTAATGCACTTCTCCCTTTCTGGGTCTCTCGCGAAACACCACAAAAATATTTATAAAACTTCTTAGTTGTTCTGGCTACCTCCAGTTTCAAAAATTTAACACGTTAAAGCTACATTAAAGCAGAAATGTCCATGAATCCAGTGGTAAAGGGAGGATGACAAAAATGGAGAGAACACATTAGACAGTGTGATGAGATTTCAACATATGATTTTATAAATCTTTAATATTTAATACTGACCAATGCCTCACAAACTCAAATACTGTGAAATATCTCAAGTGTCCATATAAGCATAGATACTTTAAACAGACATATTAAGATTGAAGACGATATCTGATTTGGATTGAAATTAATACAGATCTGAGTCAGCTTTCATATAAACAACCAAGCATCATTTTAATATTTTCTTCTTTAAAATAGAATGGGATTTCTTCTGAAGTCAGAATGAGGAACTAACTTCAAATTTGAAAACAAATCTGAAACTAGAGATTTCAGGTTAAATTTATCAAAAATCCTCATGCTATGGCCTGCCTCATAAATCATGCATGTTCCCTGCATAACAATGAAAGTTTATAAAGAAGACTCACACGTTCAATCAACACAAGCTGTTTGAAAATCAGTGTCTACCGTGTATGATCAATGCAGGATTTTACTGTCAGACAGACACTGGGGACTGGAAATTTGTGGGATCAGTATGCAGAGAGTACCCAGATGATCACCCAGAGTTTATCCTCTTGGCCCATTTGTACTGACTCCAGGTCTTCACATTTTAATTAAACATGAAGGTTCATAATTGGCCTAATAGTCTGAATGTAGTGTTTGAAAAATTTAAATAATTGTGAGTCAGAATATCCTGAAATCACTGAAAGTCCTTAACATTCTCTAATTCTCTATTTGGATTATATGGAATAGTGCTAGAAAGATGATTTTAAAAATTGGGGAGAATAAAAACCATGGTATATTTTGTCTTACTTTTATTCTATCATCCCCACATAAAGCTGTAACCTCATGCATTCATTCGTCAGAGATCCCAGACCTATGATATGCATGATGCTCCTGACTTTGGATAACATGCAAGACACTTTGTAAGCACCTGTGTAAGTTAGGTAAATGTTAATATATTTCATAGAGAACAGGGCACCTTGCATGACTAACTTACTCAGTACCATTATCTGGAGTAGCCATCTGTCATACTAACCCCCTCTGTGTTCAACAGTCCCCAGCGCCTGCTACCCTATTTTTATTTTGCTGCCCTGCATAAATCTGTTAAGCTCAATATGTTACCACCAATTCTCAGAAATCAAAAGCAATCTGCTGGCTTATAAAACACCGATTACTGAAAATCGAAGGGTATAATATGCTAGCAATTCATGTAGTTGGAAAACAACATTCACAAGAGTGGGGTTGAGTCACAAGCTAACTGAACCCCTTCTACAAGGCCTGCTGTAAAATCAGATGCGGTCTATCCTTACACAGTGCAGGCTTTGAACCCATTCATGTATTTCATATCTAATAAAAATCTGAACAGTTGGCCTGATTGGATTTTAAGTGATGCAAATTTGAAAATCAAATAGGCAAACTCCCTTTAGACTTCATCTATTTAGGCTATAATTGTAAAGAACTGCAAATCATATTTACTACACTATGAATCCCCCAGAAATTCAGTGTGAAATTTATAGGAAGGGACGAATATTTGCAGGTGTGGCTTTCTGTTCATAATGAATATAATTTTTCCTTGTATGGGGTGTCTTCTCCTGATGGTCCACATTTTCCTTAACACAAGGAATAAATCATGTTTTCTTTAGCAAAATCTTTATTGATTTGGGAAAATAATGCTGATGCTTCCACATAATGTCAAGAAATATTTTACTTTAGATTAAATTTTTTTTGCTTTATGCAATAATTATGCAGCAAACATTTGCGTTTTACTTACATTTTCAATCATATAACTATATTGCTTGAATAAACACCTAGGAATCCACCCTTGGAAATTATTTTTTTTGTCTGTGAAAGTTTCAAGAAAAAAAAACTTCTTATAGTTGTTTTTAATACAATCAAACTCCTCCAGTCTTCCACAATTGTAGCTATACAATCAAACATAGCCAGTAGCATATGACCATAAATACTACAGGTAAGGATTGGAAAGTCATCGTTTTGAAGTCCCGCATGCTTTAACACTATCAAGTATTTTAGATGTTAATCTGCCTACTCATTCATATTTAATGAATTCTATTACCCTGAAATTATAATGAATGAGAACACTAATTCTGAGTGTGAAAACAGCCTCCTGGAGAACACATACACACACACACCCTAACATTTTCTGCATAAAATATTCTAAAAGTCTCCTACTTAATTTGAAATGTTTTTCAAATGTGAAATAACTTTACATAATTATAGAAACAACAAACCTTCTTGTTATTCCCTTATCAAATCTAAACCAGGCTGTGAGGGGTCATAATATACTTGCAACTTACATGATGAAGAATAGATGCCACCCTACTGAAGTTGAAATTGCAAAGCAAACATCTCTAATTGTGTGTCTACTCCTTCCCTCAAACACTGCTACAATGTAAAGTTGATATGATACTCTTCCCGTGGAGATAAATATCTCTGAGTGTCAATGGCTCAAATTTACAAGCACCTTGGCAGAGATCATCATATTGACAGGTTAAATTAAGCATGTTGGCAGCCATCTGATACCTTCCTGGAACAAGCAAATAGACCATTTTCAAGGCAGAAATTAGCTCTTCACATTAAGACTTTGGTTAACAAGAAAAAGACCATGTGTGTGTGTGTGTGTGCGCGCACACACACACACACACACACATGCACGTTGTTTAAAGTGCTTACATTTTACTAATTCATTTCATCCTCATAGCTACAAAGTAGGTAGATAGATTCATTATCTCCATTTTATAGATGAATAGATGATGGTCATGTAGTCTATCGCTGGACATTAGCATACATTATCATCCCAATGATATGGTTCTCCTTTCATTCACACCTTGGTGCAAGAGAAACCAGCAGTCTCACTTCTTGCCGACACTGAGCAACTGTGTCAAAGGGTACAGTATAGCATTCTTTTGACATAGCCCCTGCTAGGGACAGTGAATGCAATACAGGGCACTCTGGTGACCTACTCATATCCAGTCTTTTAAAACGAAAACACAGTCAGCCTTCTATTGACTATAGCTGAGATTAGAAGCATCTTTTCTACCTATAGTATGTGAAAAAGAAGGTCCCTGAAGACCCTTGTGAGGCTTCCCTGAAGATGTTTGGAAATCACTTACCCCCACTGCTGAATGGTTCCCAAAGTGGCTGCCTTCTCTTTAGTTCCCACATACCAGCACAGTGTTTTGCCACCTTACTTACCAAAATTGCCTCCCAGGTCCACAGCAAACTCTGCCTGTTCAGTGCTCTACAGGCTTGTCTTTTTTCTTTCTACGTTCTTCAGGGCTAATTTATATCATAGGCCTTGTCATTCATCCTCCAGATCCTGGGCTAAAGATTTTATGGGGAGAACCTGGATCCTATAAAATTTTACACATCTTCCTCATCCAGGACTCAGCACCTAAGAAACAGTGCTATAGCAATAGCCAGAGACAAAGCAAAGATCTGACAAATGCTTATTGTAAAAGCTGATTTGTTTACAAGACATTTATCTGCACTTGAAACCCATTTGATGACTTGCAAGTTCCTTGGCAAAGTACATTCTGAATTTCTCTGCTTAATTTCTGAGGCTGTTGCTTTATAACAGCAACGGAAGCTGTTGCCTTTAAACTTTGCTTGCCATGTCGTGGTGCTTCTTTGCATTATTATGATGTTTGGGTTTGTTTTTAAAACCTAGGAGGAAAACAACGATTCCAAACCTCTGACATCAGGGAAGTAAATCTTCTAGACCTAGCCGGACACAGAATACATCCAAACCTAAGTAAGAAATGTGACCTACCTATGTGCAAAAGAAATCTTTCTTATCAGCATATGTGAAGAACACGAGGGTAAGGGGAGGACTTATTAGAAAGTCATGTTCTCCACTGGAATTGATGGTAAATGTCTTCATAAATCAATACAATTCAACAAACTGAATATTATCACAGAATTCAGAAAGAAGCCTCCACTCATATTCAAAGATTTAAAGTGCAACATGGGACAGGATAATAATTTAAGCCTTGAGGTAATACAATCACCATGAAAATACAATTTATAAAAGCTAAAAAGTTGACACAGCAAAATCTGTAAGGTATGAAGTTATGCACATTTGATTATTTATAGATAAATGAATCCCTGACACTCTAGGTTAGCACAATTCCATCTGCCTTTGAAGAGTGGTATTGTACATGCCGTAAATACTGGGTTTTGGTGTCTCTGGCAGAACAATAGTCAGTTTGTTGCATTGTGTGTTGAAGATAGAAATGACTTTCTGAAATAAATCTTTGCTGATTTACTTCAACTATAAGTTCCCAATGGGCACCATTTTTTTCTAAGAATAAAAAGAGTTCTTAACACAGTGGGGTTCCCACCATGGGGGCTCAGAACATAGTGTCTGGTACACCATCAGCTTATTGTCTGATAACATGTCTCTGTCATATAATTTCCTCTCTGAAAGGAAAAGCAAAGATTAAATTATAATGGAGGACTGTGGGGTTCTGCCTAATTGAAGTTTCCCAGTATTTGATACTGGAATATACTAGGCATTTATCTTTATACTATTGAGATATATGTTTTGATATATGAGTTTGAAGGAAAGTTCTACTTGAGAAATAAATTGTATTATTAGTGAAAATAACAGACTCAGTGTTCAGTTCAAAACAACTCAGTCTTAGATCAGCTCCTTCTGTGTGAATACAGTGAGCCAAAGGGCTCAAAATATTTCCAGTACCACGAATTTCTGACCATTCTTCTCATTTGGTGTTAAATACAAAATGCACAGGGGAGACTTAATTTAGACTTTACCCCATTAACAACTCCACTATGACAGGGTAGAGTCAAGAGACCTGATTCTAGCTCTCATTTTGGCTCTCATCGCTTGTGTCATATTGTATATAATAATTTCTTTGAATCTCATCACCAACATGTGGGAGGGCAGGGTACCACCCTAGAAGGATGCAGAATGTTTTGGTCATTTTAACAATGCATGATACTTTTATTTCCTGCTGAATATCCTTTCCTGTAAAATGATGGTAAAACTAACCCCAGTTGCAGTTTGAGTGTGAAATGAGCAACATTTGAAGTTTGAACATTAGTCTCTATGTGTAGCACAGGAACTAAAGCCCTATGTAAAAGTGTAAACTCCTGAGGTCTGGAACTCCAAAAGGTACACGTACCCAATGCACCAGCTAAAGAGGCAAGTGAAAAGGAGAGAAGAGTGATTAATTCAATGTGACCATAGTGGAAAAAGGAACTCAAAATATGTTTGGGGGTATCAATATGAGGTTTCGATTTAAATAGGGGATAAGAGTTATGAATAACTAAGCATTCCAGATCAAGGAGTAATCCCACCCATTGATCAACCATCACTGCCTAAGCTCTAGTCTAATGAGTGGTCAGAATTGTGTGAATTATCTTCCAGGAGGCAAATTCATCCTCGGCTGGCACCACAGCTCTTGCTTATTCCTTTCTGCAGCCAGGAATTCTTGGTAAAATATTAATTGTGTGACCCCATTGTTTCAACTGTCTAAGCCCAAGGTAGGCCAGGGATGTTTATTCCATATATGTTCTTGCCTTCCAAGGATCTTGCCACTAATTTGAAGCTTGTCTAACCCTTGGGAGGTAGGTAGGACCTGGTTGAGGGAGGTTTGTCACTAGGGCCAAACCCTTGAAGGTTTTCCCTCGCCCCAGTTCTCTTAGTTCCAGTTTTACTTAGCCATCTCTCTGTTTACTGGCTGCCACACATGAAGAAGACAGCTGCCAGAGCTGAGCCATCCCACTCTGCTTTCCTAGCCATGATGGGCCACACCTCTGAAATCACGAGCCTAAATAGACTTTTCCATCTTTTCCTTCCTGAAATCATTTCTGTTAGGTATTCTCACTACGGCAGTGAGGAAAGTTAACAGCTTTACCCCTAGTTCCCTAGATGGTAATTCAGTTCCTCCTGCAGAGTCTGTGTATATGTCGGTCACAATAAAGTAATTACAGCATAGTAGCCTCTTTGAGTCACTTGTGAGTCTCCTCAAACTGTCTTAAATGTTGGTACCCATTGCTCTGTTATAGGGAAATAGTGGGTAGTCAACTGTATGTTGGGTATGCACACTAATTTCTTTCAGATCTAAGAAGAGAAGCATATGTGCTGATGACTGATTTGGCAATACACCTGCAAGATCCAGCAGCCTTTGCAGTAGAAAATAGTTACTCAAAGAAAGAAATGAATGTAATTTAATAAGCAATCCAAAAACAATTTAGTACTTTACTGCTTTCAAATGGATAACTAAATTATCTACTTCTAGAAGAAAAATTAATAATCAAATTAAATGTTTACATGGAAAAGTAATGGAAACATTTCCATCAAATGTTAAAAGCAGCTGTGTTTGGAATATGAGAAAATAAACATTTAATTTTAATGCATTCTAATACAGAGTACTAATACTTTTAAGATGTGAATGATTAAACGAACTAATAAGCTTCTTTTTGAGGGAAGTTAGAAATACAAAGGGACCTCAACTGAGCTTCGCCCTCTAAGAGTATCAATGCCTGTGCCTGCAACTGAGTTTCAACACATGAGCTGAAATAAAATATGTGCTCAGAATGGTCATTAGAGTGCTTAACAGGCTTAATGCAATGTTCAGTACAGGACTACATTATCATCTAAAGGCATTGTTTGAGCACCCTTTCTTCTCTATTTATTAAATATGAAAGGCATTTGTGATAAAAGTACATGATTTGAAATGTTTCTCCAACTCTAGAATGTTCTTCGTGTGCTTACGATTTTTTTTTTTTTTGGTTTTTTGAGACAGGGTTTCTCTGTAGTTTTGGAGCCTCTCCTGGAACTAGCTCTTGTAGACCAGGCTGGTCTCGAACTCACAGAGATCTGTCTGCCTCTGCCTCCCGAGTGCTGGGATTAAAGGCGTGTGCCACCGTCACTTAGAATTTTGATGTGTTTCAAATACATTAGCATGAACATGCTTATTTCCTTGGCTGTTACTAGTTCCACGTGCAGATTTCTTGGCACCAAGGCACTTCAGGAGTTTGTGGTTTTGAGGAGCTCAAGAGATGGCTCAGTGATTAAGGCCACTGGCTGTTCTTCCAGAGGACACAGTTTTGATTCTCAGTACCCATATAGCAGCTCACAACCCTTTGCAATTCCATTTCTAGTAGATTCAGTGCCTTCCTTTGGCCTCTGAAGGCACATACACATATGCAGGAAAAAACTTATATTTGGAAAAAATAATAAAAAGTAATTTAAGAATAAATAAACTTAATAACTTAATCTGTGGCTCCGAGACATAGACCAGTAGTTCCATACCATCACAGAGTTTCCTAGTAGAAGCTTATTCAATGAATAAATGAGTAGACACTGCAAAACTCTTGGATACCTTAAGTTTTTTTCTTAATATTTTAGTTGTCATGTCCTCTCATGACTTAACAGAGTGAAGCAAATATTAGTTTTGTAAATTAAATGAAATAAGATGTTTTTGTTTTATAGGCTATAAGCAATGGGCTGTTTCAAGGTTTTTAGGAAAAGTTTTGGATTAGTGACTAGAATATATGGTCTGTGTTTGTCTTTCCCTCCTTCTCCTCAACTCCCTTCAGAGTGCCTGGTACCTGAGAAAATGTACATTTTCTATGATGAATTTAAAAGCTCCCTTTATTGGGACATCATAGAAGATGAGATGAGCCAGAGCAAGGGCTGGGGTGACCATTGTAAAAGAGAACTCTTAGCAGCTGTGATAATCAGTACAAAACCTTCACAAGAGAAGACCAATTAGCTCACTGTCATAGAGTGGGGGTTAGGGACTTGTGAGGCCACATCCCTCCCTGAGGACCAAAGTGCAATTCCTGCTTGCTAAGGGAGGGAAGACATTTGCTTCAATGTATAGCCACTGATTGGGCACCTGAAAATACCTGCCTCTTCCACTCTGCTCCTGCAAACAAGCACAGTGAAACGCTCACAAAAGTGTCGTAATAAAAGCCATTATTGTATATAACTTATAAATATCAACTAAAACGTAAAAATGCAGCTCTTCATTAATTTCCAGGACTCTTATGCTTCTTTTATTTCAAGCAATTTCAGACTTCATAATTCTATTTTATAACAGATTAATCCTGGTATTTTGGTTAATTACAGAATCCACTCTCAATCCATATTTACATGGATGTCATAGAACCATACACTTATATGACAGCTTATCAACTAGTTTTCAGTATACTATATGTTAATTATGCAATAATATTTGCTTACTTTGATTTTCAGAAATCTTCTTTAGAATCTTACCATAACCTTGTAGCAGAGGCCCCTGGCCACCTCAAAAACATCAAGTTTCAGGAAGTCCTTCATTTCTTTGGAATTTCTGTTGTTTGGGGAAGCAGTGTGTGTCAAATTATACCTGTGCACATATTCAGCTTCCTATGTGGACAGCGGGTGCCAATGTGGAGAGGAAACCTCAAATGATGCTGTAAAGAAATATTCGAGGCAGATGTAGAGATGTCTTTCCAGCTTTTCCTACCTGGACTTCAGGACAAACAACAACCACCACAACAAAAGCCAAACCAAAATAAAACAAAACAAAAACCATGGAGAATGGAGGAGATGGCAGAGCTGAAAGAGGGAAGCAACATGGGATACTCACAGTACCCTCGAGCCTCAGAAGACTGTGTTTTCCTCTGGGCGTTTTCTTTATGTGAGATACAAAGAAAGTTCGGCTTCTCTAAGCACAGTCATCTAGGTGTTTCTTGTTCGTAACTGAATTGCAAGGCTCTGCTCGCATGTCTGTGCTGAAGAAGCCGTGCTGTTCTTCCCTTCCTCTCCTGAATACATAGCTGTCTTGTGAGCTATGCATTCTCAAGGACTTCCTGGATACTAGGACACAATGAAGCTCTATGCCCTTAGACAAAACGTGTTATTCTCTCTGCATCAAGTGCATCAGTCCCTGCAGACTCTTTCTTCCCACGGCACATCCCACCTGTTCTTCCTACATTCTCAAAAGTGCAAAACAAATAAGATGGTTAGCCAGACTGAGAGGAATCCTAACTCGTTCTAACTGTCCATCTTCCTGGAGATGTAGCAACCACCCCTGTGACTCAGTAGCTCAGTGTCTAAGGTGAGCAGTAGAAGGAATGTTACTGTCACAACCTCTCCTTTGTCATTCTCCCACTGTCAAGCTACCTAGCCTACCAGACCAAACTTTCAGAATTTGCTGATGAACCTTACATTTCTGTGGTTTTCAGTCCTATTAGATGAGAACTTTTGCCCTTTGGTTCCTTTTAGGATCTTGTGAAAATTTGAGAATAATCTCCTAGAAGAGAGTCTTAAAACCAAGAGGAGAGCACCAAGAGCCAGCAATGCACTGACTGGTCCTGGAAGCTGTGCACAGGTAACTGGGTCACTCTGCCACCTACTGGAGCTGAGGCCAAACACTGTCTTCCTGGTTAGGGGACTTCTGCTCTGCGTGCCAGTCCAGAGCGAGTTCTCATAGACTCTGTGCCTGCTGCAGGTGTTTGCTGACTTTCAAACACTGGACAAGGCAATGACCCTCTCTAATGCTCATGGCCTCCTGCCGTGAGAGACCATTAATAACCGTCCTTTATCTTCAGGCTGAGTGATGATTACATGAAGGGATCGATATAAAGACCTTCTGCCTAGAGCTTGGGTCTAAATAAACGGTGTAATGCTCATCGCTACCATTTTACTACAAATTATAATGTGAGAAACTGGACCGTGGGAGCCAAAAATGGCTACAGCTCGCTTTAAAAAGCAGTCTTCTCTGTCTGTTGATGGGTGTACCATTAGATGCCACCCAGTGTTCAAGATCTGAATGGCATGAAATGTTTATTCCAGTGACTGCTAGCAGTGAAGCACTGGCATTAAAGACAGCCTGTTACCAATGAACCAGCAGTCCGGGTATCCCTGCATAGGGTGTCAGATTTCAGTCAAGTATTTTGGATGAATTAGCAACAAGAATACGAGTGGCAGCAAAGGCTTTTATCTAGCTACTTAGGATGCTGTACCTAAAATGAATACAAGTTCAAGGCATGTATGGATTAAAGTGAGCTCAAAGGGAAACATAGTGAGGCATCGTATGAAAATAAAAAGTGTAAAGAAGGCTGCAGATGTAGCAGAGGGGCAGATTGTTTGCCAAGCATGAACAAGGCCTTATGTTCAGTCTTTAGTACTGCAAATGAAACAAGCAATGAAACAATTCATTGTCAGAGTAATACAGGAATAGCAGATATTGTGGTGAAGTGCAGATTGATACTCACTGTTGAAATATTGAGACTAGGGTAGTCACAAAGAATGGCTCACTTTTAAACACAGGCTTTAGGGAAAACAAAACTGACATCAGAAAGGTTAGTGAGGCTGGTGTTAAAATTTCAGTAGTAACAAAGACTATGGCTCAAAAAAAAAGTACAGAGACAATGCTGAGGCCTTTAGCGACTATGCAAGGTGGCTTGGTGGCTACTTAGTTGTCCAAAAACAAAGAAGCATGGGACTGTGGGTCCAGGTCTCAGTGCATCTCCTACAGTGATATAATGTGGCTTTCAAAATTCTGGCTGTATAGAGTTCACTCTTGTGGGATAAAATACCATTTCCAAAATCCACCTTTACAATGTAAATTTATATCTTCAGAGGAATATACACTAACATACATCAAATGCACTCACCTTTATCTCCTGATCAAATGCCCCCTTTAAATCGAAGAGTCCTCTTTACTTAATATTTTCCTTATTATCTGAAAATTCCATACATGTATACAACAGGTTTTTTGTTTTGTTCCTACTATTCCCCACTACTTGCCTCTAGTGTACCCCAGAATCTATCAAACTCTGTCTTCCTTCTGACCTCATAGTCATTAAAATTGCTATTGCTATTAATGGGCCACTGAGTCCAATTAGTATTGACCAACCTACCAGCAGCCACATTCCCAAAACAACATGTCTTTCTCTACACATGAGCCAGGGGCTACCTATAATTCCTCAGCTTATTGTATAATTAAAAATTATTCCCTCTTAACAAGAGGGGCCATGCCTGATGCTGGAAACCTAGTTAGCAGAGGAAGCAAATGAGCTCCATACATAGCTGTTATAACCACATGAAGAGAAGAATAAGGCGGCTGAGCATGGTGGCTCATGTCTTTAATCTCAGTACTAAGGAAGCAGAGGGAGGAGAATTGCTGCAAGTTTGATGCCAGCTTGGTTTACACAGTAAATTAAAGGGCAGCCCAGGCTATCCAGTAAGACCTAGTATGAAAGAACCAAAGAGACAGGGAGAAAGAAAGAGAGTGAAAGAACAGAATAATTGCTGAAATATATCTTTTCCTTAAATAGATAAGGCAACTAAAGGAAAGAGATTTAAAATAACAAGCTTAGACAGAAAGTTCAATCTTAAGAAGTTGAAAAAAGATACTGCAAACAACTTCTGCTGTCCTCTTTTATGTAATCAGGTGCTCAGCACATTAGCTATTATCACCTATGTGATGGGATCTAAAATCTTTGTTTAAAAATTATCACCAGTGAAAAAGTAGCATATTCAGTCTTCAAACATCCCATCAGTTTAGTAAGCCTATTTTATTTGCACAAAGTCATGTAAGAGAATACAGTTAATATGGTCATGCTAGATGTCAGAGTTCACCCTGCCTGGTAGGGTCAATCCTCCTGCACTGCTCTAGGATACTCTTTGCCAAGGGCAACTGTCTGGGCTTCAGCAGGAGCCACAGAGAGCCAACAGTTTTATTATCGTAATGTATTTCTGACCAAGTCTACCTTGTCTATTTATTCCGTTCATTTTTGAAACCCAATTAAAGCCTAATTTATCTGATGTGTGGGTTCTGAACACTATTTGGCCATGAAACTAACACTCTGTAGTAATGGCATTACTACACATTGTGTCCTAAGGTGTTCTTCACAATATTTCTTAAAAACCTGGCAAACGCCATTTAAAGCTATAGCAGTCCCTCTGGAGCTCCCTCTGTCTCATGTGACAATTTTGTCCTTAGGTAAAAAATACATATGATAATTTTTGTACCTATAATTTTAGTCATAATTTATATGCATAGACGTGAATAGATCACTCTCCTTACATTTTGACTCATTTTCTAAAAATGTCAAATGATAAAATTTTCTGTCAATTACCAGTCTTTTACACACACACACACACACACACACACACACACACACACACACACACACACTTTGAAATTCCTATATTGTAAACCTTCTTATATGTATAAGAAATGTTATTATTTGGAATGTAGTTCTAAGTAGATGCCCAGTACTGTTATTTATCTATTTGTTTGTTTTATTTGACAGATTGTTGCTATGGAGCCCTGTCCTACCTAAAAGATACGAGCATCCTCCTGCCAGATTCCAGGTGTGAGCTACTATGCTTGACTTGCTTCTGGAAGTGTACTTTCTGAATCTTAACATAATAAATCATCCTGATAAGACTCTTAGTTCAAGAAGTAAAGCACTAAATTATATATCCCTATTCATATCAATACAGACTTGTAGGAACAAAGGGCTCATTTACCTTCAGAAAGCATGGAGCAAAGGTGATTCCCAATCTCTTCAATTCTCAGCTCCTCGGTGGTTCGGAGAGGGGAGAAGGGTGCTGGCTCTTATGAGGGCCATGTACCCTAAATTCTTGTCATGTTATTTGTAAATATATTGCTATTATTTAATGTTTGCAATGGCATGGGAACTCAGAATCACAGCTACACAATGCGACTTATGTTGTGAGGAAGATACTTCTGAAATGGCCACAACCAAGAGAGGTCCCTCCTGCAATCACATCAAACAGCCAATATGGGTAGAGCTTTTCTCTTGAAATCACAGTAGAGTAATCTCAGAAGGCCACGGAATGTCTGAGAAAGCAAAGGGAAAACTTTCCCAAAGACAGTCTAAAGTAGAACTGGATGGAGTACTGAGTGCAATTGATTCTTTTAGAGAGAGCCGAGGCCTTCTGTTAACTGTCTTCCAAGTCGCCCAATTAAATCTAGAATAAAATCATTGCTTCCTGCTTTCACTTCAAGCTACTCAGCACCTTTTGGGCTTCCATTTTAGTAGAGGGAGTTGGCCTTAGGCAGATATCAGCATCTGATTCATGTGCAATTTTATTTTAACATAATTGCATTTGTTTTTGTGGTAATATTCCATGCGATGGTAACACTGCATTGTTTGATTGGATGGCAATAGAGCTTCTTCCGTGTAAAATACTTATGATTTTTAACAGCGAGAAAATTTAGTCAAATATCAAGTAATAGGAGGTCTATTTCTGGTAAGAAACTACAAAGGCAAAGACACATAGCTACACTCTCTGTGGAGAATATGGAGTAAAATCTCAGATCGTCTTCCTGATCACATGGGTTGCTCACAACAGAGTTAAGCCATTTTCTTAACTTTCATTTCTAAGCTTATTGGAAACATTGATAATGATTTCTTTATAGAAGTGTCAGACCTTGTTATGTTTGGTAGTCAGGCTGGAAATCCCTAACTCGGGAAACTGTTAAATTGTATATATTTCAAAAATAAAACGTTGTTATGTAAAATAAATTGCTGCACTATTCTACTATGATGCTGACAATACCAATGAAGTGAATAAGAAACCTCCCTTTATTCAAATTCTTGATATTTGCTTCTTGGGATGGGGATCCAATTTAATAAAAAAACTGTGAGAAAGAGCTTGTGGGGAAACCTCTCTAGGCTAATGACCTTTTCTTCCATGCCCAATTTCATATCAGAATGATGGGGATCCCATCAGACCAAGACTGATTAATGTCTTTTTAAAAACCTACATGAACACACCGTACATCGCGGCAGAAGAAAAGAAAAATGGAGGTAGGAACAAACCTGGAACTCTGCAACTTTCATCTGAATCACAAAACCTAGGGCTTATTTAATGGTGTTTAGTATTTTTAAGACAAGGTCACCAACATATCTAACTATGAACCTAACACTTGGAAAAACAGGGAAACTTCTACGAAAATAGGGCAGAAATAATATGCATGAAAACAAGTAAAAAATTCCAGTACCCAAAAGAGAAGGTCCCGTGGGCATCTTAAGCAAAGTGTGGGGCAAAGATGGCAAAAACAAACCTTGTAGTTTCCAGAGACAGCCACTAGGTGGTGAGATCAGAAAGATTAGCAAGACTCCACTTTGGCAAAGGTTGGTCTCCATGTGAAGGCAAGAGAAAAGGAAGGCAAGCAGAGACCTCTATGTCCATAAGATTGATTCCAGTTGGTTTGTAGCTTGTGGATTTCACCATCCCTTCTCAACATATTTCAGGCTGCTGAGAAACTGCATACTACTATCAATAGCAGAAAAAGCTTTTATCAGCACCCAGCATTTAAAAGCACATGCCTCTGAAAATTATCCTGGTGACTCTCTAGCAGGAGATACAATAGCTTAGCATAACAAATTGTTTTAAGCCTAAGAAATACTCAGGAAATTATTACTGCCTTATGAAACAGATTAAAATATGTAATCTTTGCATAGCATTTATACTACACAATACAAAGAACATTTTCATGTAAAATATTTGATTTCAATGTCTCACTAAAAATCTTCTCTAAAATAAGACTTCCATGAGACAGGGTTAGTAAGACTATAATTTCTATGCAAGCGTAAAGACTTGAGTTCAAATCCTCAGATCCCACATAACCCCTAAGACTGTAAAGAGGGCTGTACCAGCCTTACCCCTACAGCAAGATGAGGTGGAGACAGGAGTATCCAGAGGCTCCAGGACAGCTGCCTGGCTTAGAGAGCAGTGAACAGCAGCAAGATCATGTCTCAAGCCAAGTGGAAGACAAAAATCAACAGCTAGTGTTGCCCTCTGACCTCCACGTGTGTGCTGTTGATCGCAGCCTTCTTCATTGTGCCCATGCAGCATCCATAAGCTTGTCTTGTCACTTATGGATAAAGGAGAATTCTGGCATGCAAGTCTGCCCTCTTCTGGACACATCTTTAGACGGTCCAGGAAGTGTGATTTCCCTTTGACCTCGAAAATTTGATGAATAAATAAGCCAGAGAAAGAAAAACATAGCTCACAAAGGAAATCTCTGCGGGGCCAAAGAACAAAAACCTTTACTAAAATGAATGAAAGAAAGAAATCAGTGTCAAGTTTCTGCTGAAATTCTTTAGAAAAAAATAGTAAAATCCCCAAAACATCTTAGAAAAGACATTTGCAAGTGTGTCTAATTCCCCAGTCTATCTTGAATTATGGATTAATCTCATGAATATTTTTATATGACCACAAGTTGACACAGTCTTCTATTTCATAGATATCCAGAGTGTGGAATTTCACCAGGATTCTCAACAAGATGGTTCACACTGAGCTGCCAAGGAGAAAACCAAATCGAGGATTCTAAAAATTAAAGACAGACCTTTTGGGGAGGATTGTGTAACAGGAGGGTATGGGCTTCAGGATAAGCTAAATTATTAACTAGCAAATCTGAGTAACGTGATATACATGTTCTTTGACTTTTTCTGAAATCCCTTTTCAACTTTTTTGTCAATACAAAATTATTTCCCCCTTTAAAAAAATTTTTTTAAAAGTCACACTTGTGGATATAATTGTGTCTCTGCTCCCCGAGTTAGGGACTGATCCCAAGTTGTTTAACTTTTGGGGTACTGTGTTGTGGTCTGTGAGACAGAGCTAATAAATTCTCCCCTAGTGTGGCTGTCAGGACACTCAAAAGAACAAGTGGGGTATGCATGACACAGTGGCTGGCCCAGTAGCCCATGGTGAGCACAGTCGTCTCTCTCATCACCATTCTTAGCAGTTGGCAAGGAAGACTGGATTTCATCAGGATACGCTGACTCCACTCCTTCACTCAGCAAATGGTTTCTACCAGTGTGAATTCACAAGACGTTAAGGATTCATGCAATACACAATCTCATCCAAATAGCTTCTCAGGCCTACTCACTCATCTGTGCTAACAGGCTTGATAGGGTAGCTACTGCACAGATTCCACCCCTGTTTACACCATTCAGCATGAAACCTTGCTGCCATTATCTTATCTCCTTTCTGTCCTGGTGGCTATGTGAGAAGACAGGAAAGGACTCACTCAGCTGCGCTGCACTGGAAAAGGCTCACTCCATTGGACTGGGTTCTCCCACTCCCATGTGGTTCCCTGCTGGATGAGGAAGAACCTTTCTTGCTTGCCTCTGAGGTGACTTCCATGAGCTGCAGAGATAGTTCATAGCTCCTACCAGAGATGGCCGGTAGCATGAGTCATGATCCCTTTTACTTGGAAGGTCAAAGGCCACTGAAATGTGGATCCTTTTGGAATGATGCATAGGACAAAGTTAGACTTCAGGAGACAGAAGTTTGAACTTAAGTTCCCTCTATAACAACTATTACAACATAATACAGATCTTGCGACTTCAGTTTCCCCATCTCCAGAACAGAGGAAATTCAACAATTTCGTAATGTTGTGGGGTCACTTAAAAATATAATTTTAAGAATAAATATATTATCGTTGATATTAGAGTATTTTATTGATATTTTATTAGTAGTATGTTATTGATATCAATTAAAATTGTTTATCCATAATGTTTATTTTGGGATTTATGAAATTTTGATTTATTTTCTCTTTTCTTAATTTTTAAAGTAGAAAATTGTAACTTCTTTAAAATATGTTTTTCTATAGTAAAAGCAAAATGTTTCAAAAACCTGCTAAGGTTTTGATTTCAATCACATCTTTTAAAGCCAAATCTTTCAAAGCAAGCAAAACTTCTTAATCAAGTTAAGGGCATGTCATAAACTTAAAACCCAGGTTATCCTTCTCCACTGTGATGAGATTTCTATTCTCTCTTTTGGCTTCTTTATGTGTTATTCCCTATTTGTTACCGAACTTTACACATTGCATGCACAATGCCTTCCAGAGATGACGTGACTTTCCTAATTATCCAACACTTGGAAGATCTAAGGCCACAAAAACACTAATAAGGATGAACAATATTTTAAACAACCCTAGTAGTACAGAAGTGGTGGGCCCATATAAAAACAGGGTATCCATTAACCCCAAAGCCGGGCTTTTAATTTCACCCACATATGTTTACTCTTGGAAGAGGGCTTAAACATAGATTCAGCCTCCTCACTTAGAAAGTACAGCTAAATCCCGATCCTAACAGTGCTGTTAGGAAGCTTGATGGTGACAATATGTGATATTCATGTCAGGCAATAAATGTATAATAAACACTAGCTCTGCCCCTCTTTCTGTTAGACTCATAAATCTTTGATATGAGGGCAGAGTCCATCTGATTCACACAGAATCTACTTGGTAAATTCTCATGTGCTGGTGGAAATGATGCTAACATCCAAACCTCAGAGCCTACAACACAGGAACAGAAATCTAAATATCCAAGATACTAAGAAGCAGGAATCTCCCACTAGAGCTGGCCAAATGTACATGCATGAAGTCTTTGAAAGCAACATTTGTACAAAAAAAAAAACCAAACAAATAAAAAACAAAAAACTAGGGACTAGGGATTGGAGTAATGTTCAGAAGTTAAGAGCACTTGATACCGTGGCCCAGGTTCAGTTCCAAGCATCTAAATGTTGGCTCAAAACTCCTGTAACTCCAATGCTAGTGGATATGATGCTCTCTTTTGACTCTCTGGACACTGCATACATGTGGCACACACACACACACCAAAGTAATAAATAAATCTTTAAAAAATCCTAGATGGGGAGATGGAGGAGAGTCTGGGGGAAGGAGGAGGTAAAACTTCAGTCAGGATGTAATATATAAAGTTAGTAATAATAATACTAAATAAAATTATACTTCAATATTAAAAGTCCTAATAAACTAGTGACCCTTGAAACATATGTATCATCTTAGGTGAGTTCATGCACGTTCTTACATTGGACACAAAGAACACCTCTTGGTTCATGAGGTAACAGCGAGCTCTCATGCCCACAGCACAGAAGAAAATATGATATGTTAGGAACAAGGGGGGCAGACAGAGTGCTTAACAAGCTGTCACTCAGTATACTGAATGGAATGGTTGACAGTCTGATCTTCACTTATCCTGTTAGAACTATATCTAGTTCAAATTAGCAAACTTTCAAGGATTAGAAAATATGTGAGCAGAACCTTGAGTCCATTTAATAGAGGATATTTTAATGTTATACATGTGTATCCACTGTGCCCAGACATGCAGTGTACTTCAATAACTGACCCATTTATGCTAGCAATTCAAGCCAGAACAATACCCAAACAACAAAACCAAACTTGAAGGAAGACCTCAATTAGTCAAGGACTAAAAAAATGTGAAAAGGGGAAAAAAAAACTTCACACAAAAACTCAGACCAACAGCTGAGAGTTAGGCACAACCTTCACAGTTTTAAATCGTGGTTAAAGTAATCCTCACATACCAAGTCTCTTGGTTCACTGCTGAACATGCCATGACCTTGACCCCTCTACCCTATCTCCAATCCTTCCATAACTTCCATTTTTCTTTTGTGAAGCTGTAAGAAAGAGTGGATTTTCAAGTTGAGGTAGGATGCTGGGAACAGAGAGTTGAGTGGAGGGCAGGAGTCAAGCATCCTTGCTAGCTGATGCTTTGCAGTCTGTGCCTGTGGAAGTGAATCACCTTCCTCCTCATCCTCTATCCCCCAGTTCCTCCATTTTTACTCTTCTTCTCCTCCTCATTCTTTACTTCCTCTTTCTCCTTCCTTCTCACCCCCACCTCACCCTTCCTCTCCTGCTGCAGCATCCTCCTCACCCCTTCCTCCCAGGCCATCCTCTGTTTCTCCTTTTCTTTCTCCAACTCTTCCTCCTCCACTATACATGGACAGGTATCATTACCCCAAGAACTCTTGGATGGGAATGAGGCCCAGGGACCTTGGTCTAGTATGGTAAAGCTAAGACGACATGTCATTAGAATGTGTGAGGTTACTAGACAGCAACCCCGCACAGATGCCTATTAAACAGCATCTTCTAGTGGCCACTATGCTTATCAACAAGATACATACAGGGAATCTGGGACGAGACTATCTATCCAAGATCCCAATATCTTTAAGTGTGTGTGTGTGTGTGTCTGTCTGTCTGTCTGTTTGTGTGTGTGTATGCCTCTGTGTATGTATGCATGTGTGTAAAAAGTGTGTGAATACAGGTGTCTATGGAGGCCAGAAGAGAGTATCAGATCCTTGGAGCTGGAGTTATAAGTTGCTGTGATCTATTTGATATGGATGCTGGGAACTGAATTTGGGTCCTCTGCCAATGCAGCAAGTTCTGTTAACTGCTGAGCCATCTCTCCAGCCTCAATGAGACCCAGTGGAGTTAATAACAGGCTAAAGAGTCTCTCAAGAGTTAACTACCTCTTCCATCAACAGGGGAATGCTTTACAATTAAATACATATAGTATTAGTTAATTTGGTACTTTCAAAATCATAGTCAAATTTATTTCCATGGATGAATGGACTCATACAAGCAATTTTGAGAACTGAAATGAGTTTCTGTTGGCAACCTCAAGAAATGATCAACTTCCAGTTTAGCTTTTGAAGAAAACTTGCCTGGGATCATTATCACTAAGAGCCAAGTGGACTTGGCTTTCAGGAAGTCCCACAGTGGTAGCCTGTCTCAAAGTGCACATCACTAAGTCAAAATGGAAATCCACGCTGCCCGCTGATGCCCTGAGGACAGGCATCCTTTACTCTGCCCAGAAACAAAGGCAGACCCTGGAGAGATCAAGGTAAAGTCTTCTATCAGGAAAGAAAATGTTGGCTCCACCCACCTTATCTCCATGGCAAGGGAACACCACCCTTATCACTGCTAGTTGAAAGCCAGTTTCCTTCTAGGTGATATCACAACTCAGTCAGAGATGTTAAGCATATTGGGACATCTCTCTATTATTAAGGGCTTTTGTTCCGAGAGAAAACTGATTCTCCGTGTCTCAGCAGATATCATTTTCCAGCAGCTCTTAATCTAGGGGCAGGACCTTGTGAAATTTCTTCCATTTACATTGACATGTACAAGCAACACTAAGCGGGCTCAGTAGGATATATATGTGTGTCAAGGTGTATGTAATAATAGTTATTAAAGATAAAGAGGCCTGAATATGACAGAGGGGTCAGGGGCACAAGAGGAGCTGGAAGGGAAAGCAGTTGAAATTCTCAAAATTGAAATTAAAGAAATCAACTCATTTTCTTGAAAAACAAATAATGAGAAGGGCTGAAGAGATATATTGGTGGGTAAAGCCTTTTCCTACACAAGCCAGGCAACCTGAGTTTGATCCACGTAAAGATGGAAGCAGAGCCTTCTTCTACAGTTTTCCTCTGACCTCCTCATGCACAGCCTGTCACGTGCCCCCACTCACATGCACACTCGATCCCAAAATGATTATAAATAAAAGATTTAAAAATATATATATTTTAAAGATGAACTAATGAATAGCTGGTTGTGGAGGCTTATATGTACTTAGAGAATAAAGTAGGAAGATAATGAACTCATGGCCAGTCTGCCTTACATTTCCAGATCTGCTTGGGTTAGAATGAGATCATGTATAAAATAAACAAAGAAAACCACGACATAAAATATAGTAAGTAAAGAATAAGAGATATGGAGATAAATCTCATTTCCACTTTGATATCAGGGCCCCAAGTTCCTCTTCAGTTTTCTGATCTCCTTTATAAGATGAATAGAAATTAAAACTGAAAGTGGAGAAATCTTCGTTTCCAAGGATGATTGTAAGGCCAACCTAAGTCCTTCTGGAGCGCTTCTCCAAAATTAGAGAACCAATAACACTAAAAGAAACTTTACAGTTTAGCCTCAGGGCTTTCATCTCATGGCAGCATCTGCACCAAGCATCCCAGAACTTGTATAGCTCTGACCCAGCTTGATGGTGTGAGGGCTTCTAAGGAAGCTCAAGGGCCTTCAGAAGACAGGGTTTCTGGAAGCTGAAAAATATGCTTTTCTGTTCTGTAACCCTGCCTGTTGCCACTGTGAGATGATAAAAATCTTGCATTCAGACATAAAGGAGACCTGCTTGGACTGTCTCCTAGTGAGACTCCTCGCCAGTCCAAAAGAGGCTGACCCAACCAGGTAAGTTAGAATATATAGGCATCACCTCTGTCACCCATGCTTAATGAAACTAGGTTCACGTTGATTGGAAATCAGACAGACACATCTCTTCCTGTGATAAGAAACAATTCCTTTTTAGATAATAATATATCAAATTTCACCTGAATCAAATTAACCTTAATCAGCATAATACATTATTACCCATCATGTTGTGGATAACCACCACATTTTGAATCCATTTTTTGAAGTTAGAGATAATGAATAGAACACTGTTTCAAGACATTTCCAGGTTTAATAATTATCTCAGTCACACAGAGATTAATTTATTTGACCTTGTATTTTCTGTAACATCTAGAAAGATGTTTTCTACAGAGTGGGTCCAAATAATGTTAAAATTATTTAATAATGGAACTGTCACCTGGCTTATAAGCTGCAAGAGACTTAACACTATCACTGTGCCAGATATAAAACTATCTAAATAAGGACTAGAGGCTGCAGACCAGCTGAGAGCAGACCCAGAGGCATTTTAAAAGCTGTGTTCTGAGATGTGCAAAACCTCATCCTCACCCTTCTTTTTCAACACTTGATGCAGGAGGCACAACTGAACTATACCCAAGAGAAGAAAGTTAAACAACTCCTTCAAACCCCACGAATCCAAGACAAATAGAAGTGCTCCTTGCCAAGGACATTCCTCCAAAATATTGGCAATGGTTTTCATTTTTAATGTAACTTCTTTAATATGTACACACACACACATACATGCACACAAATGTGTGTACATATGTGTACCTGTATGTATGTGAGTGTAGAAGCTGGAGGTAAGCCTTGGGTGCCAGCCTTTAAGTGCCACCTAACGTGCCCTATTTTTGATAGAGGTCTCTCTCTGGGCATGGAGGCTTGCTGATCAGAACAAACTGACTGGGCAGTGCACCCCTAGGGAATCTGCCTGTCTCCAGCTCTTCATCCCTGGAATTATAAACATACCCTGTCATACATGATGTTTTACATGGGCTTTGTGGATTGAACTAGTCTTCATCAATTCATGGTGAATATTTTATCGAATAAGATCTTGTCTAAACTTATCATTTTAAAACAAACCCTTGAAAGTCATTACAGTCCATACAGAAGGCTGAAGGTAACCACCAAAGAGGCCAATGCAGGTCATTAGGAGTTCATAAAAATGGATTCTGAAATCCTACACACAAGCCCAGCCTCAGCTAATTGCAATGTACTACCCGTCAAGAATGTCTGCCAACTGCAACTAATAAATCAAAGGCAATTCTTCTGGGTGAAAACATTAAGCAGCAAATAAAGACATATATTTACAGAAGAGCACACTATAACAAAATCCAACATAGTGTATATATTATACATTGTTAAATGGTTTTAGTTTTGAAAAGTGGCATTATTAATTAATTTAATCCTCTCCAACTTAAAGATGCATACTTAATGAATAAATAGCAAACATGCCTTAGAAGAATGTAAACACAATTTTTTTAGTTCCTTCCCCCTTTCTCTAATTCTAAAAACAAATCAGCCATCAAGTTACCTAGAGCTTATCTCCTTAATCTCTATCACTCTTTCTCTTTTCCTTTACACCATCTTAATCATTTTCCTCTTAATTTTCAAAGTTACAATACTTAATTGTGTGTGGAGGGGGATGGTAAGAGTATCACAATATGCCAGTGGAAGTCAGAAGAAAACATTCAGGAGTAAATTCTCTCCCTTTATGATGTGGGATTCCCCTCTGTATGCTGTGATTACCATTAATGAATAAAGAAAGCTGACTTGAGCTTATAGCAGGGCAGAACAGAGGTAGGCAGGGAAAACTAAACTGAATGCTGGGAGAAAGAAGGCAGAGTCAGGAGAAGTTATGTAGCCCTGCCAGAGACAGACGCTGGATGAAATCTTGCCGGTAAGCCACAGCCATGTGGCAATACACAGATTAATAGAAATGGGTTAAATGAAGATGTAAAAGTTAGCCTATAAGAATCTAGAGCTAATGTGCCAACCAGTGATTTACATAATATAGTCTCTGTGTGATTATTTTGGGAGTCTGGGTGGCTGGGAAACAAACAAGCGGCCTCCTACCACACCTTTACTCTATGGGGTGAAACTCAGGTCATCAAGTTTGACAGAAACTACCTTTACCTCCAGAGTCACCTCAGCAGTCCTTTTCTTGATCATTTTGTTTGTAGACATTTTTCATTCCAAAGATCTCTAGAGCTGTTCTACAGTGGACATTCCCAAAAGCCACCCCCTACTGCAAGCCGATAGATAGCTGGCCTCAGGCATTATCAAGATTTCAGAATGCCACTCTCGTGCTTAGAGTAAATCTAATCAGTAGACAATTTTCAATAAACAACCACCTATAAAACTAACTTATGCATTGCATGTGTGTGTATGTGTGTTGTGTGTATGTGTTTATACATACATGAGGATTACATGTGTGTGTATCTGTGTGTGGCAGTCAGGGTTGACATTTGGCAATCTTTGGTGAACCCCTGTTATCATTCCTCATGTTCCTTCCATCTTGCTTTAATAAACAAACAAAAATATTGTGGTTATCACATTGTGTGTATAATGGGGGAATTATACATGTGTGCAGCAGCACACATATAGAGGTCAAAGGATACCACTGTGAAGATTGTATCAGCCTTTCAGCCTACGTGGGTCCTGAGAATGAATTCAGGTCCTGAGCTTTGGGTGCTTTTCCTTACTGAACCGATTCACCAGCCCCCATATTGTTTACAGACAAAGTCTCTCTCTGGTCTGTAACTTACCAAGTTGGCTATACAGGCCAGGGAGTCCCAGGAATTGACCTATAACCACATCTGTCGATGACACATCACTTCACCCAGCCTTGTAACATGAATTCTGGTGATAAACTCACATTCTCATACTTGCCTGGCAAGCACTTTGCAAACATCTTGCCACTTAAGGCATACAGTTTTTACTAGACATCTATAATCAAAACTAACACTATTTTCATCAACTTTCCATCTTGCTGTCCTTAAATCCCTTTTATCTAATCCAGTGGTTCATTGTCCTTACCAAGCTTACTATGTGCATAACAAGTGTTGTCTTATGCCTTTCTTTCCACGTAAATCTCCTTCTCCATCATTGCTACGTTATTTATTTTTCAGATTAATTTACTTTTACCTGACATAATATTTGTGAGGCATAATATGATGTTTTGATTTATGTACACATTGGGTAATAATCAAATCAGAGTAATTTGCATATTCATCTCCCTAAATTTTGATTATTTTTGTGGTGAAGATATTTAAAAACTTCTACCTATTTTGAGACATATAATGTGTGACTGTTAATTATGTTTACCCTACTGTACCATGAAATATCAGAATTTATTCCCCTTACCTAGCTGTAGTATTAGACTTATTTACTAATTCCTCCTCATTATCCCTCCTCTCAATTCCTCGCAGTCTCTAGAAACCAGATTCAACTTGCAAATGCTGTTGGATCAACTATTTTAGACTCTATTAGGGAGGTCATTTAGTGTTTGTCTGTTTGAGCCTGGCTCAAACTTCATATACTATAATATTGTCCATGTCCATTCTATGTTGCAGCAAATGACAGGATTCTACACATTTTTAGAAATATTCAGCATACCACCATGAATGTGTAAATGTGTGTCTGTGTGTGTGTCTGTGTGTACCATGTTAGCTTTAGCAACCAAATATTGGGAGGTATTTGATTAGATAACTTGGCTGTTGTGAGTAGGCTTCATGAGACATTACTATTCAGGTGCTCTCACACAGAGTGTCATCATTTCCTATGGTGTGAGTGTGGATTGTTGGATAGATCTATTCTGGAGATCCACATATGGATCCATATTTCATGTGGAGTTGCCATATGGTTTTCTATAATGGCTGTACCCACTTATATTCCTTTATACTGTCTGCAAAAATTCCCTTCCTTTGAGTCTTTTCCAGCATTTGTTATTTTTTATGTTTTGATGATAGCCATTCTAATTGGAGCAAAGTCCTGTCTCACTGCATTTGATATGCATTTCCCCATTGACTAATGATAATTTTTAATACATCCTTTGCCCATGTCTATGTTTTCTTTCCATACAGACTTTTTGCTCATTTAACATGCCTTGCTTACTGAGTGGAGATCTTCCAAACTTTACTTTATCCCTTTCTCTTGGAGACATGAATTGTTTCTACCTGCATCTGTTTCGCGACATATTTTTTCCAGCCACATTTGGAAATCAGATAGTCACAACATTCAGCTACACAATATGTCTGTCATTCGACTGTGAAATATTCATTGTCTTCTGATATCCTTGAATAACCTCTCAAGCACTCAATAATTTTCATGCTTTTCTCCCAATAAAATTGGATTAGGTAAACAAAAGAATCCTGAGTCTGACTTTACAGTGATTAATTTCTGTTATTGTAAGAATTTAAAAGTGGAAATATTAACTTAACTTTACGATTGTTTCCTTTTTGTGTTAAAGAAAGCAAACAGATTGATTTACCCAGCAAGTAAGCATTAGTTCTGCCAAACTGAGTTGGAATAATTCAATTGTTCATTACAGGGTGAGAAAAGGCCTCTGACTCTCCTGTCACTATCAAGGAAGGAAATAACATGCATGAACAAAACAGTAAAAATGCTTTATGGAGATGTTTGATCACAACCCCTTGTCTCTGCTAAATGCCACATTTCTACTATTCTAAAAACTAAAAATCACAATACTCTTTAGATATGGTAAGCATAAGCCAGGGCAAAAGTTTTAGCAGTATTGCAAGCAGAGTTCTGTTCTTGGCTTGTCAGCTGGCAAAGAATACACAGACATGAGAGGGAAGCTCTGTGGGTTGGCAGATTTGACCAGGGGCTTCCTAGAAACTCTGCATGGTGATTTAGAGGTAAACTCTATTTGCCTGAGCAGATTTTATTATTCAAATATATAAAACTAGTGGACAGGGTTCAGAATCTGCAGGTACCTGGATATTTCATAACAGGTCTGCTAGCTAATCTCCAAAGAGCCTGGCTTCTACCATTAACCAGATAGAGCTTCAGATCTATTGCATAAAATTGAGAGGATTTATACTTCAATAATTGAATTTGTTAATGATTTGAATAAAAATACCTGATACAATTTTATTTAAAGAACATTTTTTTTTTTATTTTTCGAAGTGCCTTACCAACAAGATTTTAGGACTTTTGGGTTGTTTTCATTTTACATAAAAATCAAATATTTTATTCACTAAGTAGCAGGACCACATGTGAAGAAATTATCTACAAGTGTGTGGAGGGAATAAAACTCATTCTTAACCCCACTCACCCCCAGGAAAGTCTGAAGCATCTACAGCCCCAAGGCTTGCAGAATTAGAGCTGCAACATGCACAGTTTAGGTGTCAGTTATTTTTCTGTCCTTTAAATAGACAGTTGTTCCACTACAGATACAATTTTTTGGTAAATAAATTTTAGTTTAGTTATATTTTTCATGGATATATTAATTTGGTAGGAGAAATTTAATAAAGTGTCCTGATAATAAATTCCTTGTGTTAGTAACACATCACTGAAACCTCTTACCACTGTTTTTGATAATTGCATATTGGTTTCAGATAATATTCTAAATGAATAATCATAATAATCTATATGTTTATACATCAAACCATTAGGCCATATGCTTGATAAAGTTTTAGGAATATAAAAATGTAAATTCTGGTATCTGGAAGAATGAGTGAAGAGAATATTAAGGGCTGCTCACACAGTGGAATATTAGTCAACCGCAGAGAAGAATACAACCATGTCTTCTACAGGAAAGTGGAAGAAGCTGGAGATCACCATATCAGCTAACGTAAGCCTGGCCACAAGCCATAAATAAACAGTACACGCTTCCTATTGTATGTGCAGCCTGCTGAGAGCAAAAGAAGATCATGGAAGTAGAAGGGGGACTACTAGGGAGACAGAAGCAAATGAACTGAGATCTGTGTGTATGTGTGGAACTACAACGAAGGGTCAGGAAATGGCTCAGCTCGAAAAACACTTGCCTCTATACCTGACAATCTGGAGTTCAGTCTCTGGGACCCTCATCAGGAAGGAGAAAACCGATTCCCAAAACCTGTTCTCTGACCTCCACACATGCACATGTGCTCACAGGCACTGAATAAATTAATACAAAACACACATGGAAGTGTCAAGGCAAAAGTGACTGTTTTATACAATTGATACGCATTAATAAAATTCATGAAAATTGGCAAAGTAGAGTTATATAGAGAATGATGTCATGGGAAAAATGCCAGTAACACAAAAGATGAATTTATCTGACTTGAAAACATCTTTTTTTAAAAAAAATATTCCATTTTCAATGTGCTGAGGCTTCACTTGCATTGGATGAGAAATTGCCAGTCAGCAACGTCTAATAACATGGTGGAAACGGAATCATTAGGTTTAATTCCCTGTAAGTAGCGGGACTGATGACACTCGTACCAGCCCCTGGCTCATCAGAACACAACATGAAGCAGACTATGAAATTAAGATTCTGAACAATTATTTATCATCGTATGAATAATCCCAGCTCACCCAGCTGTCTGGCATGTCCACAAAGCCCAAGCAGGCATTCACAGCTACACTTCCACGACTCTCTGAGTGAGAAACAACAGCTGAAATGCTTTCGTTGAGAGCCTTGCAAACACTTGACTAAAACTATAACATCAAGTTGATGTCCACCCTAAGCTGGGCTCCCACATGTTCAGTGCAGCCTCTATGTTCGCCCAAATGCTTGGCTCCCCTCTGAAACTACACACTAATCACCCTATCTGGATCTCCCACTGTAGTCACGTTGCAGGCTTATCGAGCCCTGGGTAGGACATTGCACTTCTGCTTTCAAATAAATGAGGCATGGCTGAAGGTGTAGATTCAGTACACACATTTACCACTTCTATTTTCTCACATCCCATCGAAATGGCCGTAAGAGTAATATTCTTTCAAAGGTATCCAGTTTTCTTTTAATAGCATCAATGCCAGAAAAAAAGCTTCAATATTTTGAAAGCCACATATCAGAGAAAAGAGGTGCTAGCTCATTTAGGAGCACTGAGAAAGTGGAATCCTCAGCGAGCCATGCGAAAGCCCAGAACAAACCAATTTGCACTGCAAAACTGTCAAAGATGCAGGGATTTGAAGCATCCACTTCATCTGCAGCAAAGGAAAGAGAAAGAGTGAGAATTTTAAAGCATACCTGTTGATCTGTTCCCCCAAATGGCAGCTAGAGCTGCAGGTGCAGCTAGGCTGTCATAAATGAGGGGATTTTTTTCTTTATCATCGTATTTTGCTTCATTGTGCATATATCCAAATTTATTTTATTTGTGGATTGGTTGACCCTTGTCTTGGGTACTGCGAACAACACTGCCATGAATATAGGTATGCAGACATCCCCTTAGCATACCCATTTCAATTCCTTTGAGTACATATGCAGAGGAGTGCAGAGGGGGACCATTTGATACTTCAGCTTCAGTACTCTTAGGAGGTGCTGCTCTGATTTACAAGACGGTGCTGTGGTGACATACAACTGCTCTTGGGAGGCTGAGGCAGGAAAATTTCCTAAGTTCAAGTCCAGCCTGGACTAAAAAATGAGACCCTATCTCAAAAGAGATAGGAGAGTCATACTAATTTAACTTTTCTACCCACACAGAAATTCAATACTATATGATGTCTTATGTTGGATGTAAAATAACAGTTTCAGAAAAACAGCGTGATGGCCAGCAAAAGCTGAGGTGGGAGAATGGGGCACTAAATTTCAGTTACATATGAGGAATTAATTTTAGTTTATTATGTAGCATCGTGCCTATGGTCAGCAATAATATTCTGTGCATTTTAAAAATGTCAAGAGAGATCTTAAATGCCCTTATCAAAAGGTGGTAACAGATACATTACCTATCTTGCTTTAATCTGTCCATAATGTATACACAAGCTGAAATATGACACTATATCCTACAAATTCATGCAATTACTCATCGATTTTGTAAATCATTTTGTATATTTTATAAAGGGCCAGAAGATCTGAGTGACAATTGAACTCTAACTGGTCCCATGAAATCAGGAGGCCCAAGAACCATTCACTTGTCAGCAGATAGCCTGTTTTTCATTTTCATGGGCCTGACATCAGAAACAAGGGCACCAGGAAGATGGTTGTGATCCTTTAACAATCCTGAGAAAATAAAAATATACAATACAAAGAAAGAAGAGACATTCTACTATATAGATTTTATAAAGTAGAGAAATGGGGCAAACAGACCCAAGGAAGTAGTCAATGTCTGTGGCAAGATGAAATTCAGGGAGAATTGACTTGTGTATAAGTAGCTCTGAGAGAGAGGAAAACACGTTTGCAATTGGGTTTGGGGATCTTTTTTGAAGAGATTAAGACTATAAAATTAGATGTAGCCTACAGGTCCCTAATTTTTGAGTCCTAACATCCAAATAATGAAAAGGTCAATGACATCTTTTTGTGTGTCTCCTTTTGATTTATTAGAAGTGAAACTCACAGAACACTCTAACATCTCCTTGAATCATATTTAAGGAGGGAGGATTCCCTGGGAAGACCTCAAGTAGTTTGCTGGCTGGGGTGGGGCAGGATGATTTGTACAGAACAGGAGAGGAAACTGTGACGCTTATTTCTGAATAGAACCATGATAAAGTGGGTTGGTCCATAATGCCTCTGTCATCCCAGGGGATTTAGATGGTTCGTTTTGATTGTCAGCTTGCAAAGATCTAGAGTCACCTGGGGAGAGGGACACAAAGAGGATTTGTCTCAATCAGGTTGAACTCTGGGCATGTCTGTGGAGTGATACTTTTGGTAATGTTATTGGAGTGAGCCGACCTACCCACAGTGGGGGTTACTATTCACTGGGCAGGGAATTCTGAAGTGTAGAAGGGTGGAAAAGCAAGCTGAGCACTGGCATGCAACCATTATCTCCTCCCTCTGGGCTCTTGGTTATGAAAGGTGACTAGATACTTCGAATTCCTTGGTGTTCCCTATTAAGACTGGTAGTCAGGAATGATGAGATAAAACGAACTCCTTCCTCCCTAAGCTGCTTTTGTCAGCATACTTTATCACAGCAACAAAAATGAAACTAAGACAATCTGGAAGGGATGGAGGCAGAGGAATTCCCTAGGACACTTAGTAAAAGGAATCATCCCTGCCTTTGATATTACAGATGTGTTGGCTTAGAGATGGCTTATGGTCCTATAATATGCATTATATAATTTTGACACCCAGATTTCAAAATTTCTATAGCAGTCCACAAAGTTCTGCTTCTTCTGAGATCCCTTGCTCTAGACTTAAAATGAATAAATTTGAACACGGCTGGTTTCATAATTTAGTCAGCAAAGTTCAATGCTTGACTTGCAAGCATGAGGAACAACATCTAAGGCTGCCATCTGTTCTCATTCTACACACATGTGCAACCCCCACCCTGAATCTTGAGCCAAAACTCCATCCAAGGTAAACCGAGTAATGGATTACTAGGAGGAGGCTCTCAATCATTCAGCTTCAGTCAACATGGCAGTTATCAAACACTGTAGCCAGGAATGAAACTGTTAAGGAATGATTTTTGAATAATGTACTTGGCCAGGCATTTCAGTTCTGGTGCTTATGGAGAGAGCACAGTCCTTTCAAGGATGACAAACTGTCTTAGTACAAATGGCAGAGTAGGTGTGTGGGATTATGTATAGGAAGAGGTGTGTTTGAGAGTGGGAAGCTAGACAATTTGAAGCTTTGAACAAAGAGCTACCCTTCAATTAGCATCTCACAGGGCAAGAGGCGGGTACAGGTCTGCTTGTCTCTTCCTTGTAGATTCAAATTAGAGATCAGCCAGCCACAGACTTCCATCGATGTTTTGCTTGTCCTGGCTGGAAACGACAGCTCAACAATACTTTGCCAGATGTATTTTACTTATTGTTTTTTTTTTGTTTATTTGTTTGTTTTTTACAAAAAACAGTATTTATTCCCACTGACAAACACGGAAGATCTGTTTCAAACCTCTATTGAGTTAAATCAACATTTGATTTAACCCATTTTCTTATTTCATCAAGAGTTCCCTGTCTAAGCACAAGGATCATCCGGATGGGGCTGGAGAGAGAGCTAAATTAATAAAGTGCTTACCATGTGCAAGTAGGGGAATGTGAGTTCAGATCTCCAGAACCCGCTTACTGTACATGAAGATGGGTGTGGTAGGGTACACAGGCAACCTAGACCTGGGGAGACAGAGCCAGAAGAATTCCTGGGGATATCTGGCCATACAGTCTAGTCAAATGGGTGAGCTTCAGTGAGAGACCCTGCCTTGGAAATAAGTTGGAGAGTGATAAAGAACAGATACCTGGCATTGACTTCTTATGTACACATTTGCACAAAAGTGACTGCACACTAGCACACATATACATATGTACACAAATGTTCATATACACAAATAGCAGTAAATATAAATAAAAGACTGTCCTAAGTACTTGATCAAGTCAGCAATTAAAATATCTCTTTGTGGGACACTGTGATTATGCAGCCTGCATGGGGACTCACAGAATGTCTCAGTAGTGACTTCTGCCTTCTGTGCTGATTTATAGGCATATAAAGGGACTCTTTGTGTCTTTCAGGAAGCAACGAGTTAATAACTTCCAGTGCCTATAGTGTAGCCTTTAAAATGCTTAGTTACTGGCAATGAGGGATCTGTCTAACTCTTGGGACTCACTTTTATGGCTATGTCCAGACAGGCATGCTGTCCTAGCAGAAACGGTGAAAAACTGCCCACGGAAGATCTTGGAACAGAAAAGTAAGCAAATGATGTATTTCTTTTGCATACTTGTGACACCTGTAATCCTATCAGGTGGGAGCCTGAGGTAGGAGGATCAGTGGTTCAAGTCCAGCCTTGGTAACACGTCATGTTCGAGAGCAGCCTGAGCCATAAGGCCGTGCCTCAAACAGTGACGACAACACAATTACTGGTGCAACTGCTGTGTTTCCTGGGACCTTAGGAAAGCTCCAACGAGAGAGAAGGCCTGAACATGTAAATGTGAAGCAAAAAGAAACCAAGCCGAGCTCATCTTAGCTTATCCATTGTTTATCACCTGGCTGAGTAGGGAACGCGGAGAAATCACTCTTCCAAAATATGAAACTTAATGTACTAAAAACTTGGGTTTTGCTTCCCCTTGTCCTTCCCCTCTCCTCCTCCTCTTGTTCCTCCTTCTATCCTCACCACTATTCATTATTATTAGGAAAAATAAAGTGAAAGCCATTTGTTCATTTAAAAAACTATGTCTCTATATAGCCTCCCCTGTTCTCAGTTCTGGGGATTGTGAACTATATCCTGTTTCTCTTCATAAGAGATAGGCTCTGACTGTGGAATGGAGAGTAAGAGCTCACCAAGGAGATGTCATTTGGAATGTGGCAGGTGTAACTATCAAATTAAATATACTGATGCAATCAAGTGAACATATTCAAGCTAAACTTTAGAAGCAAAGGAGCCATCGTCACCAGGTTTTCAAAAGAACATTGCAATCAAAGGGATACTAAGTGCAAAGTCACTGAGAGAGTTTGTGTCCCTGTACACAGAGATGTTACCAGCAATGAAATATTTCTTAGGGTGTAATTATTTCCTAATTGAATCAAGAGACATTCTATTCATTGTGGGACCAAGACAGTGTCAGGCCCAAACAAAGAAGGCTTCAAAGCTTATCTCTGGACTAACATACTGGGGAGTGAGAACTCCCATTCCGGGCATGCTGTGTACTTTGAAAACCTAAAGGAAAGGCTTATCTAAGACCTTGTATTTGATAAAAGAATACAGCATGCTGATCTCTCTGACGGTTGGGTGAGGTAAGGACTCTCATGAGAAGATCAATTGATAGATTGGGTTGTCCCAGCTGCCTTTGCTATGATGACCAAATCTGATGACTTGGCAGGCCAGGCTGTCAGCAAGACCTGTTCATTTACAAAGCTAAAGACAACTCCTGACTATCCCATAATGCTTTGTGTTCTTTCTCATCATATTGATTGACCTTGTATGATTCAAGGACTCTCTGAGAGATTGATTTGTTCAGAAAAGAAACTAGCTAGAACTCTGAGTAATTTTGTTGTTGGACATATTTTTATCTCCACTTTATGCTTGGGTTGATCTTGTTTTCTTTCTGTAAGCAGAAAGAGCTCTTTAAAGAAGCCACAGTTAGCTGAGTGACGCTGAGGCTTAGGGTTGCTAGTCTCAGCTCCCAGAAGCATTCTGTGAGCGTTGTCCTTCTGGAAGGCAGAGACTGGGCACTCTCGGTTACTGTGCTTCTTCTCTTCCCCAGTACAGCCCTAAGGGAGTGAAGAGCCTTCTGCACACAACACATACTCTCCCTCATCACAACTCACAATTCTGCATCCCATGTATGCCCTGGAAATCTGATAATCTTTTGATCCTTCAACATATTCCCAAATGCTACCTTCACTTTCTTTAAAATACTTTATAATCATAATCTAGTAGCTGCAGTCATTGTAGATTTAACATATAATTAGTCAGTTAGGTCGGTTTTCATTCAGGATGGCTTGCTTGAATTTTAGTGTAGAATCTAAATGAGGTTCTTTGTACCTTCCATTCTGGAAATGCTTTGAGGCAGATTTTTAAAGGGGCTTCTTGCTATTGGCAACTGATGGTGGCTGGGGGAGGGAGTAGCATTCTTCTTTGAGGATGAAGCCTCTGGTAGGCTCACTATGCTCCAGCAGATGAGCAAACACTCATTTACATATGGGCAGTACTATTGTATTTAATAGAAATATTTTTTTAAAAAAAGGATGTGACATTAGGAGAAAGAGGTGATGGTGGAATATATGGGGACTTGGGAGAGGAAATAGGATTTGCGCATGATCATGTTTCATTGCATACATGTATGAACTTCTCGAAAAGCAACAAAAAGAAAACTGAACTTCTTAAAAGTGAAAATTGGAAAAAAAATTAAATGAGAACTTCTGGGCAAAATTCATTGACTTCTACAAGGTATTTTGATCTTCTACAACAGAACACTTTCAAAGTAAATTCTAGCTGTAACTTGGCATGCTGGAATTATTCAACTTTGGGCCCTGAAAAAAATATGACCCAGGGCTTATGTTAAATTCTTTAAGAAGGGATACTTTCTATTTTGCCCTTTAACAGATAAGACAGTATATATTCTCATTTTTACTTTTTTGGAATTATATTTTATTTTCTTAGATCATACTTGAATTCCATTACCATCTGGGGAACCAGGCTTTCTTCTATTAGAGTCCTCAGCAGGATCTTTTACTCTGCCTGCAAGTCCCACTTGAAACTCAAGCATAGGATATGACAATTCCACAGGACCATATCCACTTTATCATTTATCATTTCCCGTCTCATAGCAATTACCTTGCACTCCTGGAAGTCCATCTGTGTATTGAAAAGAATGTAGAGGAATTTCACCTGGCATATTGTTGGTAGAAAGAGAAAAATCAAGAGCCAGAAAAGCAGCCCGGGAGAGGTTACTGAGGGTAGGAGTAAGAGAAAAAGACAGAAATGTTTGATCGGACACTTGCTTCACTGAAAAAAGTCAACTAAACATTTCTCGTGTCAGATAATCATTGGCTACCTTAATTTATCATAGCAAAGACTGGGCCCTCATTCTTAAGACAATTTTGCTTTCCTCAATTCAAGGGCACTAGTCAGTGAGCATCACTTTGGTCTCTATAGCAACAGATTTATTGCTAGATTCTTATCAATTACTAACAAATGCCAGTAAAGAGAAATGCCTTAACTTAGGTCTCTTGGCCTACTATGGTATTTGCCAAGCTTTTAAAGATGTCTTGGAGTGGCCACTCTGATCTATCCAAAGTGAACCTAGATTTCAAACAAATTATAGCTTCTAACATATGCCTGCCAAATAGTTTTAATCCTAAGACCCAAGGCTTGTGTCAAAACACTTCAGAGGTACAAAAGAAAACCTGCTAATAAAACATAACAAATTACCTCCATGTTTACACAGGTTATCAGTCTATGTCTGTGGAACATAGCAAGTGGATTATTTCTACTCAGCTACTTCTGGAAGCCAACAGGACCACATTTCATCTCTTATTCAGCCATGCTGCCTATCTGAGTGATTGACTCTAAAGTTCTGTGCCTAACTTCTAAGTGTACAGAGGTTCTGAGCCCTGTGTGTACCAGTCTAGTTTCCAGGTCTTCCAGACAGCTGTCCACAAAAGTCTTATGATTTTATAAGGGTTCTCATTATGTTCTTCCCTAGCCATGACAATAATTATGATTGCCCCCATAGTGTTCATTGAGATAGGAACACATAGCTCAGGGCTATGGTGTGGGGAACAGAAAAGAAACAGATCTGAACTAGACACACCCAAGGAGGCATTCTTTTTTAGCTATTATCTCTTCTCTGGAAAAGTCACAATAACCTTGATAACATGGGGTTTATTATTTAAAGTTAATAAAACCAAATAAGAGCACGTGGAAGAAGACAGAAAATAAGTTTCCCTTGATACAGTGCCTTATTCCTGGCCCCTTCTTATTCTATTTCCAAGAGCCTCCCATGTAGTGTGAGTTCTGTTTTGGCCATTTTACTGCTAGGAAATTTGAGGTTTGGGATATGTCTATCTTTCCTAAAATAGCTTCATAAGAAGACATAAAGCAGGTTTTGATTCCAGTCTCTCTCAGATGCTAGGCAAGTACTTTATCAACTGAGCTGACCCTAGTCAGGCCCTGCATTCAAAAACAATTGCAGCTACTGCCTCTTGTGCTTGTCCTCCTATAGGAAGGGAATGAGGCAGACCAACAGTTCCTAACCAATGTTATCTTTCAAGTGGCACATCCTTTAGAAGCTTTTCATCCTTCTATGGGACCTGATATGAAACCCTGACATTGGCCTTAACCGTAAGTGTATGGGCTCTTTTAGTTACATGCAGATACAGAAGACACAATGGAAACCTGATTTTTTTCAGATAAAACAAAATCATTTGTAAACAGTAAAATCTATAATACACAGAAAAATACATACAAGGTAATTCCTAGGTGATGCTTTTCTATTGTGTATTTATTCATTTGCAGTGGGATTTCTTTCCTTTGGCTGTCCAGGTTGCCCTTGAACAGAAAATCTTCATGCCTCATGCTTCTGAGTTGCTGGCATAGCAGGTGCATGCCACTACTACGTCTATCTTTAAACACAAGATGTTAATACTAACATTCAAGGACAACCTAGGATCTCAGAGAAATTTACATTTGTTTGTGTGCAAAGGTTTGATGCATGAAACTTCCCAAGAGTGAAAATTTTTCTAAACTTTAAGTCTGTGTTCACACCTTTCCTGAATCTTTTATTTAGTCATGCTTTAGTTTTAAATCACACTATACTGCCCACAAAAATAGGCTTTTATATTTATCTTTATCAACACTCATCCCTATGCTCATCGCTGTACCTAAAATGAATTGCTTCTAAGTCAGCTATAACATAGTTATATATTAAAATACTATTCAGCCAGGAAGCATATGTTTAGAGAATATTTATTTACATGAAAACATGTTCACAAAATATTGAGTAGAGAAAATAGATTACAAAATAACATTTTTTTTTAAATCAAGGCATAGTACAAGCTTGTATGTATTAGCACATCTGAAAGCTTGTAAACGTCAAAAAGGCACAAACTTCACTTTTAACAGTAATTGAATATAGGGAATATTAAAAGCATGGAATCTTTAAATGTATATTTTATTATTTATTCTTTATTCTTAACAATGATATGAATATGCATGTTATGCTACAAAGAACAAAACAAAATAATAACAATAGAAAGGCCACTGTTTTCTGAGGTCTTGTGTCCCTGGATATTACCTCACTTGCATGTCATACAATGTTGAGGAAGAAGTTTTTTTTTCTCTATAGATGTGTAAAATGATGTACGTATAAATGACTTTTCAAGCAAATGAGGAGCTATCAAGAGGACAAAAAGGGAATGTTGAGGGGAAAGAAAGACAGGAAGAGTTAAGATGGGGTATAGAAGGGAATACACTCATATATAAGACAAACTTGTATGGAAATGTGAAACGAAATAAATCAAACAACAAGGAAGTGTTTATTTAAACTAGGCTATGTTTTTACCCCATGATCTGACTGCAAATGACCTTTATGGACCTCACTGTATCCTCAGACCACCACATGTGGGCTCTATGAGGAAGCCCACTCACTGCAATCATTTCAATGAGAAATCTCCCAAGAGGCTCATGTATTTTAACACTACATTCCCCTTCTGTTATTGAGGGAAGCTGTGGAATCTTCAGAGGGTGGAACCTTGATGGAGGAAGTCCATCCCTGGGTTTAGCTTGGCCTCTCTTTCTCTGTCTCCCTCTCTGCTTCCTCTGTATACACGAAATGGGATCTCTGCTTTCTGAGTGCCATGCCTTCCCTGCAGGTGGACTGTACCTCTTGTGGAGCTGTATGCTAAGACAAAACCAAACAAAAAACTAAAAGAAACCCCTTTCCTCTAACTTGTTCTTTTGTCATGGAATGTTTTCACAGCTACTGCTATACCCACTTATATTACATTCTAGTGCAAAGCTGCTAAGATTGGGACAATGATGTCTCAGGCACTTAAGACAGATTTGTATCACCTCACAGCAGTGTTTCACTGTGCTTCCTCCTTAGCTGACTTTCAGTAGCAGTTTGCACATTAAGGACATGGGATCCACTGGGAGGCTTCCAAGGAGCTGAAAAAAATCATGGATCCATGTATCTCATGTGTAATTTTATTTTTAAAAAATGCAAATGAAAAGTACCTTGCTAATTTAACAAAATGCAGACCGCCAAGGTCCTCTCCCAAAGGGATGTCTGCTTTATTGTGAAGATTCTTCTCTCTAACTGTATGAGTGCCTGTGTGTGTGTGTGTGTGTGTGTGTGTGTGTGTGTACACTACTGAGTTTTGGCAGGCATGTGTGAAGGTCAGAGGTTGAATATGGGGTGTCTCCTGCCAGTCTGAATAAATTAGACTGTAGTGGCCCCTTAGGATCCACCTGTTCCCCCTATGGCCCCATGGAAGGGTAAGAGGCACATGTTTGCATACCTGGCTTGTACATGGGTATTGAGGATAGGACTCAGGTCCCAGTGATTGCATAGCAAGCACTTTACCCACTAAGTCATCTCCCTAGCCCCATACTTAGCAGATGAAACATTTCATTAATTTAAAAAAATATGTAGAAGGGTTGGAGAGAAGGCTTGGTCATTAATAGTGCTTGCTGCTCAGTGTGGGAGGCTCACAGCCACCTGTAATTCCAGTTTTCTTCTGGCTTCTGTGGGCATCTGCACTCAAGTGCATGTGCACACATACAGACACATATACATATGCATAAACAGTAAAGTACTTATAACTAAACAGTGAATAGCTACAGAATTGAACCAGGATGCAGCGCACACATGGTCTAGGCAATCACAGTCCGTATTCTCACCAAGGCCCATCAGTGAATTGTGCATGAAGAAGAAAACAGCTCACTGCCTCTCAGGGTTGCACATCTACTGTTTTAGTACCTAGAATAAGGATTAAAGTTTTCTTATGGTTCTGAACTGTAGTTTAGTACTTAGGATGCATAGTTTATTTTTTCAGTCATTTATAAAAAAGAGAAGCATACTTAGGCATTTTGGTGACAGAATTTTGAAACACAATTTTTCTACTTAACTACCCATTCAAGTACAATTTGTCTAGCAAAGTATGCAGGTACTGCCAAGTGAGCTATTTACAAATTGCTACTACGTTGGAGTAAATCAAAATTTTCTGTGCAACTTAAATCAAATGAGGATTTCTGACATGTCTGTAAATGTTGTTCATGATGTCCGATGTCTATTTTACATTTACATAGCAGGCATAGTCTTCTCAGTAGCTATGCTGTATGAAAGATTTTTTTATGAAAATCAAAGTCAAAATGTGGACACTTTACTCCACTTCCACTGTTGTCGTCTGTCTAAGGAGGCCATGCTAACAAGGATTATTTCAGAACCCAGGTTCTCTTGATCTTTCTTCCATATTTCTAGTTATTACATCCCTATAACCTGTTCTGGATGCCTGAATCAAGGCACTCTCCACTCTACTCTGCTCCCATTAGCATGACAGAAATAGCCTGGGTAATGATACACAAGGCCCTGTGCAGACAGGTGCTTCATCCCTTCGCAGACATCCTGGTAGACCAGACACCTGCACATAAGTAAGGCCCTGGGCATCACTGCTCCTTCACCCTAATACGCTCTCTGTCCCCTCACCTCCAGAAGATCTTATATCTGCCAACCTTTCGTGTTTCTGTATCCTCCATATTCAGAGTTCTCCCTCCCTCCTGTTTCTTGGGGTTTTCTGTTTTGTCTTTGGGCTTATCACTATATGAAATAGCTCTCGCACAAAGCACTCATGCATGTGAAGTCCATCATCTCTCTCTGGAGCACAAGCCCTGGGGAAGCAGAGGGCTTGGTTCTGTTCACTCTTGCATTGCTAATGTGGTGCCTGGCACAAAAGAGTAATTTGTACATTTGTTGAATGAACGTAACTTTCAATCCATTATAAAATTCTTATCTGTAAAATACCATGTCCTCCTATCATGAAGCTTCCTTTTTTCCCCCTCACAGAGAAGCTAACTTTAATAGACATTTGAAATTATTTTTAATATGTTTAATGAAGAAAATTTAAGGCTTCCAAACTAAGATACATAGTTGTCATTATAGCTTACACCCCACATGTAAACTATAATGACAATCTATCAAAAGGAGCATTATGTTAAAGAGCAGTTTCACTTAAATGTTTCTGAAGTTGAAAAGACCAACATAAGGCCCTGCTAACTGAAAAATTTCCTAGGACCATTATGAACTCTTTACCCAATGCTGTCTGCTCTCAGATGCCAGCTTTTGTCTCTGGTGTCTTTGTACACAGGCGTTTCTCTTATCAGTTACTTTTTAAAGTGTGCAATTTTTGCTGCAGTTTCAAATCATACACACACAAACACATCAAATCACTTACATTTATGGAAACCTCTAGCAAACAATGATCAAAAGGAGCATAATATGACCCAAGTGGGCAAAGTACAACCCATGCCCCAGAAAGATTTCTTTCCTTCTATCAGTTAGTGCCCACCTTTCCTTAGCAATCTCCATCCACAATCCATACCATTTCCTAAGTCCAGTGTCTTAGAATTGTTTTGGATGCCAATGGCATATTAGAAATTGAATCTTTATCTGGGACTAATCAGGATATTTTTGTAATTAAAAAAATAACTGCTTCCCCAAGATTTCAATCTCTAATGATTTGGTTTCATGATTTCTTCATCTTAATGTCATTAACACATTAACAGAAAAATATGATGTGATAATTGATATATTTACTCCCACAGCTTATAGAATGGAAACAATATATAACTGGCAGGCACGATAGCAGAGTCAGCGTTTATTGCCACAAACTTTTAAAGTAAGACATGCAGTAATCCGTCTCTTAAAGCAATATATGCTATATCAAAATAAGCATATTGATTTTATAGACATAGAAATAAAAATACTTTATAGGAACCATGGTGGCATTTTGACCGCATGAAGCTCTACCCTGAAATCATTAGTGTGATGTTCATCAGAACAGCATACAGGTTCAAAAAGAACTCAAATGGAAAATGTTTTGTTTAAGTCTTCGATGTGAATAAGATTTGGACACTTGGAAATTGGAACATGACAACCTTCTATGTATTCTGCAACTATATAAGAAGCCTGGATTTTAATGAAAGTATAAACTATTTCTGAATCTCAAGATTCTAATCAAATGACAAGAGACTAGAGTTCAATAAAATACAAAAGGCACCAAATTCTGCTTGTCCATATGAGCGTACACTGAAAAAAAAATACACACAAACACATGCACGCACGTGTACACACACACACAACCAAACCAGAACCCACCTAATTCAGTAGTACTCTATTGATAGATGACAACTAGAATTACATTTCACACCTTGACTACCTGTTCTTTCATCACATCCCACAGCTTCTATTCATGGGAGCACACTTTATTCATATTTATTGATATTAAGACTTTAACCATCACTGTTTTTGTAACTCCCACTACCTTCTTTGGTAATAATTGTTCTTCGGTGGGAATCCTAGTGTTCTGTAATACAAAGCTGAATTCTGCAGTCACATCATTAGCCCCATGCTGTTCTGTTAAAAGCAATGGCAAGTAGAATTCTAGATCCGGTGAGTATCCCTTTCCCACAAATCTGTTATGCAAAGGATTTGCTCAGGGTGGGAGAGCCCTAGGTACCAACATCTCTAGTTGTACTCTACAGAACATCCATGCAGTCAAATCACAGCATGTATTAGTCACAAAGGGTCCTAGAGAGAAGTTCTCACAAATGCCTAGGTACCATAGCAGACAACCACAATTTATTCTTTGCTGAAAATAGGCAAGTCTTCCAAATTCAATTCATCTGAAGGTTCATGGAAGGGAAAGTGATTTTTTTTTAATTTCTTCATTTATTCTTGGCAGGCCACACACACATGTGGAGGTCAAAGGACAACTTCCAGAAGTAGTTCTCTCCTTCCACCATTTCCATCCTGGAGATCCAATTCAGGTATCTAGGCTTGGTTAACTGCTGAGTCATCTCAATGGCCCAGGAAACAAATCTGGCAATTTAGTTTCTGGGCTGTTCCCACTATACTTCCTTTTGCTTTTCAAATGACAGAAAAAGTCTGACTACTTGCTTGAAGTTTATACTGTTGATTTAGGAAGCTGCCTGGGTTTACTTAAACAATAGGAGTTACTGG
>PVIU01001357.1:0-59744 GCA_004026605.1 Ondatra zibethicus | reverse complement strand
TTGTACTTGATCATCTTAGAGACAAGAATCCTGCACAGAGGGAACAATGCTCACTCACAAATGCAAACTCTGGGGCACTTATCTAAAGCAGTGCAGCAAATGAACACAACTATAATTTAGTGCCTTTCAAAGCAAAGAGTATGGATTCAGTCACCTTGCATTTTACATGTACACACAAACACACATCACAATTTACAAGACGTGGAGAGAACGGTTGTTGTCTATGCCATCAACAGTGAGACTCCCATCACACTGATTGGAAAGTCACTCATAAGAACTGCTACTTGCAGAATAGGGCTAATAAATTCTTCCAAGTTTGTGGGCAGCTAGAACTTTTCCACTTTGTTGGACCAGCATGAACACTTTTAAACTTGCTGTGCTTATTAATGCCTTTCAGGGCTGAAGATTAGCATCTATTGCTATTTTTAGCTTTGAAAATGTACTTTGTGAAGGAGCAATTGGCACAGCCTCCTTTGTTCCTATCAATCATCCACCTTCACCAACTGAAATCCTACTTAAATCAAATTGCAACCATTGAAATGACCAAGATGACACCACTCAAACAACAGAGTTTCTGAGATTTTACACTCCACTCAATTCTTCCATCTTGAACACGCACTTAGAAACGTAATGAGAACACAGGCTTCCCCAAAGCAGTTCTTTGGCAAAACCTTACTCTCCCCCAGAAAATCCTGTCCTCTTTTCCTGCTATGACTGATTTCATCACAAGAGTAAAAGGCGTGATCCACTGAGATAAGAAGGGCCTGGAGGCCTGCACTTACATTATTCATGTATTCGCTTAGCAGGTCCTGCAGTGCTTGGCGCACTGCATTGCACTCGGCCACAATACGCTCACGACGGTCATCACGCGTGCAGGACGAGTCTGCCATGAGGGCAGCTCCACTGATGATGCTCTCCAGTCTTTCTTCCAGTGATGGCCGGAACCTGGCCTCGCTGAACGTCATGGGGTCCAGGATGATCTTATTCTGAAGGGATCAGAAGAGAAAAGTGAACAGGAGAGACACAGTACCTCAGACACTTTTCTGCGTGAAATTATCTGAAGCTAAGACAACACAGCCCTCCCTGGAAGAGGATTCTGAGGATTTTTGAGAAAGTTTTTTTTTCCCTAAATGTAATCTACAGATTGAGAACAGCAAGTATTATTTGAAGAATGTGTTTTTGGTTAAGGCCATCTGTGGGGAGGCATTTTCAAATGAGATACTGACACTGGATTCATGGCCTTCAAGGAAAGCACAATGTAACAAGCTGAGGAAATAGGAAGATTTGAAAGCTAAGACATGATTTGTAATCAAATTATACATTAGGCGTATACAGAATATCCCCCAGAGGAACAGCAGAGTCGCAGCTGTCCTTAGACCCCAAGCAAAAGGCATCCAAAAAGTTAATTTCCTGCTAGGAATTAACACCTTTTATGTTAAATCTAGGTTTTACAAAATATGACCTGGAATGTATGCACCTTTGTGAGTTCCTTTGCAATTGTTAGTTTTTCTATCAGACAGTCTCCTTCCATCTCACTCTCTCTATTTCATGCTTATAGCTTAAGATGTGAGGTCTCAGCTGACTGCTCCACTCCCCATGCCTACTTATTGCCATATTTTTTCTACCATGATAGAATAAACCCATAGCTGAAATCAGCTCTTCTATAAGTTACCTGGTCATGATGTTTTATCAGAGAAATAGAAAAGTAACTGATATATTACTCATCAGAGAAGGTTCTGTTTGCAGAGGATGGAGGTTAATATGAAGACCTATAATTGTTCAAAGTACAGAGCTTTATGTGTAGAGCTCAGCCCCCAAATAGGATATCTATATCACATCTACATCACACAGATACACACACATACACAGAGGGAGGGGGAAAGGGAGAGAGCGAGAGAGAGAGGGAGAGAGAGGGAGGGAGGGAGAGCAAGGGAGAGAGAGGGAGAGAGAGAGAGCGAGACAGAGAGAGAGCAGAGCTCTCAGGAAGTATCACCGAAACGGGAACAGAAACATTCTCACAACCAGAGAACAGAGAAGACTGCTGACATATAGTGTCTGCTGGACATGATAAGGCACTTGCATTCTTGAACTCACAGCAGCTTTGGCTGCATGGACAAAATTTGCAAAAGACCCAACTAGCCAACATTCTAGTATGGATAGGAGAGGGGCTCGTGAGGGACTCCCATGCATAGCTGAGGAGGTATTGGCAGAGGATGGTGGCTAGATGAAGGAAAGTCAGTTATTTTTAGGGTTGTAGATCTGTTGGTTTTATAGGCTCAAGAGTATGGTCCTTTTAAGCTTATATGCACAGAACTACTGTGATCAGTGGGTTATAAAAATTTTTTAAAAAGTGGTGGATGAACAAGAAGTGGACAGGAAGTTGGGGAGAGATCGTGTGGGAAGAAAGGGTTCAGAAGACAAGGAAGAGCAAGGGGAAGACATAATCAAAGTATATTATATACATGCATGGAATTATTAAAGATTAAATACATTCAAAACATGAAAATTTTAACAGTAGAGGGAGATCTGCTTTCAAGAATTTTAAGGTCTTGAATGGTCAATAAAGACAGACTCTCAGTTAGAAAGGAAGAGGGAAGGCCAGACTTCAAATCCACATGAGTCTTGGATTTTCCAGAAAATTTGCTGTTGATCAAAGTTCTTCTTTCTTAATGCCTGAAGTCTGTAAATGGGAGACAGACACTCTGCTTTTGGCAAAGTGGTCTTCACATCTATATTTTCTTCTAGTTTATGAAAGTTATAGGAAAGAAATGTTTACTATTCCCAAATGTGCTTCTTGGGATCTGGACACTGTGTCACACAGCATTGGGTATCATGGTCCAACTGGTGACAGAAGTCATGGGGAGGTCCTGGAAGACCCTATGACTCATTGTAGTTCATCTTTACAAAAGAAAGTTCCAGAAGGAACCTGACAGTGGAAATAGATGTTTCTGCTCTGCCTTGCCCTGTGTCTCGGTACTAGTGCTGTGTCCACAGTCAAACCTCTCTCTCTCTTCGTTCTCCCCTCTCTTCTCCTCCACTCCTTCTCCCCCTTCCCTTCTTCTCTATGACTTTCTGTTGTGGAATAAAATATGTAATTAGGAAGCAAAAGGCCCTGACATTACAATTAAAGGAATACCTGGTCAAAACAGAATTAATTCTCTACCTTCTTTATGAGGATTAGTGACTGATTTTCAAAGACCTACTTCATAAAAAGTCTTATTAACAAACACTACCATAGAATTTATTTGTTCTTGGCCTACGATAGAGCTTTATCTTTCCTTTCCACTGAAAATCTCAGCGTGTCAGTTTTATGGAAATTTGCTGAGGCAAAACTTGAACTTCTCGAAAAACTGTCAAGTAGTTTCTCCTCAGCACAAGAAGAATGTTGTGCTCCATTTGAACACTGACTCCTAAAGTATTTCCTAGGGGACACTTACCTCAGAGACACAATCTACCAATGCAAAAATAAGGTGATGTGGCCAAGAGTGCTTTGAAAATACTGGCTGGCTCACAGCAAATTATCTGAAATGCTCTGAAGAGTCCTGCATTATCAGAGCCTGTTCAATGCAATATTTTCAGAACCTACTTGAGCATAGAGAAAGCACCCTTTAAAACACATACAGAGGAGCTGAAGAGACGGCTCAGCAGCTAAGAGTGCACACTGCTCTTAGAGATGACCAGATTTTGGTTCCTAACTCCCCCATCAAGGCCTCTCAATTCCATCTGCATCTCCAGTTCCAGAGCATCTATCACCTCTGGCCTCCATGGACACCCACACTCATGTACACATACCTATACAAAAAAAACATAGTCCAAAATAAGACAAATCTGTTTTATATAACCACATAATAATTTCTAAGAATCTAAAGGAAACAGCTAAGTAACATTGGAAAGGAGGATGCACTGTGAGCTGATTGTGTGCCCTACCTCTCTCCCCTCACGGCTGTCATGAGAGTGATGCTAAAGAACACTGAACCTGACAAACTCTGCATAAAAGTTACACCATCCATTACTTTACTAATGGAATTATTCATTATTTATAGATCACAGGGCGAAAGCTTTGAAAAAAAATCTCCCTGGAAAAGAAACAATAAATTTACAACCTTCTAATCTATACACAAGGTGCCGATGGGAATCATTGAAGTTATGGATGAGAATGGCTGACGGGTGAATCCACTCAGGGAAGAAAGGCATAAAGGCATAATGCACTTGTGTGTGTGTGTGAGACTTTGAATGTATGTATGTACATGCATGTGTGTATGTGTGTTCATGTGAATATGGGATAGTATTCTACTCGCATCTCTGTTTCTGAAGAGTGGACATTGCTTGTATGTATAGATAAGGAATGGGGTAAGGACTGTGTGAGAGTAGGAACATGTATATACAAGTAGAAGGTGCTATCCTTGTGTGAATGTGCTCAGAAGTACATACGGGGTAGCCAATGCATTCTCTCTCTCTCTCTCTCTCTCTCTCTCTCTCTCTCTCTCTCTCTCTCTCTCTCTCTCTCTCCCTCCCTCCCTCCCTCCCCCACCCGTGTGTGTGTGTGTATACATCTACTATTTTTTTGCTGAGTAAGTACAGGTTTCATAAACTAATAGAGACAGGTGTTTATGTGTTTAAATTCAGACAACTGAAAAAAAATCTTACCCAGGCTCTAGAATGTGTGAAAAATAACAACTAAGATACAAAAACAAAAATAGAACTAAATGAGTTTACAGGCTCAGAAGCTTAAGGATAAGAATCTTTCTACATCTCCAAAACAAACAAACAAACAAACAAACAAAACACTGGAGCTGAGTTATGAATGAAAATTCCCAGAGAATGAAAGAAGATAGACACACAAAACATTATTTGGAAGAGATATAGGAAGAGAGGAAAATAGGGAGGGAGGATTTAAGTAAGCTATTTTTCCTAAAACACATCCCCATCCTTTATGATCAGCAAAAATAATGCTGAAAACTCTCTTCTACACTGCTGCTCAGTTTTTCCCACTGTTATGTGAGGCTGCCCTCCCCCTACAGAGAGGATCTGTTTTCTCCTCATCCTCCCTGACTCCCCCATTGTCCTCCAGAATTCTCTTCCCCTTCCTTCCTCCTACACCAAATGGGCAAAATGCCACCACCAAACAGTAACAGGGGCAGTCCAAGGCTGCTCTCTGTCCATTTAAAGCTAAGATGTGCTCCTATGAGAGGATTTTTTTTTGTCTATTTTTCATTGTAATTTAAAAATTGTGTCTCCATTCTTCGATTCCTTTCCCTGTTTGATTTCTTAGTGCGTTTTAGGATTTTCAGGTTTTCTCATATGACCAATTGTGGGCTGTATCTCTTATTTTATCTTTATAAATTCTTAAACTCAGTTTAATATCTTCCTGTATTGCTTTTCTTTCATTCTGATTATTTGACTTGCATAGAATTTTTAATTAGTCTCTTCCATTTAAAAATTAGTGTTCTCAGCAGTGTGTGGTACACGCCTTGGATCCAAGAATTGGAAGGCAGAGGGAGGCAGCCTTTTCAGTTTTTCTTGTCTTACTGCCCTGGATAATACTCCAGAGACCACTCAAAACAGAAACAGGAAGAATGGACACCCGTCTTCTTTCTGATGTTAATGGGAATGGTTTAAGTTTTTCTCCATTAAGTGGGAAGTAATGAGAAATCCATAGGTGCTAAGGGGAGGAGAATCATTCATTTGGACAGCCACAGCTACTGGTAGACTCCCACAGTCCAGTAGATGGATCTGTACTCATGTGTATGCCCAACACTACATGGACTTAGTGGGTTACTTTAAAAAGGGAAATGCTCAAAAGCCTTTCTGCATACCTGGGAATGGAGATGAGTTTTGTCTTAGTAGTCAGGAGAATCCTTGTGCAAAATAAATAGGAAGAAAAATCTTTGCCTCATGTTTAAGCTTCCTGAAATTCAGCTACTGGAGTCATGCCGAGAAGAGTTGAGTCATCTCGAATATATAGAATTTACAAAATGTAAAAAAAGACAATGAAAAAACATTTGCTAATATGAAGAATTGACAGATTTAATAATTGGCTTATCCCGATTAAATTTTTTTTTTGGCGTGGAAAAAAGTAAATGGCAGTGGTCAGATTTTCCTTTGGATCCTTTTCTTGTTCGTGATCCACTGTCAAATAAACGTGTCCTGAAGTTTTACTGCCTTCACAGATCAAGGTAGTAAGTGAAGGAATCATGAACGGTGATGTTCTCGCTCATAAAGACCACACCTTCACCACCTGCTGTCCAGCATTGCTATTTCAAGTGGAACGGGCACAAGAAAAGAAAAAATGTCAACATGCCTTCACAGTTATTCACTTGCCGTTATTTTAAAGATCCAAACCCCTAAATTCCTCACAGAAGAACTTCATATCACTCAACCACTCTCTTCTAAAGGAATATGTCCTTTGACACAGAGTCACTGAAACATAGACGCCCTCAAACTCCTCCTAACAATGCACATTCAAGCTCAAAAATATTCTTGCCAATGTTTTCTTGGGAATAAGAGAAAATATGTGTTTATTTTTGGGTCCTAATTTGCATTTTTTCATCTCTACATCTCTGTTTACATTTGAAGATCTGAATATTCTAGTTTGTCCTGCTTTGGTTGTACAGAACTGGGCAGACTTTGAGGTGCAGGGTGTCCCTTCTTCTAACCCTCAGTATACAATTCAAGCCCTTATGTTCTTTGGTATTTGAAGATGGTACTTCAGAGCTATACTGTGCCTTTGCTTCAGTGAAATTTGACTATTTGAGCATGGCAACAGAGAGACCTAAGCAGAAGTTCAGATATTAGATACAGGTTTCCTGCTGTTCTGGCCTTTCAAAGATTGCCTAGGTCATGACAATCATGGAGACTCCAGTGAGATCAAGGTCTTAGATAGTATTTGATTGTGTATTGAGTTATTTTCTGGCACAGATACAAGCCATGGCAAAATTAACATCATCTAAAATCTGTCAGCCCTTTGAAGTACATGACTAATACCCCTCAGGCAGCCTCTCCCTGTTTTCTTACAAAGGCTATAGAAAGACAAAAACAATTCTAAAGAGGAAGTTTTATAACATTGAAAACTGAAAGTGAAAATCCCCTATTGATAATGAGGGTTGATCCTAATTCAGGCATGAATACTTTAAATAGTTCTTTTAAAGATTGAAGTTTGAGAAAATAGCACAAGTCAAATTTGATATATTAATTAACTGAGGTGTCCAAAATCAAAACAATGTTATTTGCTCAGTTTTAAACATTCTCCTTGTGGTATGTCATAATTAGTATAGATACATCTCCATCTTTTGCTATTCTGTGCCAAGCTCCCTCAGTGTGAATCTACATCTTTACATGAAAAGTTTCTCTTGACCTAATTGAAGTAACATTTGGAATGAAAAATAATGAGTTTAAATCATGTATTTTATGAAGTTGCAGAAAAACTATGAACAGCATTTTAAATTTGCCTTAATTTTATAAAATTACAAATTGCCATATTGATAACATACTCTTTCTTCTGAGGCATATACTTAAAAACAAACTAATGACGGCACTTACCTACTTAATATATTATTTGTAATTGCACAGTTCAGTTTTTAATTGGAAATAAATGACAAAGATAATGACTTGGTAATTAAAGAATATTTTTATCCATATTTGATTCTTTTCAAAAGAGGCATCTACTGATGCCCACATTATTTTCACTTTTGAGAAGGCAAGGAGACTCTGGATCACAGTTACTTGTCAGAGGTTAGTAATACACTGGGTGAAGGCCTTAGGCTCTGACCACACTACCTGGATTATGAAACATGATGGAAGCCAGTTTTACTTTCTGTAACCAGTCATGGGCATGTAGTGGATTACCATGGTGTCTTGAGCACATTCTTAAACTCTGGATGAAGACAGTTTTATAGGTAATCCTAGCAGAGCAAGATTGGATTAAGAATCCTGTGATTCCATGAACAAGATATATGCTAACTCAGGCCAGGAAAAAATCACAGCATGGAGATGTGGTGAACAGGGAAGGCCCCTCCCCTCTCACTGCCAATAGATAACTGCCTAGAGAGGGAGAGTAGGTTTTCTCTAAGGGTGTGGCCCCTGAAGGGTTGACCATGCTCCAGTGGATGGCCACACACCCAGGAATATATGGGCAGCACCAACTGTACTTGATGGAATAACGAAAGGAGGATGGATATAAGTTGGGTAGGTGAGGAAGGGGTCTTGGGTCTGAGAGGAGTGTGAGAAAGGGATGAATATGATCAAAAGACACTGCACAAAATTCTGAAAAAAAAGTACTATTTAAAAACAACAAAAGAAAAGAATCCTGATCTCCACTCTGTGGGCTGATCAGCCGGTGTCCCCATGCACTTCATCAGATCATGTCTTATGGGCTTAATAAAGAGGAAAGGGTTTTGGTCATTTGCTAAGAAAGTGGTCACCTGTCCTCCTCTCCTTCAACTCTCCACACTACTGACCATCTTTCTTACTTAGTCTCATCCTCTGGTCTCTGTGATCTTACCACAATATACTCGCCGGTCCTAGGGTAACACTCCCTGTGCATCACACTAGCCATTGGTGGGGGTGGGGCTTCAGACCTTCTTGAACTCCCATTACGTCCCCACTTCTTCCCCTACCTGCTGTAGAAAGCAGACGGACCTCATGGTCTTGCTCTGTATCCTTTGTAGTTTTCTAAGAACTCTAAGAGCTCAACCACTCCCATTCCTTAGTCAATACCTGCTTAGGAGAGATACAAAGGTCCATGTCCAGCTCTGAACCTCTTGAGATACCAACTGTCACTTCCACCAGTCACTAGTCATTACTGGAGGGTGATCTACCATCACCTCCAAAGCAGCGTAGCAAAGCTTACTTACTGTTCTCTGTCCTAACAACATCCAAGTCCCTGATTTGTTGGAAAGGAAACAAGAACCCACGATCTCAATTCAGTGTTCTGTAGTGCTCGTGTGAATCTAGAAACAGTGAGAAAGTCTCAACTAACATATGAAGTAAGTAATACTCAACAGCACAGATGGCTTGCAGAAAGCTACATTGTACAAACTAAAGAAGGTTTTCCATTCCCAAAGAACCCTCGTCTCAGGTCTTTATTATTATTATTATTACTATTATTATTATTTTTTATCATTATCATTATTTTACTAAAAGAAAAGACATTAGTGTGATCTAGGACTAGAATACAGCTAGTTTCAGATGTTAAGAGATGGGTGTACTGTGGTCTAACAATGTCCATTCTAACACTCAGATGGTTCCAATCTGATAATATTAAGAAGCAGCCCATTTAAGAAGTGAGCAGGGTCTTCTGGCCCCCTCACAGGTGACACGGTTTTTATAAAAGAGGTTTTATATGCATCACATTGCTTTTCCTTCCTACCTACTGCTGTGTGGATTGAAATGCTCCCCTCTTCATAGGATGTAGCAATATGGGACATCCTGTAGTCAGATGGCAGCTCTTACCACATAAAGAAACATGGCGGCATCTCATCTTAGACATCTTAGCCATTAAAACTATGAGAAGAAACACTTGTGTTGCTCAAAATTTTCTCAGTCTAGGGTATTCTATTGGAGCTGTGACTAGGACTCAAGTGGTTTAAATATTGACCACTCTGTTCAGCTTAGGTGAAAAGAGAGATATTAGTCATATCTGTATGACGGGGAAACTATCAACCAATCACATTTCGTTAGGGTGTGGCTACCTGGGCCCCAGGTAGAAAAACTGGGAGGACCCAGGTGCCTGCTCTCTTTCTGTGCGGCTCCCTCTGGACATATTGGAAGGTGGACCTCCCATTCTTGTAGTGTGAGTTTTTTCCCTTATACCCATTAAAATACAATTGTTATTCTTGAGCTGGCCTGGTTATCTATCGTACCTACCTAATTTGCAACTCATATCTGTACATCTAAGTTATTAAGAACATTAAATACACCTAAAATACACCTAAAAAGATTATGCTGATGCTAGACATAGAGTAAACAGTAAATATCAATGATCAAACAGCTTGAAATAGATCTTTCTTCTCATGTTTCAGATTTCTGGGGTCACTCTACATTATACATTAACTTCATAATCAGGGTTCCAAAGCACCCTTCTTACTCGTTCAACTACTTGTTTTCTAGCAAGTCATTCTTAAAATCTGTTTATTCTATAACCTGTATGCTGATATTTTACATGTATGTGAGCACATATGCATGTATGTATGCGTGTATGCCTGTGCATGCACGTGACAGAGAGAATACATGTAAGAAATACCACCAAATAGGACATTTTGCCTTCAATTTAGTATCTCCTGCAGTTTGCTGAAATCTTCCCACATAAGCAAGTCATGACTTTATGCTGATGAACTAAGTTAGGTTTTGAAAGTGAACACAATATGCACAGACAGAGACAGATAGACATTTACACGTGTGCATTTCAGTATGCTTTGGTGTCTGATGTGGCTCAGTGACCTTCAGATTTACAGTTAATGAAAAGTAGCCTGGCCTGATAATGGATGTCATTCTGTTCACTGTGGGAGGGGAGGCTAAGAGAGTCAGCTACTCCTGTCAATAAACTTCCATTATTCTGATTTATCTAGAAAGATGGACTACCTTAAATTTTCATAATGTTTGATCCTGACTCATGCAGAAAAGGAACTACTTTAAAATTCCATGCATTGTAAACGGAACCCCTAGGCATTGTGCAAGAGGGAGTGCATGAGTACAGAGGGCAACAGGTGGGTCTCAGTGCAGCGGGAGGGCCACAGGAACAACATTTTATGACAATTTGGAAATCTCTCCTGAAGATCTGAGTCCATTAGTGTGAGCCAATGATGGCCTGACAAGGCCTGCAGCCTGTTTCTGTATATTCTTCAAGCTAAGAATGAATTTTCAAACATTCTGTGTTTGTTTGTTTTAAAAATCTCACATAGGCAAGGCTACTCTAAAGCTCACTATGGAGCTTCAAATGACCTTGTATTTCTCATTGGCTAGCCTCGAACTCCCAGTGCTAGGTTTATAGGTATGTGCCATCATGCCAGTATTATTTGGTGCTGGGATGGAACCCAAGGCTTCCTTCATGGTCGGCAAGCACTCTACCAACTGAGCAGCAGCCATGACATCCTGAATTTTATCATTTCAAATAGGTGTAAAACCATAGGATTGCTGATATTGTTCCATCTAAAATCCTCTCTTTTATTGCATCCATAAGCAATCAGAAAATAAACAGCCAGAGGGGAAAATGAAGAAATGCCATGGAGTAATTATCAATTGAACGATTAGTTACTGGATTATCAGTGGCTGGAAAATTTAAGTTTAATACTTGTAAAAACAAACTTCTTACCCCAGAAATCCATTACACTCTGCATCTTCGATTCAAAATCTTAAATTAGCCACATAGAAAGAAAGTCAATTTGTATTTCTCAGAAGCAATTGTGACTTAATTGCTGTTATCAACCTAATAAATATGAAGTGATTTCCACAAACTGGTTATGTACTCAAATTTCATGTCTGATGGGAGAATAATTGTATCAATATTCTACAAATATGAAAGGGAAATTAGTTCACTGGCCATGGGGGAGACACATACACCTTGAACATAAACTCATCTATCTTTTTCTGTCTGTTTTATAAGCAGGCAAATTAAGATGGGAAAGAAAGAGTTTGTATTTCCCAGTAATAATGTGCAATGTGTTAATTACTTATCACGAAACATCACACAGCTTTGAAATTTTCTTTTTGATTAATGAGAATGTCATACTCACTTTTGAACTTTGGAGTTTGATGCAAGTCTGTTTACAATACTTAAATTATATCAGCTCTGTGCAAAACTGGAAAACAGACATATGCTGACCAAAATGATAATATATGCCCATTGAAACAACCCAGAGTGTTCACCTACATATGGATGGCTATTGTGAAGAAGTTTGCAAAGCAATAGTTTAAACACTTCAGACATTAATCTGTATAAACCAAGTAGCCACTGAAATCAACAAATTAACATATGCATTTAAGCATTCATTCATCAGACGCTTACTTTGAATCATCCTGACAATTCAGATAAAAGTATGGATGAGCCTGAATAGCCACTGTCATGGTAAAAACCTGAAATTCATTTGATTTTACTCTGCACATAGCACTGTGTCAACATGGGGGAATAGTGGTTGAAGTTATCAGAAGGCTTAGGAAAGGAAGATGGTTAATATGGACTGTTGATTGCACTGGGAGATGTCTAAGAAATCAGAAGGCATACCTCTGAGTATATTTAAGAAGGTATTTCCAAGTCAGGCAGTGGTGGTGCACGCCTTTAATCCAAGCTCTCGGGAGGCAGAGACAGGCGAAGCTCTTTGAGTTCGAGGCCAGTCTGGTCTACAGGAGCTAGTTCCAGGATAGGCTACGAAAACTACAGAGAAGCCCTGTCTCAAAAAAAAACCAAACCAACCAAACAAACAAAAGGTATTTCCAGAAAGGATACTGAGGGCTCAGGGTTAATATATAGTTTAAGCAATTCATGGTTTTAAAATTTCGGGAAACTGCTGTAAGGTGGTAGAATCTGTAAGGTAAGGTCTGCCCATTCCAGGGGCACCTTCAACCATGCTGGTTTCCCTTTTCCTCGTGTACTTGATGTAAGAGCATCTCCCTTTCCACAAGGAGGGTCAGAAATTAAGAAATAAAGAAAATCTCCTCTCTTAACCTGTTTGCTCTGGATAGTGCAAAGTATTTTTTTTTTAAGACCAAGAAGAGTCACTAAATAAGCTACTTCTGTACAGTATAAGCTCAGTAATAGAAGAGGGAACTCTGGCTGAGGAAAATCCGTGATGGGCAATATGTGAATTAAAAAATGACTATACATTTGAAGGACGATAAATAATTAGATAGAAGAATATGGGGTAGGTGTGGAACTGAGGGTGTCAGATGAGATGTGCACAGCCTCTACTGAAATGATTTGATGCCACAGAGAAAAATTTCAAAATATATGCCTTGAAGTTTACCCTGCCATCAGAGTCACACTCAGAGGGCAGAGGGTGGCTGGAATGAAGGCAGGGCAGGCAGCAAGAGAGTGGGAATGAGGGAGCTTGAATGAGGACTGAATATACAAATAAAACTGGCTAGAAAAGAAAGCTGATAAGACGTAGTGTAGTATGAGGAGCGGGCCTGTTAAAAAGGACCCCCTACACCAACATAGTTTTCTGGATCAACGTGGCACATCAACAAAGGTAGTTCAATTCTCTCATTGTGTGTGTTTGTATGTGCACCTGTGTGCAAACATGCATGTGTATGTGAAGAAAATATTTGTTGGAGCTGCTAAAGACATTCATTGTAGTTAGGAGAGCATAGAAAGCATGCAATTTCAGATTTTGAACACAGAGTTAAGCACAGATCTGGAATTCTGGAAGGAGGTTGGAACTAGTAAGTAGGTGTATTCTATGAGATGCTAACCAAAGGAGCCAGTGAGTGAGAGTCACATGACATAAAGGAAAGAATTCTGGAGGAACCCACGTTCAAATGACAGAAAAACAGAACACATTATTAAATAAAAAACACAATGGTCTAAAAGGCAGGAGAAAAACAAAGAAAAGAGGGATGTTTGTGAAAGTCAAGGAGGGTGTAGCCTTGGGAAAATAAATGACTAAAGAAGGGAGATATGTCAATGGTGGGGGACCTGGAAAGAAAGTACACACAAGTGAACCCTAAGGAAGATGAGCCTGTAGTCCTGAAGTTCTGCAAAATCCAGGAGAAAAGGTACAGTAATTTTTACCCAACAACATCAAACATTCATAAATCACTTTTCTAATTTTTGCCATTAGTTTTTATCTTATCAATTACTTCTTATTCCCCCTGAATGTGAGTTTCCCTGAAGTAAGAAAACCTGATTCAAATAAATGACTGGCTTGCTTTGCTTCATCTGGTACCAAAAGGTATTGTCACGTATTCACTCATTCCTTGATCCTTCAATGTTTATTGAGAATCTATTATATGTCAGGTACTGTGAGGCATCAGAAGTCAAAAGTTTTCTGCCACAAGATACATTGTAAAATGGGATGCATTTCCAAGAATATGAATTAAAACACAAAAAACTCAGTCTTCTTCTGCCTCCCCCCACATACTTTTTTTTTTGCTATTCATAAAAACTCATTTTGGAAAAAATCATGGTTGAAGAGATGATTGGAAGACAGAAGACTTACTATTTTTCAGAAATCTGACATCTAAGACTGTACAAGCCCACTATATTGCTGGACAGAGTCAACATTATTCACCTATGTGTATAACATGTTAGCACAGGCAACTGCTTTTTCTCCCTTCTAGGACCCTCTTACCATTTTCTTCATGGCACCAAGAGATCCTTCTTTCTTTGTCTAGTCCCAGTTCCCTTTCCACCATCTTTTGTCATGGTTTCTCCTCCCACTCTGGGGCAGCCTGTGTAAGGCCTGTCTTACAGCTGGGCGGAGCTGAACTGTCTGAGTGCAAGCCAGTAGCACTTGTGTGCTCATGACACAGATCTTTATTTCTAGAGTAATCTGCTATAGTCCAGCAGCAGTTCACTGACAAAATTAGCCTTTCCTAACTAGAAATTATTACAGGTTGTACAGTACTTAATTAAATATGGCAAATAGGGCTCGTAGCCCCTAGCTAATATCTGCACAGAGATACTCATTTTTATTTACTCCTTACATAGAGTTTAAACAGTGGTTACTAAGTGTGTTAGTTTGAATATAATTGGCATCCCTAATCCCACAATTTCATAGGGAGTGGCACTATTAGAAGGTGTGGCTTTGTTGGAGTAGGTATAGCCTTGTTGGAAGAAGTGTGCAACTGTGGGGCAGACTTTGAGGTTTCATATACTCAAGACACCAACCAATGGGTGAGTCAACTTCCTGTTGTCTGCAAGATGTAGGGTACTTGGCTATTTCTCCAGCACCATGCCTGTCTGTATGCTGCCATGCTCCCTGCCATAATGGACTAAACCTCAGAATTTTAAAATGCCACTTCGATTAAATGTTTTCTTATAAGAGTTGCTGTGGTCATGGTGTCTCTTCATGCAATAAAAACCCAAACTAAGAAAGAACTTAGTACCAGGAGTGGGGTATTGCTGTGATAGGCTTAACCATGCTTTTGTTTGGAGGTATTTAGACTTTGGTACTTTGGGTTTGGAAAGTAGTGAAATTTTTCAAGCACTGCTTAATGAGGTATGTTAATAGGAGCATGAACACCAACAGTGATGATAATGATTTGAAATGTTGGGATCTGGCCCACGAGGTTTCAAAGAGGAATTTTAGTGTGCTGCTTAGAAATCTTTCTTGAGATATTTTGGTGAAGAGAGTGGCTGCCTTTTGCTCTTGTCCAGTCTTCCTGAGGCTAAAGTGAGACAGAGCACCCTCATCTCTTGCACTATGTCAGCATGCATGCTGCCATGATCCCTCATGATCATAATGGACTGAACCGCTGATACTCTAAGTGAACCACCCTCAAATAAATGTTTACTTTATAAGAGTTGCTATGGTCATGGTGTCTCTTAACAGCAGTTGATCCCTAACTAAGACACTAAGGTATAAATATACAATAGTTATTCTCATGAAAGTATGAAGAACTGATGTATTTAAAGATTTGCTTCTAGTTTTTAATTATGTGTCTGTGATGTCTGTGAGTAGGTTTCTAAATGTGAGTTCAGTGCCTGTGGAGGCTAGAAGAGGGTATCAGATCCCCTAGATCTAGAGTTTCAAGTAATTTCAAGTGTATGGGAGTATAGCAGGCATGCCACAGTGTGTGTCTATAGGTAAGAGGATGATTTATGGGAGTCAGTTCTTTCTTTTCTCTATGTGAAACTCAAGTCTTCAGAGTTGATGGCAAGTACCTTTACTCATGGAGCCATTTCTCCAGCCTGTCATCCATTTTCAAAAAGTACTATGACTAGCATGTGTGTTGTTGTCGTTATTCAATCACATAACAAAATGTTTTTGTTAATTATTAATTATCACAATAAGTCTAGGGGCCACATTTACACCATGAAAATAAAATCATAAACAAGGGATGGGGATCAGGTGCCAGGTAGGTGTAAGAAGGGAACTTAGGAAGGTCAGATCCCTCTGGAGAGCAAAGCGCCCTCTGTTCAACAGACTGAGAAGTGAACCTACTAGAGTCAGTGGAATTATGTACAGAAGTTTGAACTCCAAGAACAAGCAGAGCAGAAGAGGGACAATTATATCTCGTCCTGAGAAGGACAATTTTACTGGCAGCAAGAGAGAATGGGATGAAAGAGGATAGAAGGATGAAAAAGAAACCACCTGACAGGGTGCCCTAAGATCCGATGATATAGCTCAATCAACCTTGTAATATATATGTTAATTTCTTCTGTATCAGGTGTGAAAACTGACTAAGATTAAGACTTCAGTGGAATTCTCACAACCATCATTTGCCAGTCATATCTTGGAAAAAATCTCTCTAGATCTGCCATAACCACAGCACAGGTTGAGGAGGGCAGACAAGTAAGGTGCTTTATTAATAAATGTTAGGAATTGAAATATAAGAAAAAGACTTTATTTTTAATACATATAGACTTTTAGTGATTAAAACCACATATTGAGCCTGATGATTTAAGGACACACCCACAAACACAGTACACACATGCACATACACAATGCATACATACACACACAAGTACATGCGCACATACATAATACTCATACACACACTCATGCACAACAGTCTGTGAAGGGAGCAGCCCTTCCTGCTAGAGAAGTTCCAGTAGATTGCTGTGTTCACACTGATGTTAAACTTAAGAACTGTGTTGACTGATTTTTTTTTTACTGTCAAATTGACACAACCTAGAGTCACTGGGACAATTATTTATATCTAGTTGGCCTGTGAGTATATCTTTAGGAGATCGTCTTGACTATAAACTGATATAGGAGGGCCTAGTTCATAGAAACAAATAAGGAAATTAGAACATGATCATTAGTAAAAATGAAAAAAGGGAAAAACAAAGGTAAATGAAAAACAGTATGAAATATATTCATACACACACACATTACTTACACATATGTTTACAAACACATGGGATGTCATTGTGATTCCAAACTGTTTTCTCTATCTACTCACTGCAGGATCATCTCATGGATGACCTAATCACATAATAAAGACCAGCCTTTGCCTTACGCCACTTTCGGATTATTTGGCTGCTCCAGACTGCTGCAGTGATGCTGGTCTGTAGTCAGAAGAGAATCAGAAGTGATAGCAGCATGCATCCACACCTGTCACAAGCTGTCACACCCTGGGTGATGATGGCAGATCAAGTACATTACCCTTCCTTGTAAAGGAATCTCCCCTCCCGCAGATCACTACAAATGTCATCTTTCTTCAAGTCTGTGATGATCTTTGTTTAAAAAAAAATCTTTGGAAAATGTCTTGCTGTTCAGTGATATTTCTCAGTCTCAATACTGTCTCAAATATAATACTGCAGAAATGGGAACTACAAGGCTTGAAACTTTTATGTCACACATTTAAATTAACTAGAGCAAACAAAACCCCCACTTCGCAGTGATGTGGTTCATAAGCATGTTATTTGATGGTGACAAACATGATCCTGCTTTCAAATAAAGATGATTGCACACCTCTGTGCCCATGTAGTCAGCTTTTTCACCAAGGGGAGGCATTTTAAGAATCACATTGTGGTTCAAGCCAACAACTGTGTATCCATATGGACCCTATGTCCCATGTATGAACATCTCTTGGAATAAGTTAAGCCATCAACTGTAAGTGTTACAGTTTCTATTTTGGCATAGAAATATGCCATTCACCTTATGGATTTTATGCCCTATCCTCAAGTTTATGTTGGGACATAAGATGTGTAAGCTGGTTTGCGTGTAATTTAATAAACTCTGGTTTTATTTTGTTTTTTGAGACAGGTTTTTATTATGTAGCCTGGGTTTGTCTCAAGTTAACAGTTCCTCCCAACTCAGCTTCCTGAGTGGTGGGAATATAAGTTTACACACAATGACTAGAAAACTGCTTAACTCTGTCCCTTAAATATCTACTGTGATTAAAATTTGTCCACAGGATGGAATGGTTAGAAGGTGGGGTGAAACTTCTGGGAGTTGGTCACTGTGGAAGGTCTTTAGAGACTAGAGGTACAGACTTGTTCACATGTGGTCTTGACAATTGTCATGAAGCACTGGAAATTGTCATGAAAGGATTCACACACACACACACACACACACACACACACACACACACAAAGCAAGACTGCCATGCTCTGTCCTCTTCCTCCCAATGCCTCCTTCCTGATCCAATCATCTGCTCTTGTTATGTGTTTTACGAGGCAATTCAAACAGAACAAATTTCAAAGCAGGTGCCAAAGGGAAGATAAAGAAATTAGAACAGAAAATTTTGTCAAGGTGACCACCACTATAGTCTTCAGTGTCGGGAGAAATGTGATCAAATTTTTGAAAACTGACACACGAACAATAATTTTCCTGATCTACTAAGATGGGGAAAGTTCCATGTGTGAGAAGCAAAGCATCACCTCTGGAACTCATTTTGAAGATAACTCCAGATAGCTCTAGGCAGGATGAGCTGGTTGAGCCTCAGGACTTTTGTGAGTTGTTTCTGCTTTTATATTTTTGGAGAGAGGGATGGCCCCCAGGGCCGCCCCAAACTCCATATGTAGAGAAGGATGACCTCAAACCCATGATCTTCCTGCCCCTTTCTCAGCGGCTGGATTGTAGGCATCAGTCATCATGCATAGTTTTACGCAGTACTGATGACTGAACCCAGGGCTTCATGCATAGTAGGCAGGCACTCTACTGACTGAGGTATTTCTCCAGTACCGGTAAAATGCTCCCTGAAGCTTCATTTGTACAAAAGGTATTTTATTTTGCTTATGTGGCATCATGACATGCTTATTTGGGCTCTCTTCCAAGAGTTAAACATATTATGAGGTGGTATCTCTCTGGGCTTCATTCTTTCAGTGTACTACTGAAATTGTATAGTAGATGGAGAAACAAGATTATGAATGAAAAGATGCAGAGCAGGACTAAACCAAAAGCATTTCTATTTGTTCTATTCTGTGCTCTGCTGTCTAGCACTTGATAGTAAGACTAAGGTAACAGTGGTGGCCTACATTATACTGTATATTCCCAGGAGTGAGGTGCACCTACTCCTTATATGTAGAGCTGGGAGGGGGAAAGGGTTTTTCTGTGGCTTTAGATCAGTGACTGTTGAATTTCTTTTCCAAAAAAATTTCAGAATTTTTTGGAGAAATGAAGAGATTTAATAAGCAATAGTAAAGTTTCCTTAATTCATTACTGAAAAATAAGGGTGTGAAGCATCTAAATGGGTTTGGTTGAAAAGAAATCTGAATAAGAAGTTTAGGAAACAAGGCGGATGACAGTATGCTATGTGTGTATGTGTGCTGTGCCACTGAGCCAAAGTAAATCAGAAAAGATGTAAATAACTACTTAACATATTTTCAGTATATTACTAGGATTGTATGCCCTTCCCATAGGAAGAGCTTAAGAAGGTTGATCCCTGGAATGCTCATCAAAGCTTAATGCTGTTGGAAATGGAGGGATGGGTGAGAAGTGAAGAGCACTTGTTCCTCTTCTAAGGGGTTTGAACACCAGCACTCAGTGTGGGTACCTCATAATTGCCTGTAATTCCAGGGGAGCTCATGTCACTTTCTGACTTCTGTGGGCATCTGTGTGCTCATGGTGCACATACAGATAAGCAGGCACACACATACATGTAAGTAAAAGTAAATTTTTTAAAAACTAAAAGATTAGCACTAATAATGTAAGATATCACATGACAAACCTAAGTCTGAATACTCGAGATATTTAATTAGTCCACATGCTTCTCCATAATCACTTCATCAGAGAAAATATCTCATGTGGTTCCCAGTATTGAAGCACAACTAATAAATCAGTGATAATCAAAATTATACTGTTTATTGTCCCATGTGGACAATCTTTAATATATTCATTAACTACATTAGCATTTGGGCTTTCACTTAGCACTAATTATTTGAAATAAAGGTGTACTAAGGCCAAAATAAAACTTAACAATCTTCCCCAAAGAGAAAATTAATTACTCATGGAAAATATAGATTCTTACACTTTTCTCTGGTAAAAGGACACAAGATTGGAAGCACAATAATTTTATTTAAAGCCTGAAAGTCAGGGAAACAAAGATTTGAGTGGTAATTATTAAAATGTTATTTAAAATCTTATTCTCCTATTTTCTCAGTAATTCACATACTCCTCTTTCAGGACTGAAAAGTCCAAGACAAAATTAAATTGCCCTGGAATATTTCCTTGGAGAAAAAAATGTTGACAGAAGAATAAATAGTTATTGGCTTTGGAGATGGCTCAGCTGGTAAAGACTTGCCTCTCAAGTGTGAGAGCAAAAGCTTGGATTGCCAGAGTCCTTGTAACAAAAAGAAAACACTTGCCTGTAATCAATGATGGTAAAATGGGAAATAGAAATGTTCCTGGAATGCAAGGTCCAGGCACCATGAACTACTTAGCAAAGCTCCAGGCTAATCAAAGACTTTGTCCAAGACAAGAAATGAGAAGGTGGTTGAGAATCAACACTGAAGTCTAGCCTCTGCTCTCCACCTGCATGTGTATACACCAAACAGGCATGCTTTAATACCCACACACTCAAACATGTGTGCACAAACGTGTGTGTGTGTTTATTCCCACCCTCCGTACCGCATAGGAAAGTAAACACTTCTGTCAGAACTTAATCTTAGGTTGATAAATCCTTGGAGATGTCATTCAGAAGCAAGGAGTCTGCATGGCATTTAGATTGTGGGTGATTGTATCTGGTGAGAGGGTCTAGAGAAGAAAAGTCAGGGAAGACAATTGTCTAATAAACTTGGTGAACTGAGTTCCACGGCCACACAGAGACTAACCTCTGTTCCCTCCACGCTTCCCTGTGAGGCTCTTCATTCAGAATTCTCTGTGTTTACACCAATCTTAGCTACTATTCCATGGCTCTAGACACTTACAGAAAGAATTGAGTACTTATCCTTCATAATATTAATTTACAAAACAGACCAAACACTTTCTGAAGCCAGTCCACAATGAGGTAGTATAAATACGTGCATTACTGGGCTTAAATCATGGTATGTTGGTAAGGATACAAGGTACTACTGTAGTGTTTGGCCACCAGATGTCAGTGTACGATAAAGAATGCTAGCAGGCTATTGCACTTCATCCAGAGAAGGCAAGCTGCTGAGAATTGCTGAATCCTGCATTAAGTAAATATACTGGGTTTTCTTATCATTTTTGTTCATTTGGTTTTGTTTCTTGATGTTACATAAGAACAAGGTATGATGGTACATACCTGTAACCTCAGGTAACTGAAGAGTGAGTCCAAAAGAATGGGAATCCCACCTGAACCTGTAGAGTAAGGCTCTATCTCAAACAAATAAGGAACCAATTTCTTTTAAAGAAAAGTTAGAATGAGCATATCATGCACATTGAAAGAGCTCAAAGAAACAGCTTAACCTAAATAAGAAAATCCCGATGCGGAATTTGTTTTGAATTCCAAATCATAGGTCTGCCTGTATACTTAGCCATTTGATAATACACTATGGCTAGGGGCACATGGTCTTGCAGAGCACCAGAGTTCAGATCCACGCACCTCTATCAGGCTGCTCACAAACACCTCTAATTCCAGCTCCACAGGAGTCAATACACTTTTCTGCCTTCTGTGTGCTCCTTAAATGCAAGACACACATGCATGTGCTTGCACACAGACACACACAAATAAGAACTAAATTCATCAATTCCTTAATGAATTCATTCTCTGTTCCACTCCTCCCTCCCCACCCTGCACACACACATACACACACACACACACACACACACAATTTAATAGCACATAATGCACCCAAGTGCATACAATGACATTAATGTACTGTAGGAAATATCTCTACTAAGTACGCATTTTCTCTTTTATGCCCTGTACATCTTTGATGCTATGTCTCATTTGTACCCTTTTCACTCTCTGTGAAAGATCTAAATTATACAGCTAAACTTTACACTAAAACTGAAGAACAACATATGACACCTCAGTTCCTGTGATTACACAGTTATCTAGAGATTGGAGTAAGTTTCCAGTCTCCTGAATCCAAGTCCTGCACTTGCCTCAGGGTCCAGAGTTCTGGTGATGCCCATTCACTTTGATGGACAGATAGCAGAGAGTGTGATTAAAAGTTATTGATAGAGGTACTAAAGAAAAACAGGCATAGTAAAAGCAACCATGCATATGTTGAATATTGGCACTATTCAGAGACAAAAATCCTTCACCCTGATGTCTAGGTAAGGTTAGGTCAGTTGCTCACATCTATTACCTCAGAAATCTCTAATGAAGGAGTCTAAAGAAGCAAAAGCTTTTTGAGTAGTACAATTAATGCCCTATTTCATTGTTTTACAGATTGTATAGATGGTCCTATGGATGCTCCAGTCCCTCAAGGAGCCATCAACCACAGATCTGGTTAGCTCAGGAATTCTCAAAGGCATATACTAGTAATAATAAATTGTTTTGATGTAGAGCATGGTTTTAGGTTTGTTTACTGGCTTTCATTTTTATGCATTTGTCCTTTGCTTTGCTAATTGCTTTCAAACAGTTAGTTACAGCTTGCATTTATCTCATGAATACATTTAGAGTATCTGGATGGGACCTTCTGTTCTCCTCTCTTTTCATTCTTCTGTAACTTAATTAGAATGAAACTAATTAAGGATCTTCACCTCTTAATGTGGGGTTTCCCAGATGTTGTCTCCAGAATGATGTCAAAGGAGATATATAGTGCAGAAGGCTCCTAGTAAAGAACCAACTTGGTCGCTATGGGAAATGAAGGGATATAACCAAGAAGGGACTGGAAAAGAGCTTATCTCGAGGAAAATCTATTCAGTTTTCCTTGTGGCCATAGAGAACCAGAAACCAGAGATTCTGAGAATCCCTGATCTGTCCAGAGCTTTTGTTCACAGCTCCTTGCCTGCTAGGAGTGCACCAGAGTGTCCATATGACATCCACTTGGGCTTTGAAATAAAGGAAAAGAGAACTACTTCACTATTCAAAAGGATCTAACTTCTTCAGACTCTTTCCACAGAAATCACTGAGGTCATGTATCTGAGCCCCTGACATAACTCACCTGTAGAGAATTCCCATTCTCCACTGCAACTGTCTACTATCTCCTGGTCTCCAGAATCTAGTCTGGAGTTGTGAATAGTCCCAGACACCCAGAAATCTCTTCTCTCTTTTCTGTAAGGGCAAATTCTTAATATGAGCTTCTGTGATGGAACCCTGTACTGAACCACATTTTTGTTTTAGGATGGAGCTAGATAGCTGTTATGACCACTGAAAGAAGCCCATAGTGGGGGATAGCTTTTGGTCAGTGACTACTACAGAACAACAAACAATGCTCCTCCACTCTCTCCCCTCTGTCTGCCCAAGAGGACAGCAGCAGCATTATGCTCAGCCCAAGTCCCTGGTTAATTTCAGGCATAGCTACTTTTGTCTTCCTTGTTTGTCTCTATTGATGATACTTAATCTCAAGCACTAATTACATTTTAATCAAGAATAAAAAATACTGAAAAAAAATCACAAAAATAAAATTGAGAAGGAAAATCTAAAAGAGTAAAAACCTATAAGAAGGACGTCTGTGGACTTGGGATGTTTAGGTAACAGTTCAGTTCCATGTAACAGACAATACATTGTCTCAGTTCCCTACTGCAGCCAGCATCTTACAAGGCACGACAGTGGTGAAAAGAGAGCAAGACGCCGTATGGTCAGTACCACAGTGTCCCTTTCCAAAGTGAAAGCATTGAAAATATGCTGATAGATTTCATGAGTGATGATAGTGCTGGATGTAATTTTGGACAGTGTCACAGGCTAGGAGGGGCAGGAGCAGAGGCGGTGTACTGAGATTTCTGGGTATAGGGGAAAAGTCTAGAACCTACGGAACAAGGTTTGAAATAGAAAGGAAAGAGATGGCAGATAACAGAATGCAGTTTTAAAAACAACCACAGGTTATTTTGGAGTTGTAAGGATACCTTTTGGTGTAGGCATGGGTCACACAGCGTAGAACTGGGGAAGAAGAAATGGAATGTGTCAAAATAAGAGATCATCCACCAGACAAACAGAAAGCAAAGTCACATGGAAAAAGCTAAGCATAGGGGAAGTCAATAGTCTACTCATGATTTCATTTAAACTAATATATTATATATTTAAAGATATGAGTGATTGACTTTATGTTTTAGTTTATGTGCATTTGTAGATGTGAGTGTAGATGCCTGTGGAAGCCAGAAGAAGGTGTTAGATCTCCGGGAGCTGGAGTTACAGCAGTTGCAAGTCACACGGCGTGAGAAGCTGAGAACGGGCTGTGGTCCTCTGCAAGAACAGCAAACACTCTTAACTGCTGAGCCATGTATCTGGCCCCTTTTACTTGAATTAACTTTGTTATTTGACAATTTCATTTGCGGTGGGGTGATGACGTATCCTAGCACTACTGAGGGTGAAGCAGGAGAATTATGAGGTTAAGGCAAACCTGTGTCACATAATAAGTTAAAGGCCAATGTAGGAAAAAAAACATTTTTAAAGAAAGAAATATTTTTATTTTAAATATGAATTTAAATTCATATTTATAATTATGAATTCAAGAAAACATAATTCATGAATAGCATCAATGTTCAGATTCACAGAGATAGCCTTCATAGAAAAGGCATTAAAAGTTAAAGTTTTCCAGAGTATATTCATTTATCCACACAAAAGAATTACAAAAAAAAAAATCCGGAATGGTCTCTCCCCTCATCTTTTTTTTTTTTTTTAAGGTGAGATCCCACTCTAGCTCTGGCTGACCTGGAAATTGAAATTGAGCAATTCCCCTATAATGCGCAGGAGCATAGTCAACTTAATAATAGAAAATCCTGCATTACCTTCTACTGTTGGCTCCATGCTCTAAAGCTTTCCAGCAATCAAACCTGATCTTGTAATTTGACTTACACACGAGAAGTCATTACTTGTTAAAAAATAATCTGCGCAGAATTCCTCAGTGGACAGTGTCACAGGATCGAATTAACTTCCACCCGTTCCCACAATCGAAACTCTGATGACTTTCCCATTGATCCGCAGTCATTGCACTTTTGTGGCCAGATGATTAGAGGTTCTCTTGACAGTTTCTAATTGTTACAATACCTGTTTTGGACCCTTGGTTTGTTTTTCTCTGTCAATCACTGCATTGATTTTTTTAAAAAATATAAGCAGGCTCAGTGGTGACAGAATATGGGTGACCAAACATTGAGCCCCAATTATAACTACCCATTATAATACAATCCTATGATTGTAAACAGATGGGTGCTAAAAATATCAATTTCCCCTTATTCTGAGTAACTGTAAGGTTTTTGTGTGTGGTCATGGGTGAGCATGCGTGTGTGTGTGTGTGTGTGTGTGTGTGTGTGTGTGTGTGTGTGTGTGTGTGTGCATATATGTAGGCCAGAGGACAACATCTGAGAGCTACTTCAGTTACTTCTCTATTCTTTTGGTTTTCGTTTTTGAATTTTTGAGATAGGGTCTTCACTGAATCAGCTGGACTGGGTGGTCAGCAAGTCTTAGGGCTCTCCCTGTGTATAGCAACCACCCTCATGGATAGTGTTAAGATTATAGGTGTACATTGCTGGTCTAGTCTTTCTACATGGATGCTGGCCTTTGAAAATAAAATGCAAAACACTGGGTCATTGTATAATTTTCATTGCTTGTAAACAAATAACAATTAGCAATAAAGTACTGGTTGGTATAAGTTATTAACATAATACAAAGTTGCTTCATTTATGCATAATATCTTTAGCTAACATGATCAATGAAATGAATTAATCCATAACTCATTGAACCAATGAAATTAACTCAGTATATTAATGAGTCAGCTGTGCTCATGTCTAATGCCCCAAGCCTTCTGCACCCTAAATAAGAAGACAATATTGGGGTAAATGAAAGGTGTTGAAGGTTCAACGTGTGGACATCCATCACTCCTTGAATCTTCTTAGAGGACCTCAGATTTGATTGTATGATTCTGAAGCCTTTTGCAATATCAGTGATGTTTCAAGGAGTATGCTTATTAGTGAAAGCTGCCTTGAAAGTGGTTTGGCACCAGAGGGAAAGAAGGGAACCGGAGCCATCCCACTGCTGGACAGCAGGTGGCAGCAGCTGACGGGTCTGTTGTCTTCCTGCCACTTTTTTGTGTTATCTTCCCGTCACTTTTCACTGCTTGCTATTCAACCACAAAAGAAATCATTACGTAATAAAAAGGATGGGATCAAATTTGGCTAAGGAATCAATACCTTCTTAATTAAGTTTTTTTTACTGTCATATTTTAAAAGCATTTTTTGCATTTTAGATTATTTGTGACTTTTTACTGATTTAAAAGTGAGATTTTTTGTTTCAATATGCATTTAAAGCAGCAATACACCATGCTTTAATATCTGAGTGTATGAAGTAATGTTTTCTTTCTTAATATATGGCTTTATACATTTTTCTTACTCAAAAAAAAAGCTTTATCAGCACTTTAATGAGCTTGAAAAACCCATTAGCATTTTTCCCATTAGCATTTTATTGCTGTTGCCTGGACAGTACTGAAGGAGTCAATAGCCTTCCTGTCCTGTGTTCCAGAGTTACACACCACAGAGTAAGATCTGCCCTTCAGTAGAGAAAAAGTCTGTTCTGTTTTTGGCACTGCGCACCTGTATTTTGTGTATTTTTAGCACATGTGAGGAAATTAAAATAAGTAACAAAATAGAGTGAACAGATCTACTGATTTTCATGAACGTCTGCAAATATTATGTGCAACGGTGACTCTTTTTTAAAAATTGGGAGCTACATGCTGAAGTGTTGCACGTGGAACTAGATGGCACCGAGTCCCCATTTCTGCAATAAATTCATTCAGTTAATTACTAAATTCAGATTTAATTCTTTCATAAAACCTGATAACGGACTGGAGAGACTTCTCAGCAGTTAAAAGCACATGCTGCATTTGGAGAATACCCAAGTTTGGTTCCCGGCACTCATGCTGGGCTGCTCACGAGTTCCTGAAACCCCAGCTTCAGAGGATCAGACTCCTCAGGCTTCGGCAGGCACACACAGGCACACGCAGGCACACCCACACAGAGACACACAAACATACACAAAGTTCAACACTTTTCAAATATCCTATAGAGTCACCATATGGTGTGAGCTCAAATAGGAATATGTGTACATGTGTAAGAAACTATACATGTGTACACTCACAGAGACTGTCTAATTAAGAGAGAAGAAAGAATCTCAGAGCTTTCAGAACACATAATATTGCAATTATTCCTCAGCTGTATTTTCCACCTCACACCTTGGGCACACACTGCTCTCCTCAGGATCTTCTCCTCTTGCCACTAGCTAATCATTGCCTGCCAAGAGCTCATGTCCACTCCGCCCCCCCCAGAGAAAGTCTCCATCCTTCCCAGCAGCATCTAAGCAAAACAGGTTTTTTTTTCTCCTGTGAATTGTGTCCTATTCTTTTTTCTACTGCCCCCATCTCCACTGTGGAACAAAATACCCATTTGTCAAAGAGTCTGGGAATTTAGGAGTCGCCATGTCTTTTTTAGCGGGAGCACATGCCAGAGGGTAAATGACTGCGCAGATGAGCCTGTCCACACCTGGATCTTGGAGGTGTGCTTTCTTTCATCCTTGGCTGCTGATGACTGCACCCCCTCATGCACTTACACAGCAAGAGCATGGTCTAGGCATAGTAAGTCTCCTGTGTCCCATTCAAGGCTATTCCATCAGTAAGAACAGATGCAGGCGGTGTTTTATGGAATTTGCATCTGGCACTCTTGTGAGGAGGCATGCATATAAAGACAGATTCCAAGGTAGGGTTTGGGGTAATAGGATTTGCTTGTCACTAATTTAAACTGAAGCAATTGTGGGCAATTTTCTACTGAGACACAGTATAGGTGCAAGCCCAGCTGCTTATGACATTTGTCTCCTTTATAATGAAATTTGTTACCCAAATGATTTGGAGGTGATGCATTCCTTGTATCTGGTAGTGATCAGACCTTTTAAACATAGTTGTTATATTCTTTAAAGATTAGTTTTCTAGGCTCTCCCAACATTTTCGGTTCCCAGTAACAGCAATACAAACCATACAGTTTATATTCCTGTCAAAAAATTCTGAGAGAAAAATCAGTATATGCTATTATGGCCTGTAATTTATGGTATCCCTTAAATTATGCAAAATACGGTATCCTTTCATGCACATATATGTATACTGTATATATAGTACATAGAGATGTATGTGCGTGTGTGTGTGTGTGTGTGTGTGTGTGTGTGTGTGGCAAATGCACACTCTGTAAGTATTAGCCAGGTGCTTACATCAAACTCATTCAGGGCTGCAGCCAGCTCGCCAATGCCTGTGTGGCCTTTGGCTTCATCGGTGGGTGAGGTGGCCTGAGCAGCACTGGAGATCCCAGCTATGGCCTCTTGGACTTGCTTGAATACATAATCTCGGTTGGCTCTTGTTGCAGCCACATCTGGGTGGCGGAGGAAGGCTTGGGAGGCTGTGTACAGCATGGTGGCATTCTTCTTCAGGGCTCCACGGGCAGCAGCCATTTCATCCCTACAGTGAGGGTCCTTCAGCTCCTGTGAAAAAGTGGAACGTACAAACGGCTTGTGTCAAGTGCTTGCAGGGAGACTTGCAACCTCAGGCTCATGGACACATTGTGGATTTTAGAAACGCTCCTATTTCCCTTGTGCTATTTGTAGCTGCCAGAGTGACTCAAAACTGTTCTTTCTTCATGAAACGTCTAAGTCAGTTGCTGATATCCAATACACACTATCATATGACATAATACTTACCTGGCTCACCTTTTTAATACCAACTTTTTTTATCCAGTCTACCCAAGCCTTCTTCCATAAGACCATGTACCCTTATCCCTACCATCAGCACTCAAGGGACATTACTATAGTGACTTTGTAAGCGTGATTGCTCCTACGTAGGATCTCTCATATCAGCAGTGGGCGCTGTCTGTTTTGATATTGCTGACTCTTTAATCAATATCTACCACCTAAGAGGCATTTAAGGCACAAACATCGCTAAAGGAATGCAAACCCCCAGGACAACATCAATGGAAGTGAGTCATAGACATCAGAGGGTTTGCTTTCAGCAAATGGAAAACCTGAAATCAGTCACCTAGGACCTGCTTGTTTCTGCTTATTTACATTTATAAAAATAGGGAAACTAACATGTATCAGTTCCACTTCATTCTCACTTGCAGGAGTTTTCTTTAAGTGTCTCTAATGGGAAGTCAATCATCAACTTTAGAGATTCACTTTTATTTGCATGTTTATTGTAGGATTGTGTGTGTGTGTGTGTGTGTGTGTGTGTGTGTGTGTGTGTGTGTGTGTGTGTGTGTGTTGGAGCCTTGTCCAAAAGAGGACATTAAATTACTTAGTTAGAGTTAAAAGCTGTTGTGGCCCATCTGATAAGAGTACTGGGACCTGAGTCAGGTTCTCTGGAAGAGAATAAGTGCTCTTAACTGCTACACCATTTTGATAGCCCCATCAAACATCAAATTTAAAGACTAGAAAATAATAGGCCGACAGTGATATGTTTTTTCTCAAAACAAAACCACTTGGAAGTCACTTTTCTTTCAGCTTTCAACAGCACACCTGAGAATTTGTTCTTATCATTCCTGGAACTGCTAAAGGAGGTGCTGTCTGCTGAGAGCCATGCATGTTTGCCAACAGAGAATGTCTAGGGGAACAGTCTTCCAATTGTTAAACATCAGTAAATTGTGTTTGATGCACTGGGGGTCTCTTTGTATTTGTTCATTTTATAGGTAACACATGGCTGTTCTTGAATGAATATGATCTTTTCTTTTATGTGGGTTTAAAATTGATTCTGAGCAAAGCACATGGTTTGCGACATCTAGAGTAGTTGGTACTAGCGGACAATAAATAATAACTAACCCATGCATTCTCTTTTGCTTAAGCATGGTAAGCTAAATTCCAGTAAACATAGTTTCTAGAAGTAATTACTTGGGCCCTTAGGGTGAAAAAAAATAAGTAGAAAATATTGCAATGCAGTCTCTGTGGTCAGCAAAGATCTGAGCCCTTTCACAATGGCAAGCCCTGGAATAAGTAGAATCCCCTGAGTGACCACACAGGATCTTACTAACTCCTCGATATCTGGTCCATAAAGTGCATTCTTGAATGCATGTTTATGTATACATAAACATGCATATACGTGTATATAGTTATAAATATGCACCTACCTATGTAAATATGCACATATATAAAAGTTCATTGAAAAATTAGGGTGAAAATGTTTCTTCACTAAAATATTTGAGGCAGTGTTTCTTCTGCATAAAACTGGAAAGCATCTATGTTGAATTAGGAACCACTGGTTAACTATTGCAGGGGTCATTTTACATACCCATTCTGTGACAAGAAGCTGTTTCATAAAAGTGCATATCAGAGGGGAAATGATATTGGGTCCTTGCCTAGAATGTGTGAGGCTGGATTTTAATCAAGACTAAGGGGAAAAGATGAAACCAAATAATGAGGTGTGCATGGTAACAATCACAGCCTTGCAGTGACTTTGTTAAAAGGAGAAGGAAAAGGCCATTGGCTGAAAGCCAGCAAGGTGCTTTTGAGTGGGCTCTATTTATTTCTGCAAGTATTCTACAGAAGAAATTGGAATTAGAAGGTAATTAAAAATAAGGCATTTTGTGAAAAAACTGAGTGGTATTTATTAGATTTCTCATAGAAATGTCTACATCATCACTGCTCTGACACCAGCTCCTCACTAACAGGCTCTGTTCGGTCTCCTGCCTGCTGTTTCCCTTCTATCTGATACTTCAGAGTGGATGTTCTAAGCATCCCAAATCCATGCCTGTAAATACCACATATTGATTTCTAACCTGAATTAGGCCTCTTTCAATCTTCATCATGTCAATCAAATTACTGCCTTCTACTTCTATGCATTTGCTTACACCAGAGCTTTGAAGGAAACTCACTGCTATCAATCATGCATTTCTCACCTTTGAAAAAGAGATACCCCTTCAAGATATTTTTCACCCCCTATGTATTTCCTCCACCTTCATTGTTTCTCACTAATGGAGACCTCCACTGCCTGCTATCAAATCCCTTACACTCTTCTACTGTCTGCTTCTCTTCAGCTTTGCTTCATTTTCAACAAAATATTTAGAATGATGCCAAAATGTAAGGCTCAGACATGGATACTAGACTTTGAATCAGCTCACCATAAGATCCAAACACTCTATAACAAGTCCAGATACCATGACCTGTGCATTTGTATTTAACATTCCTTTTACCCACCCACCTCTTGGTTCTCTGATATCTAAAAACTGTATTCTCCTCCACTTGCTTTTCGTCCTATTCTGTCCATGCTTCCTTCTTCTCTTTGTTAAAAGTTTGGCTGTACTTGTGCTGCATGCTGTGTATGGACCTTCTGGTTTACACAGAACTAGGAGATTTAGTTTGGGACCAAACAGTGGCATCCAGAGAGTGTAGAGCACCATGCCCCAGTCTGTTTTCTTTCATTTGACCTGGAGCTCCTCATGCACTGGAGAGGAGGCTCAAGTATGGTTGGATGGGGAACCTCTTTCACTACCAGTAGAAACTGGTAGTGTATGATTTATTGATAGGCAGTAACCAGACTGTACCCCGGCCCCATGTGGAGGCACCGATGGAGGCATCAATGGGCAAAGCAGGACACAGACTTTGTGATGGGTTCTTGGAGTATTTAATCACAACCAGATGTGACTGGTCCATGTTTGGGGCCTACAGAGACACAGTTATTCATACTCACCCATCCCTCAGAAACATTTCCAAACTTTCCTACCTGCTGTCGTCTTGCTGCTACATAGTTCAGTTTCACCATTTCTTTTCCAAACTCTTTAAAGCGGTTTGCAAGATCTTGTTCATTTGTAGCATTCTTGACAGCTTCTAGAGCCTCCTCAACCTAAAATAAAAAATATACACAGAATATTAATTAGACAATAGTACTTAAATATTATTAAATGGTAACTTGTAAAGAAAATGTGAATATTTATTCACATTGAAACAGTAGGCAAAACCATGCCTAATTATCACCTGTACCAAAAGAACAATTTTTCCAACACTTATAGAACAGGTGCCTGAGAGATGAGTTGAGAGTAAGTAAACAGCACATACTGTTCTTGTAGAGAACCTGGGTTTTGCCCCTTGCACACACACTGGGTAGCTCACAACTACCTATAATTCCTGATTTGGGGGACTTGGTACCTCTGGCATCCACAGGTACCTTAATTCACATCTACATACTCACATTCATACATATGAACATAATTTTAAAATATTTTATGTAAATGAAGCGAGAGGTTGAATTCCTAAAGCCCACAGAAATCCTCGTTATGACGTATTTTACTGAATTATGACTGTGGTAAGGAATATAGACTTCTGATATAAAGTAGAAACACCAAGGACACACACACATGGGGAAAGAGCTATAGAAACTTAAATTCTCCTAGGTCTCCTAGGTTGCAGAAACTCCTGGGCTGCTGAGAAATTTGTAAAGACAGAATCTTCAGTCACTCTTGTCAAGATCTCTAAATCCGGAACTCAAACTGAGATGCGCGCTTTGGCATTGCCATGTAAAGAGGAGACAGCCTACATCTGGAAGCAAGTAAAATTCAAATTCTGCTGTCACTTGCAGGTCGCATCCAGTAGAGTGGAATGGCAGTGGGCAGAATGACAGCAGCCATGCCAACCTAATGATGTGTGTGCCTCCAGATTCTCACAACCTCCTTCAGTAGGGTTTTTCTAGGTCCCATGGGACCTGAATTATCAATTTCACCACAACTATCTTATATAATACATGAAGTATTTGGAGGCGCTAAAGTTTCCACACCTATCAAACAACCTGAATTTTAATATAATGTGGAAACAACTGGTAACAGTCTTTATGTGATCCCTGTGGACTGGATTAAAACAAAGTGCTGAGAACAGGTAACTATTGGTGGCCCCATCCTAAACAGCATATCTATATTACACCCCAAGGTCCAGGTAACACTGGAGGAGATGGGGGAAAAAGGATGGAAGATGTGGATGTTTGGGAGGAGAGCTGTTAAATAATGCTACCTTCTATAAACATGACATGGCTCATAGCATCTGCAGTTGCCCGCACAATGTCAGGCCTGCAACTGTGCCTTCAAGAATTAGGGAATGGACTCATTAGGCCTGTCTCCTCCCTGACTGGCAGTCAATGGCTTGTTGAAGAAGGGGGAGATATTTTCTTCAGTTAAATAGGCACTGGAACCTTGAGGTCTCAGATAAATCACCAAGGCCATGCAAGCAACTTGAATCTCATTGAGTCAGACATATGCATTAAAAATGATGCCATGACAATAAAAGCAGGGGGAACAATTAGAGATGTGGTCTGTTCACTGTGAGGAGACAAGAGAAGGCAATGAAGGTGAGCAGGATAAAATATATCATGTATATTTTATATATAACACCAAAATTATCAGTATGTATTTGAAAACATAAAAGCAAGATTCTATAATAGAATAATCCGCAGTAATTGTCTGGTGATACCTTTGTAGAAATAAGTTAAAAGAATGAGTGAATAAGACACAGGAGAGTGTCAGTTTTGCAATCCAAAAGTTTTTAAACACGAAAGGAGTCTTTTTTTTTTTGTATGAACTGAAAATCTCCAGCTCCATGTATTTTCTTGTAAATGTGATTTCATTTTTACTTACAGCTGAGTAAAGTTCTAGTTTGTGCATGTACTGTATTTTCTTTACTTGTTCACATGGGGATGGACATCCAGACTGCTTCCGTATCTTTGGTCTTGTGAACAGTACACTGTAATATACATGGGTATGTGTCTCTGTAGGTGTTAACTTAGAGTCTAGTTATATACCCATGGAACAATTCAGATATAAAAGATAAAGAGTCCATATTTTTCCTAATATTCAAGGCCTAGATTTAAACTTATAATCACACCATATAAGTATGTACATATGTATATGTGCATATATATAAACATACATATGACATGAAAATTAAAGCTATCATGAGAGGAGGAAAAGGTCAAAAGGGAAGTAGAAAGGGAAAACAAGAAAGGATAATGAGATATGTATGAGATGAATGCACAGAAAAGATTGGTACACAAAGGAGGAGGGGCTTTAGGATGTTGGTAGATAAGAACAAAGGGCAATGATACATTGTATGAGTGAGTCATAATGAAACACACTCTCTTGTATACTAAGAAAAAAATCATTTTAAAGAATGTGAAAAGAGCCAGATATAGAAGTTCTGGCAAATGTAGGCTCCTGAGAGATGCATGTGGATTCTGAAAAAAATGATGGGAAATGCAGGAAGCATAGATCAGAATGCTGGTAGGCTGCAGGAATGTTTTATAATCAAATCATAATATATATAAACAGGTTGTGGCTTAATCTTGAGATACAAATGAATACACATAGGGCCAAAAAAATTAAGTATGTCTTCCATTCTGATTTATGGAGGGTCGGTTCTGTTTATGACACTCTCACACATGTGGCTAAGACACAATACTTATCAAATATCACAGGGTGAGGGAACAAAACAGAGCACATGAGTCAGTAATAGCAGATATCAGCCAGCCTGTTGTTCCAGAGGTGTGATGAAGCCTTTCAATTCCCCCAACAGGCAACCTCATTCAGTAAGGAAAACTTGGCAGGGAGGGAACCAATTTTCAATAATAATGATTGTATGGCAACTGGGCTTCGATCTGCAGACTGCAAAAAATTCAATTTTATCTTTGGAAATTCTGCATAATCCCCTTCCTAATTATAAACATCTAAAATGGTAATTAAACTCATCAGAGTCACCCTTTTTCTACTCTGTCCAGGCTCTAACAACACACAAGGAAAAGAATGAAATACAGCTGAATGGAGGCTGCTGTGTGGGGTTTTCTTAGGCACTCAAATCAAGCTGCATTTTATTGCAGAGAAAGGCCTGTTTAACATATTGGCATAGGTTAATGAGACACTCATGCCTTAAATCTATACAATAATGAGTCAGCAATGCTTCTCCTTCCTAATAGATTCATAATCATTTAAACTTTGCCATCAAAAGCACCATGGAGTGGACTCTCTTGGCAGCTGAGATGTCCCTGCTGCTTATATAAGACGTAAATCGTTTCTTGGGACATTAAAATCTGGTTCCAAGGATAGAAAAGAATAATTATCACAGAGGGTGTTAAATCCAGGAATGGTTTTCTAATACTATACCCCAGGATTCTTACCAGTTGTTAGTCAGTCCAATTTAGAATATTTATTTCACTGTGTTATACATAATTTTCCTTCTCATTAGTTTTCTCTGAAGAATTCAGATGCCCTTTAGAATTTATAATAATTGTGAAACATAATTTAATGAAGTACTTTTGAGAAAAAAGCCACTAAACTATTAATCACATGGTCTGTTCATGTACAGGTAGATTTAGTCATGCTTGGCTTGAATCCTAGAAGGGTCTGAAATTTCTGCTAGTCAAAGTTTCATAAAGATACAGATAAAAGATAGATAGATAGATAAATAGATAGATAGATAGATGATATCGATAGAGAGATAGAGAAATAGATAGATAGATAGATAGATAGATAGATAGATAGATAGATAGATAGATAGATAGATAGATGTGGAAAAGAATTGAAAAAGAAAGGCAGAAAGTAGGTAATGTGAGATTCCCCTCTGAATGCTATGAATATGTTTTATTGTCATTGGTTAATAAAGAAGCTGCTTTTGGCCAATGGCTTAACAGAAGACAACCAGGCTGGAAAAGATATATAGAGAGAGTGGATGGAGTTAGAAAGAAGCCATGTAGCTGTCGCAGGTGTCAGATGCCAGACGCTGGATGGAACCTTACCAGCAGGCAACAACCACATCACGCTACACAGATTAATAGAAATGGCTTAATTTAAGATGTAGGAGCAAGCTAGAAATATGCTAGAGTCATTGGCCAAGCAGTGTTGCAATTAATATAGTTTCAGTGTGATTATTTCGAGTCTGGGTATTTGGGACACAAACGAGTGGCCTCTGCCTACAACTAGGCATTTTTCTAAACTCAAACTTAAGATAAAGAAAACAAGTTTTTATTTCTAAAATGAGGCATTTTTTGCATGATTAGGGAAAAAAGGCTCCTATGATCCAAATATCTGCCTTACTCTCAGATATTTACTGGCCACTGGGGATCAGGGGCTACCAGCTGAGTAAAGTGCAATTCTTATACTGTGGAAGGGATGGCGATGCTATTCAAATACACCTGCCTAGGGTTCACCATGAAAACTGTAAATTCACAAGTGTGGAGAGGGCTAGGGATGTGTGATCAAACTGATTTGGTTTGAAACCATATTTTTTTTTTTAAAAAAAAAGTTTCCTATTATCCAGGGGTGTCTGCAGGTAGAAAGGAACTAGGACCAGGAGGGAGAAAGGAAGCCTCAGAGAGCATAGAGGACTCTTAGGACTTCTCTAGGAAGGCTGAGCCTCGCATGGCCAGAGAGACCTTTGTAGTGGTTAAGCTGGAAAGGAAATGTATTGTATTGGATCCTAGATTCCAAGAGAGGGACACGAAGGCACCTAGTAGCAGAGGTCAGTCCTCATTGAAAGCTCCTCATCATCTGGGGTATCCCAGACATCCACTCATCTCCGACCCACAGCATAGGTCAAGGTGAGAGCATCCACACTAGGAAATCCTGGTCCTTTATGGTTATAATCTGTGCAGAGATGATTGAAAAGATTGAACATTCTAGAGAGGTTGTTAAAGTCTGTTCAGTAACTTGTGTGTTTAGATGTTATTATCAGGTTTTCCATGTAAAATTCTTCAAGGTCTTCTCTGTGTTTTATAGCAAGCAACTGTTGTTTTTCAGGCACATTATCTGCAATGGAGTTTCAGAACTAAAAAGTCATTGAGAAAAATTCATTACCAGGCCACATTAAAAAGAGCACAGATAAAACAAAGTTACATGTTGTCCTAATTTTGTTTTTAATTGTGGTGTCAAAACACTCTCCAAAATCTACTTGGGGAGGAAATGGTTAATTTTACCTTACACAATTCAGTCCACCATCATGGAAAAAGAAGGGAGAAACTCAAAGCAGAATCTTAAAACAGACAATAGGGCTATATTGCTTGCTGGCATGCTTCCAAGCTCACAGTCAGCTGAATTTCACATACAGCCCAGGTCTACCTGCCAGGGATTGCTACTGCCTTCATTGGGCTAGGTCTTCCAACGCTAACTGTCAATTACAAAACATGCCTATAAACACATCCATAGGTCATTATGAAGGAGCCAATTCTTCACTTGAGGTTCCCCCTTCCAAGGTGTGTCAAACTGACAACCAGTATTAACCCCCACTCCATGTGTGTCATCAATGTTACCAAACAATGAAGCATCTGAATTCCATCTGACCCCTGAAGTCACTAAGAAAATATAACTTCCTTACAAAACTGACTAAGTAAGTTTACTTAGTTACTGCTTTATAGTTCATTAATTTGTTTTTGAGTAAGAAATTATCTGATAATTGCTGTGGGACAATGGTCCTTGAAATGCCATAGAGTTGTGGCAATAAACATGACTCTGGCCAGTACCTCCACCATGAAACTAGATTCTCAGAAAGCTAAGGAATTGGGTGGATCAAACTGTTAAAGCCAAGGCTTTAATCCTAACCATATTGCTTAGCAAATTAAAGACTCACATGGTCAGAAAAAGAGAGATATACAGTAAAGATAGATTCAGATGAAGAAAACCTCTAAATGTTTTACAGTGTGTTTAAAAATATTAGGCTTGAGAGAGAAAAGAAGAAAGGATAAAGTCCTTAAAATAAAAAAGAAAGAAAGAGAGTAATTGGGTGTTGTGGCACACACCTTTAATCCCAACACTTGGGAGACAGAGGCAGACAGATCTCTATGAATTCAAAGTGTGGTGGCACATACCTTTAATCCCAGCACTTGAGAGGCAGAGGCAGACAGATCTCTGTGAGTTCACGGATAACTTGTTCTACAGAGTGAATTCCAGGACAGCCAAAGATACACAGAAAATCCCTGTCTCAAAAAGCAAAAAAAAAAAAAAAATTAAAATAAAAGAAATAGAGTTGCCATGTAAAGATGAAAAATACACAGAGAGTCTGAATACTGTATGTTATTGTGTTGTCTTTAAATTGTTTGATGGTTGAGGAAGGAGCAAAAGCTGCTAAAAGACATTTGATCATAAATGCAGCTGGATTAATCCAATATATATATATATATATATATATATATATATTGAAAATGTTTTGACTTTAAAATTTAAGTCAAAAGATTTTGAGAAGAGGTTTTGCTTTTGTTTCCACTGGAAATGAAGGACTGTGGATATATTCTGCATTAAGAAAAATCAGGTTTGATCAAGGAAGACCCCCCTGAGAAATCTCTAATAGGAAGAATGGCCCAGATGTCTGAGTTCTACATCCAGAACAGTATAAAGACTACTGCCTGAGATGATCAAGCCTCACAGAATATTCCATTCAGGACTTAACCATAATTCAAAATTTTCTTTAGGTCCCCATAAGATTATCAGCACCCCCAATCAGCAGAAATTAGCCTGGAAAACTATGCCTACATTCCCCCAAACTGGATTATTGATGTTTGCCTTTGTTTAGAATGTTGGTTACAAGTTGTTATGGATAATGGTCAGGTGAAAAACTAAACAAAGGAGATTCAATTCAGAGTTCATGTTTTAAAAAGGGGGGAAGTGCTGTGGGACAAAGGTCTGTACCCTGCCACTTGTATTTTAAATAAACGCTGATTGGTCAGTAGCCAGGCAGGAAGTATAGGTGGGGCAACCTGGCAGGAAGTGGAGGTGGGGCAAGGAGAACAGAAGAATCCTGGGAACAGGAAAGTTTCAGTCTGCAGTTGTCAACTAGAGACAGAAAGGAAGCCAGACACAGAGCAAGCAAGATGTGAGTGCCTCAATGAAAAAGGTACGAAGCCACATGGATAAAACAGAAAAGAATTATGGGCTAATGTAAGTTATAAGAGTTAATAAAAAGCCTGAGCTAATAGACCAATCAGTTTATAATTAATATAGACCTCTGTGTGTCTATTTGAGACTATTTGAGACTTTGTGTATTTATTTGAGATTAAACAACTGTTGGACTGGGCAGGATAGAAACCTCAGTCAACAGATAGTTAAGGCCTTCATTTTAGAGAAACTAGATTGGGACTAGAGAAAAAGGTTTTTTTTTTTTTTTTCCTGGAGTACATATGTCTAGATGAGTATATGCATAAGACTATCACTCATGCAAACAACTTGACAGTATAATCTGATTACTTTAAATCAGAGCCTCAGGAAAATTATTGCCACTCTTTACCATCACTGATTAAAACCTAGGATTTCCTTTAAAATCCAGAAATGCCAAATATCAACATAGCACACTGACAGTGTCAATTGACTGCATGGCATACCAGGCGTCTGGCTAAGAAATAAGTCCCCAGCAGTTTCAGCAACTGAAGTGATTATCATCACACAGTGCCCTCAATAGCACCTGATGCACACGTGATTTGCTTTGCTGGGCACATCTAGTCCTCAAGAGAGTGCTAGCTGAGCTTTGGAACTATGTCACCTACAGATTACAACTGCCCTCCTGAATCTGGGCTAGTGGTGATGGCAGCAGCACAACCTTTCTGCATCCCTGTAGATCTTTAATGCAGCACAAGAGAAGAAGGATGCTCAAAAAAGTAGATGCAGGCAAAAACTTGAGAGAATAGAGGCCTTACTATGAACAACTAAAATGCCTGTATTTAAGTCAAAGGATTCCTCAGTAACCGCATACACTGATGTATGAGGCAGTAGAATACAAACAAACAAAGTGTACTGTACAATCTCTCACAGCCTCTAGAACTTCACTAACTTTTAGAGGCTTGCCTGTCATTTGCTGCAAATCATTCCATTTTCTGACAATTACATATTTGTGTATGAAGCAGAAGAAGATATTGAGTGTTTTAAGAAAAATAAATCAATGTTCTTTCAGATAATTAGTACACTATTTATGGAAAAACATGAACAGGAGTTTCTAACAAGAGGCCAATTCTCTCTCTGTTCCCATAAGTTACTAGGAAAAAAGAAGAATCCATATCTGGAAAGGAGGAACATCAACACACTTTGACACATTGCTGAAAAGTAATGTGTAATGCTTGAGGCAAAATAGCCATTAGGAGGTAATGCTGCAGGGGGTTGTGGGTATTCCTCAGTTCTGAGCCAGCAGAAAACTGGAATCACTTCTTGACTCTGATGAACACACCACTTGTTGTGGCCCCAAGGGGAACTGTTCTCTTCTAGGCTCCAGTGTTAGCACATTGGCTTTCTGGTCAATGATGCTGCTTTGGAAGGTGGCCGGACCTTGAGGAGGTGGAGCCTCATCAGAGGAAATGATCACTAGGGTATGGGAATGAGGTTTTATAAACTGTCCCCATTTCCTAACATTCCCATAATTCCTGTTCTGAGATATGAGGCCAAGATACATCTACAACATACTTGTTGCCATGCTGTTAACTGCAGCCATACCTTCCCAGACTTTATGATGGGCTGTATGTTATAATTCTGTTGGCCTGCCCTGTCACCTGGGTACCCCATCCCCTTAAGAGACAAATTCTGCCCACTTCCAATGTCCCTCTTCCCAAGGAGGGAAGTTGATCTTGTGACTACTTTCCTCTCTCTCTCTCTCTCTCTCTCTCTCTCTCTCTCTCTCTCTCTCTCTTCTTCTTCTTCTTCTTCTTCTTCTTCTTCTTCTTCTTCTTCTTCTTCTTCTGAAGAGGGAGCCTCTGCCTCTCCCTCTTTCATCTTTTCCTCTCTCTATCCTTCTCTCCTCTCTCTCTCTCCTCTCTTCCCTGCATAACCCCCTTACCTATCCCAATACCACTAAATATACCTTTCCCAATAACACTAAATAAACTCTATATCCAAGTTCTCTCCACATGGTGTATCTGTTTGTCTCCTACCCTCCTCAGTCTCCCACCTGGATCTACCAGGGTCATCCACACCATAAATCATAACATTGGTTCCATGACTCAGATCATATATCATAACACTGTATCCACTCAAACTGTGAGCCAAAATATTGCACTTCCTCCCTCAAGTGACTGCTTGTCAGTTAGTCACATCAACAACAAAACTGCAAGAAATAAGGAACCTGACAGTCTTTTATCTGGGTTACAATCACTACATTCTACAGAGACTTGTTAATTTTGAAAAAAAATGAAAAAGATGCAGACTGATAGTTTCTAACCTGCTGCATTAACACATGTACAAACATTGGTGTTGTGGGTCTGTTTCTTTTTGTATTTTTTGAGAATTTTATATGAGCATACGGTATACTTTACTACCAAGTCTGCTGACACCCCCCTCTCAAATCTCTCTCTTTTCTCCCCCAACCCCATTTCTTTCCATTTAATGTGGTCTCTGTTAAAACCCAGAGTCCAATTAGTGTGGATGGGTGTAAGATAAACTATTGGAAGGTGGCATCCGTCACAGAAAGTGATGTTTTCCCCTGGAAGCTATTGACTGTAAACTCTCCTCAGCAGATGGTGGGACTTTATGCCTTCCCCATACTCCCATGCTGGGATTTTGGCTAGGTGATCTTGTGCATACACTTTTGTTTTTAAATATATTTTTACTGAGTCTTTGACAATCTCACACATATTTTAAATAATTTTATCAGATCTTTATCATATCTCCTCTTCATTCCTGCCTCTACCTCCTCCAGACATCCCTCACTATGTCCTTCTCCTATCTTCATGGCCTCTGGTTTTAAGCCACTTAGTCTAACTAGTGCTGCCTGTATGTGCATGGGTCTGGAGCCATGCACTGGAACATGGGCAATTTACCAGGGTCCACATCTGATGAAAGGCAGCTCTCTCGCCCCCAGCATCCATTAGTTAGCAGCTTTTTATTGTTTTTAACCTTAAGTAAAATAAATAGATATATGTAATATTTCAAGAGGCTATGCTTTTTACTAGCAAATTACTCAGGAAAAAAAAATAACCACACCATGTTTATTTATAATGATGTTTGTCCAAAGTGCCAGCTTTTGCAGGGCGGTTACCTTGAGTGGGTAGTTCATGCAATGACGCCGGGACTGATCTGAACCTAAGGTGGGACACATCCCTCACCCAGTGCTAGACCCAGAAATGCAGTTCTCTATATATCCACAAGATGGCAACATTCCTCCTCCTCTATTTCTGTGGTCTGAGAACAAATGCATTATCTAGTATACGATCATTTTTAATTTTACTACTGACAATCTGACAGGTCTGCTTAACATTGCTGGATTGACCTTTGCATGGTTTTGTGCTAAATCCTTTCCTTTAACTCCCTTCACTGCTATGTGGAGGACAGAATGTAATTGACTTCACAAATGGTTGGAGAAGAATCAGTCAACAGCACTGGTCAAAAGAGCAGCATGGGCAGGGAAGGGGGGCAGAAGGGAGCAAGCGAGCTGATCACAGACAGGAACTGGAGTTGCAGACTGTGTCACAGACTTGGGTTCATTTATTTAGCTGCATTGATTTACCTATCTTATATTTAGAGTTCTCCTTTATTTTTATTTAGGATCTCAGGCATCTCAGGCTGGCCCCAAGCTTTAGATTTCGCTGACCTTGAACTTCTGATCCTCATGATTTCCCCTCATAAGAGTTGTGCCCTATGCAGGTTTATGGGGTGCTAGGGAGTAAACCCAGAACTTTGTGTATACTAGGCAAGCACTCTATCAACTGAACCCCAGGCCCGGCACATAGGCACATAGACACAGATTGCTGGAGCCGTCATAGACCCCAGAGGAAAAACCAATTAGCTGACATTTTCCTACACTAGTATAATTTATAACTCCATTCTAGATATCTAAACATATAGCCACAAAGAAGTTTAACTCTTATCTTAATCAAAGACAGTTCTTTTTCGATAGATGGTAGAGCACTGCAGAGATCAACAACCGGGTAAATTGCAGAGTATATGTGACTGTGGGTCGCACAGCACCAATTGCTCCACCTGTAGCCTCCATACCTAAGGTTCAGGGACCACAAAGGGAAAATCAGAAGAGCAAGAAACAGGACACCCACAGGCTATTCCAGAAAGGGAAGATTATAAGAGCCAGAGGAGCAGGTAAGAATGTCTTAGCGTCTAAGAGGCAAGTTGTACCCTTGAAATCTCAAAAATATGGTTGCCTCAGTGAGATCTGATTGTTTCAAAAGATCCTGCCCTTAGATGTAGAGATTCAGTTGAGTGCAGCTGATGCAGGTCTTCTCCAAGGACAAGCACCCTGATAGGTTACCCAATCCCAAGCAGTCAGCACTATAAACACATATGCATATAAACGAAACTAGATGAACATAGTAGGTTAGATAATTGACTGTCTGTCAGTCTGTCTGTCTGTCTACCTTTCTACCTACCTGCCTACACACACACATGCACGCACAATAATAATAATTGAAGAAGAAAAGGCCATAAATTCAAAAAGTGCGAGCCAAGAGAGGATATGGAGGTTATAGAGGGAGAGGTACAAATGATGTAGATATTGTACATATGTATGAGATTCTCAAAAAATAAACAAATTTTAAAAATATAAAGAGCATGTTCTTCATGTGGGCTGCGTGCCATCATGACCCAAGAGCTGGGGAATAGCATTGCCTATAGTTAAAAATGGAGTGTTTCATTAATTTATTTAGCTTCAGTCTTACTGACCCACAGTTGGGAAAGACTTCCAGCAGAACAATATTTTTCTTAAAATGTTGCTTTGAAGTCTGAGTAGAGTGTAACATAAAGAACATAAAACCTTTTCTCCATCACAGTTGAGTACAAAAAAGTAGTAGTATAACAAAAGATACATATAACAGAGGAGGGGCTGGAGAAATGTGACCAGTGCTGTAGCCTACAAAGGCTCCAGGAACATCGCCATGCATGGGAAGACAGCATGTATGCTGGGTGCCAACAGCTAGCAAACTGAACATACACACTAACCATGTCAGCTTGAATCCAGTGGCCAAACAGTTCATCTTAACATTATATTATTGCCCCTTTTTTTTCAAAGATAGCTGTTCCTTGAATTGTTCATCTCATGCAGTTTGCAACAGCCTTCCATAGCATTTGAGGGCCCATTCTTTGAGAAAAATTTAGAAATACCATCTACCCAAGCACATTCTGTTTTGTGGTTTTGTTGTGTTCCTTGGCTTCTCAGGGACCTCACTGGAAAACGTTAAATGTTTCACCCTGTTTTAATCACAGAGTTCAAAGAGAAAGCAAGATTTTGCAAAAAAAAAAAAAAAAAAAAAAAATTGAACAGTCTCTACATATAAACTGGGACCTTGGGCCTTATTCTGGGATCTAGTCTAGTAAATTCTAACAATATCTCTTGACAGGTAGCAGGACTTGATTGTTCTGATGTCCTGATCACTCCAATCAAACAAATCTGACAGAGGTGAGGTGAGATGAGCTCTCATTACTCACCTCCTGTACCACTTTTCCCCATTACAACTTGTTCTCTTCCCTGTCGAAGAACAGAAGACACTAACAGAAGTAGGTAGGGCCAGGATGAGCCAGTATTTTCCAAGAGTGGGATTCAGCCAGGCATCATATGGTTCCCAGGGAAACTCTGTGCTTTGTACCTTATATCTAAAGTCTGGGAGAAAAATCCAGGGTTTGTGACAGTTGTCAGGGACTTGAGAGTTTCTGGGAAGAGATATAAACTGGGAGCTGTTTTATTGTGAGACTACAATAGGTTCAAATATATACTAAGATTATATTTACATGGGCACAAATAAATTAGCATATGCCAGGCTCTTTCCTTTTAAGAACACTATGCATGTACTCCATGAAGCAATGAATCCAAGTTCTAGGTGGAGGTAGGGAGCTGACTTTGATGAAGCTTAGCTTTTTGAATTCCCTATGGGCTAAAATTGAGTTATTAGAAAAATTTGGTGCTACATTAGGCAGTGAGTTTAATCAGCCTATCTCTGAGTAGTGGAGCATGTCTGATCCTTCCCAGCTGTCCTCCACCCAGAGGTCTTCATGGGGTCTACATACTTACAATTTTCAGATGAGATAAAAGTCTCATGACATCTGCCATATCAGCCAGGATTAGCAAGCGTGTCACAGCCGACAGCAGTGCCCGTGCTGCCCGCACCATGGTGCCACGCTTGACTGAAGAGCAAGGGTCATCAGCAAACTCAGAGGAGGCGATCCGCATTGTCTCACCTGCAAGACAAACACAGAGAGGCAGGTGTTTAGTGAGGATGCTGAGAGTACCGGGAACTTAGACATCTGTCGATAGCCTATAATGACCTCCAATACTGACCTCACTGAAAAGCTGGCACTTCTGAAATGCCAGTGTCAGAGAGGGCCTTTTAAGTTTAGCTTCCCAGTGCATGAACAGAGCTGGTGAGCAAAGGAAGGTATTATCTCATACTATGGTGGAAAACCATGCTTTTAACACCAATAAGAAAGTCATTTAATACATTTGATCTAAGAACTGAGATTAAATTACCGTAAACTTAAGTCTTCTATCTCTCCATTTCCTTAGAGTCAATGCCTTGTTCAGGTGGCTGACATCCAAGTTTCGAGTTAATTACTTTCAAAGTTGTTTTCTGTTGCTGTGATAAACACCATGGCTATAAGCAACTTGGGGAAGGAAGGGATTTCTTTCACTTATACTTCCAGGACACAGCCTATCATTGAGGATGGTAAGGGCAGGAAACTCAAGCATGAACCAAATCAGAAAGCATGAAGGAGGAACAAACTTATTGGCTTATGCTCATACTCAGCTAGCTGTTTTATGTAGCCTAGATCTATAGGTGTAGGAATGATACAACTCACAGTTAGGCTGAGCCACCCCACAACAATCATCAGTTATGAAAATCTCTAACAGACATGTCCCGAAACCAATCAGGTAGAGACAACTATTCAACTGAGGTTCACTCAGCCTATGTACCTCTAGGTTCTGTTAAGTTGGTAATACACACAGTACCCAGGACACCATCAGTAGAGACCTGACTTTTTTTTCTTTTGGCTTTTTTTGAGACAGAGTTTCTCTGTAGCTTTGGAGCCTGTCCTGGAACTAGCTCTTGGAGGACTGACTGTTAAAACAATAAACTTTTAAAGCCTATTCTCAGGAGAAAGAGGCAGAAAGATAACCACAAGTTTGAAGTCATTCTAATTTAAATATACTAAGTTCTAGCTTACGTAAGCCCACATAGCAAGACCATCTCAAAAAAGGTGGGGGGGAGAAGGAAATATAAAGAAAGAAAATACCCACAAAAGACTAATATTTTAGCTGGGCTAACAAAACAACAACAACAAACCTGAGCAAAAAGAAACCCAAGATCCAAGCTTCCAACCCTCTCTTAAAGCTTCCTCTCTAGTGTGAAGAACATATTAGAAAACTTGTCTATAGTTGACACCTGCCACATTTTGAAATGGGTTTTAGAATTTAGACAACATCATGAATATCCGTCCCATCCTAAGGAGCTCACTCTCTCAGGGGAAAGCTGGCTTCTAAACAGTACCAGAATCCAGTAATGAAGTGTCAGACGTGTGAGAAAAAATGAAGGCAATGGAGAGAAACTAATGATTTCCTCGTTTAGTACAAGACTGGCATGAGGGAGAGCAGCCTTCTCTCGTGAGCTGTGACAAGTGGTGCCCTCTCCCTCAGGCACAAGGATGGACACTGCATGGACCTGGTGCTGAGGCTGAGGCTGACTGTTGGGAACTATGACTGCATCGAAGGGCATGTGTGAAAGGGGCTGTGACATTCGGATTGTACCCCTGTCAGAGAGAAAGGGACTCAAGTGGATTTTTGTTTTTGGAAGTTATTTCAGCCATATGACATAAAGTAAACTGGGTGGGTGGTGACAAGGAAAGAAAAATGAGGCAACAGGACAATTGCAGTTAGAGTAAGAGCAGGGAAGAGGCTTGGACCAGGAATGAAAAGGAATCGTATAAAGAGGGGGCCGAAGTGTGATCAGAGGGCTTTGGAGTAACAGTCAGTGAATTGAAGGGAAGGGGGAACTGATAATGACTAATAAGGATCTAGGAGTCGCATAAACAAAGAGGGACACAAGAGGTGGGAAACAGAGGGCGATGATTAGCTATGATAACCCTGATACTGTATCTGAGATAAACATCCATCCAGTGGGGGGAAAAGGCTGGTAGGAAGCATAAACAGAGCTTTATATAGAAGGGCAATTAGATACAAAAGACCTTCAATAAACTAGATAAGTGCAGTTGATAGAACCAGTTGTTTGATTGATAATGAAACAGTTTATTAAATTATTTAATAGAAGTGAAATGGTTCTTTTCTTAAGCAACACCTAACCAACTTATAGAAAACCAGTGATAGTTTGAGTATTGAATTCTGTCATTTGTGCTAAGGCACAAGGGGGGAAGAAACCAATCATTTTATAAGCAGGTAAAAATAGCCTGCAATTCTCTCAATTGGAATTGTAGTTCATTCACCCTTCATAGCAATCTGATTTTCTGTTGAGTGTGGGCAAACAGGAAATGTGGGCATATAGGAAATTGTACTATATCATTGGGTCCTTGAAAGACTCTACATCACCTACACAAAGTACAATTTCCTACTAGCCCACTTAGACTTTATGCATAGGTGCAAAATAAAAACAATCTATGACTTACGAAAAGAAGTTTGGAGAAACTTAAAATTCCATTTTCGTGTCAGTACAATGGTGGACTGCTAAGACACACAATCCTTGTAAGTCTAATATAGATTTCTAATAAAGGCTGCAGCTATTAAATGCTTATTCAGTACATATGTCCCATGCTTCACACACACACATACACACACATTTCACACACACATGCACACACACTGACACATACACAGATGAATTTTTTAGCCATCCTAAAAAAAGTCATTGCAAAATATATATGTATCAGGGAAAAAAGAGACAATTTACATTTTTCAATATAGTTGGAAAGACCATTATACTATACACCAATACAAATCTAAAGAGGATCACCATAGAGAAAGTGGAATACCTTTTTCAAAGTTACCAATTGGAAGTCACTTACTGTGGAATAGACTTTATTGTTCACAGGAAAGTAAGAATCATCACACACACACACCCACACACACAAAGAGAGAGAGAGAGAAAGAGAGAGAGATTGAGGGAGAGAGAGAGAGCGCTAGGGAGTTACTTGAATGATTCCAATTTATACAAGTTAGACTGGGGTGAGCTCTACCTTGGGTAAGAGGAGACCACTACCATAGGGTTAGTCACAGAACAGATGACCTCAAAATGATAATTTAGTCTATATCCCCCCAGTACGTGCAGGGCAAGTATAGTTAAACAAACTCTGCCTAACCAACTGGATTTTCCAGTTCAGGTATTCAAACAGTGGATCAGGGTAACACCATGTAAAACCACTCCACACACATGTAGGCTATAAATTGACTAAGAGTGTATCAAAGTCCAAGGGTGATAGGGTATCAGGACGGAATTCTAGTCAATCAACCTGGGGCCCACACAGACACTACTGGTAAGATGGGAGGTCAGGGTGGACAGAAAGTTCTGGAAAGCCTCATGGGTAGGATTCAGAACTAACACATAAAACAACAACAACAAAAACAAACAAAGCAAACACAAAACAAACAAACAAAAAACCAAAATCACCAAGAGTAAAGCTGGGACTTTCTCCATTTCCCCACAAAGGCTGATTGAAATGTAGAGTGCTATTCCAGAGTGTCTGAGAGCAACTTCTGATGCATTATAACATTAAACAAGTGTGCACACATAGAAGGGGATTTAAGACAGCGGGCTGAGGCGATAGCTTAGCTGACGGTTTTTTGCCCAGCATGTATAAGGTCCTGGCCTAGATTTCAGCTCTGCTAAATAAATACTTTTGATGTCAAGATGGCTAAATGAGTACAGGTGTTTTTCATGCAACCTGATGAGCTGAGTTTGATCACACATGGTGGAAGATACCATTTCCTGAAGGTTGTTCTCTCATCCCCTCATGTTGGCTGTGGCACATGAACATGCACTGACCCCCAACACACTAAATAAATAAAAATTAATAGGATACTAGTGGAGCATATAACCCACGAGCATCTATGTAAAACTGAATGTAAAAGACAAAATATGAGTGAGAAGATCTATGCTATAACAGTGATCTAAGAAAGCTAAGGCTAAAATCACATAAAAGCCCCAACTAAGCACATCCCAGCACTCAAGATGTTCAAGTATCCCTGCTCTGGCCTGCTCCCCATTGAAAGACTTTCTATTTTTAACAGATTTCCCCTGCTTCAGCATTAACTATGGATCTCTGTTCCAGTCTTTCTATAAAGACACAAGAACCAGGAAGCTACCCAATGATGCCCTTCAAAAGCCCAGTCTTAGTCACTGTTACAGGCAGTGAGTTTCCTGATAGACACCCAGGAGAAAAGAAAGAGGAAAGAAAAGAGGAATAAAAGAGATCTATGCAGATAGAGAGGGAGTGGTGAAAACAGACAGAAGCAAAATAGAAGCAGACAGAGAAAGAAGAAAGGGGAAGGACAGAGAGATGAAAGGAGGGAGGGGAGGGTAGAAAGGAGTAAGGAAGGATGGAAAGGAGAAAAGGAGGGAGACTGGTAGGGAGGGAGAGAGAGAGCACACTCTCCCATGAGAAAATGTGCTTGTAAATGTAAATCTCAGGCTAACTTCTAAGAGTTCTCTGAGATAAATAGCAGGTAATTCCATTAGCTTTAAATTAGAAACTAAAAGCCCATTCTGAGCAGATACAAATGAGCTCACACGTTGTTAAAGCTTCCGAAGGAAAGCTAATGTGAAATTAGTGATAACACTAATGTGCCTTATATCCCTGCAGCTTTAGGATTACTGAGACAAAACAGAAATCTATATTACAAGATGATAGACAAGTTTATTACGATAAAATTAGCTATTTTCTCAGGAAACTGCTTTTCTATAGGACTGAAATAATCAACTGGGAAATGACAGAGTGTATAGGGCAGTAAATGGGCCTTGGAGAGAGGAAAACAGGGATCTACTGGTTCTCTCTCTCTCTCTCTCTCTCTCTCTCTCTCTCTCTCTCTGTGTGTGCGTGTGTGTGTGTGTGTGTGTGTGTGTGTGTGTGTGTGTGTGTGTAAATATCCAATCTCAGTTACTTGATTATAAATCTAACTGGGGCTGTGCTGCCCTGTGAAGTCTCTGATTTCCTTAAGCCCCCATCACCTGGTGGAAAGAAAAGTCGCATGAGTGATGGTTTAGAATCAACCAGTCCTGGGCAGTTCTCTTACAGGAACATCGATTTAAACAGGCCACATATTTTAACTCATGGATTAAAGGTGAAAAGCCCTCTCCTGTATTTACGGCCCTGTGCATGTGTGTGTGTAAATCGCAAAGCGGGATCTGCATATGTGAGAAAACTGTCAAGCTTCTATCTTTCTCAGTTTGAATCACTTCTGTTAATACTTGACTTTCCAGATCTGAGGACACTTGTGACCTCAGAAAAGAAGCCAGGAAGGAAGAGGGAATACAGGAGAGGGTCAGGAAGGAAGGGAATGAGGTGGGAGGAGAATCAAGCAAAATATATTCTGTTTGAAAAACTGCTTAATAACCTATATAATAATTTATAAACAAAAAGAGATTTGAAAAAAAAAGAGAATAGGAATTTAAAAACAGCAAGACCCAGGTTCTCACTCTAGATGTTGCTAAATATGTGAGCTGAGCGCTCATGAGACCATGATGTTTATATCACTCAACTATAAGATGAGGGTGAAACAGTGCTAATGCTCTCACAGAGTGGGGCTACTAAGGATGATATACTCAAGACTTCAAATAAGCACTCCTATAACAGGAGCAACTGTGGCTCAAATGGAACATGTCTGCCATGGGCTTAAACATGTGCTTGAATGGTTGGTGCCCAGCTGAAGGTCCTATTTGGGAGGGCTATGGAACCTTTAGAAGGTACAACCTCCGTGCATGGAGTGGGTCACAAGGGGCAGGCTTGAGGCTTCACAGCCTGCCCTCCCTTCCTGCTCACACTATCTCCTGACTGCAGTTGCAATGTGGCCACAGAGCTTCCTGCTCCTGAGTCTTTGCCTTCACCACCTGCTGCCACGTCTTCCCTGCCACCATGAACTATATCTCTTTGGAACTTAAGGCTAAATAAAATTTCTTTCTCTTAGGTTGCTGCTGGCAGGTCATTTTTTTTTTCACAGCAATATAAAGGTAACCAATATTGGTAGTATGATTACTATTATTATTCATGCAGTTTCTAATCCCATTGCTTGCCTTGATACTCAGACTACCATGGAGGCATCAGACTTTGTATGCACAGCCAAGCATAATCTTTATGTAATATGAACTAATATGTGTAACAATGAACCATGGTGATCATGCAGAGAATGGGTTGGAAGTCAATAACAATCCAAAACGGACCAAGAACATGGCTCATCCTTTGGAGAGTGGTCCGCATATAAGACAAGCATCTTTTAGATATCTGATCTCTGAACTACTGGAAATTGGTGAGGTGAGACTCAGAAAGTACAAGGTGATGGGAGGGACAACACAGATGGTTGCCAGCCTGCCACCCTGAGGGTTTAATTCACAGCTCCTTTGCTTCCTCTTAGCAGGGGCACCCAAGGGTCTTACTTCCTAAATCTAAACTGACAACGACAATGAGGAAAAATGCAAGCTGCAGAGTAAGCACTGCAAAGCAACCAGAGCAATAGCAAACAATGACCCAAAGCCAAGGGGAGCACGACATTCCAGAGACCTGCATTTGCCTGATGTGGGGATAGCAGTGATACTATTTTCATTACTAAGTAACGAGGTAGTCTATATGATGAGTGAAAACCACAAGCAATTAAAGGGAACCAAAAATAACATTCATAGTTCTAACTTAAAGACATTTGATGAACTGCCTTCTGGAAATTTCTTTTCTTTTGCCAACAATTAAATTGTTGGATCATATCATGACCCTTTGTATAATTACACAAAATATCGACAGTTACTAAACTTTTTTCCCTTTTCCCAACACGGAATTCATAAATCAGATGAGGGAAAAGTAACAAGTGTCTCCATCTTCCATCATTTTAGCTCTGTCTCTGTTTCTCTGTCTGTCTCTCCCTTTTCTCTGTCGTTGTTTATTGAGAAAAGGTTTCCTGCATCCCTGGCTGACGTAGGATGTGCTGTTCATCAGCGGATGATTTGTGAGCACCATACCCTTCTTTCCCCTTTCCAGGCTCTGGGAATGCAGGTAGTGCAGCCCTACAGGGAGTTATTTTCCCCTCTTCATAACAAGTTATGAATCAAGTTTTACACATATTCTTCTTAAGGTACAAATCTCTAAGACTATTGAAAAATGGGTACTATTTAGCCATGCGACAAGAACAAACAATATCATTTTTGAAGAATAAAATAAGATTACAGAGTTAAGTACTTCATTAGTCGTTTCCTTCAGCCTTGGTCATTCCAGCTATTGGAACTACATATTGCCCTAGAAACTTCCTATTCGTAAGACTGTTTTCTAAAATTCTGTGCATTATCACCATGGTTTTTCATTCATATTCATCATGCACATTACTTCATGATTATGCCCAATTGTGCATACACAGACCAATGCCTCCATGGTAACCTAAATACCAGAGTGAGCATCTTTTGCTATTATTATTTTTTTTAAATCTAGCATCATTTAAACATATACCCTGACATAAAACAATAAATATTTTTATTGGACTGCTATTTTCTTTCTTAATTTACTTAATATTTATGTAGGCATATAATGTGTTTTTAAAAAGTTTTAAACAGTAATTGAGTAGACAGTAATTGAGGGTGGAACTTCTGAATGTTTGACAGTGCTGTGGCACTCAAAGACCCAACCCTGCTCCAACTGGCTCGTTTTGAAAGCACAGAGAAAATATGCATGAAAATACCTTTAGTTGTGATAAAGCAAACTGAAATAAGTAAACAGCCAAGGTGGAGAAGAATACAGAAATCGTGATGTTTCCCTAGTGGGATCTTAACACCTGATAGCTGCCCTTCATCCTGTTTGGCTGTCGGTGGCATCAGTTCTCATTTCACAGGAAATATCCTGAGTTGGTTGAGGATTTGAAAAGATCCATGGAACAGTCATTGATTTAGATGAGGACCTCTGAGTTAAGCAAAGGAAAGGGTATCAATATGAGAAGATATCCATGAAGAGGGGGCTGATGCTGCTAGAAGACCCATGATTTCTTCTGCTTTACAGATCCGGTTAGTTTCTGTGTATATGGACTTAATGACACTTTCAGTCTTAGGATCCTTTTTGTTAGTCTCAGTATGAAAACATGATTATAAGTGGTCCTCTCTCTTTGTCTTTTTAAGAGGTCAAGCTGTTCCAAGTCCAATTCAGAAAAATTTAACTGTACCAAGGCATGAATGCTAGAGAGAGTCTGCTGGGGTAAGTACTCTCGTGCCATCATTTATCCCATAACAACTGAAGAGAGAAAGAGAAGCTTACTTGACCAGGGTCAACTACATGATAAGTGGCAGAGTATTGAAAGCCAGCTAGCTCTAGAAACAATGCTTTAGAAATAACCCTTAATAGCTGCTTGCTCCATTACAAGTATCTGTTGGCGTAGTTCTGAGTGGCCTGAGATTAGAAGTTGCAGACCCATCTACCTGCTTCTTTGTTGAGTGTAGGAAAGCTGAAAAGAAGGAGGGAGAAAGAGAAGAAATGGGAGAAAAAGAGAAGGGACGGGAAGGGAATGGAGGGCGGAAGGAATAGCAGATGAAAGCAGTAGGGAGGAAGGACCTAAACAAGACCATTTTTAAGAATTATCCCAGATATGTCACTTCCTTCTGTCATAGTAGGGCTTGTTTTGGACTGCCTCTGCCTTGCCCTAGCCTGGAAATTGGCCAGTTTAAAAGCCATGATTGCCACACATTACTTCCTCTGCTCTTGACATGTAAGGAATCTTAGATGGTATGGTAATACCTTGTTATGAAAATATCTCTTCCACTCGAAGAGACTGGAGCATTTGCTGGACCTCACATCCAGAGTTAACAACACACCTTGAAGTTATGAAAGACTGCTCTTTTACTGTGTACTAAGTCTGCTTGTTTAACCCGATTTAAAGAGAACAACTTAGCAATTCATCTTACTTCTCGAGGATTTCCCATGTAATCAGTTTTTACAGTCTCAGCAAATACATAACTGTAATCTTAAATTAAATCTTCTTCCGTGCCTCCCACCCAGACTGAGGCATGTGTGCTTGAATGTTATGAGAGAGTACGAGGAAACAGCAAGTAGATTGAAACTAACCCTATAAACTAAATAGCATAAGTGCTGGAAGTTACATGGATATGAGTTTAGACATTTGTTTCCAATGGTGCTAGCAGTACTGTTCTTATCCAGGTCAGATGGGGAGCAGATGCAATCAGGAAAGATGCATTCCTTGTGAACCCTGATAAAGATTTCTATAGAGGTTCCCCCATTTCTTCACATGTGATACTTTCTGTGCTGTTCAAAAAATCAGAGAGAAGAAAAAAATCCCTTTGTGGAGGATACAGACACACAGACACAGGGACAGACAGATTCACAAAACAGCATCTGGGAAGGCACAGATTCAGGCTCAAACAAAAGAGAGACAGGAAGAAAAGACACAGGGAGAGAGAAGTAAAGGATTCAAATCTGGACAATCTCTTTGTTAAATTGCTCCAAAGTGAAGTGTTTTTATTTTTATTTTTCTTAATGTGACACTGATGCTTTATTGGTGACTCTGAGTTATCATTAGTGAATTCAAACCAAACCAAGCAAGTTACACGTTTACTCAACAAATGTTGGGAAGAGGAAAGAAAAACTTGCCGAGGTCCCCTCTGAATGGCATGAAGTTATACAGGAGCAAGCGGAAAGGTTCAATGATGTTTCAAATTTATTGAACTTCATAATAGTATACTTTCATTTCCCCCGTTATTTTTTATTTATTTTTAAGTCAGCACATAAGCTCAGGAAGTGCCATGAGACTGTAATATTTGAGAAAGGCAGGCGCTAGGGAAAGCAGTGGCTCCTTCCTTCTTTGTTCTGCCCACAGAGGAAGTTGCTACAAAAAAAGAAAAATCTTAAAACATTTTTTTTGAAACAGCAAAGAATATGAAAAGCAAGATATGCATTTCACTCCAGGGTGATTATGATTCAAGTCCATGATTATGGAAAAGGTCAGCAACTCACAATCAGATTTCCCTCTGAGGACCAGCACTGGTGAAAGACAGTATTTTCTAAGGCAAAATCTACATTAAAATGAGCTTCCTCAATGATCATTTCAAACACTGAACACCTAATGAGGCACAGACACAGGTCACATCCTGCAACCCACAGTCTTCATAAGAAAGTCTTCTTGGTTAAACTTAAAAATCAGAGAGGGGTTGGGGAGATGATTTGGTGGAGAACAGCAGAATTCAGATGCCAGAAACCATGTCAGTAGCTGAGTGTGGTCATGCTTGTACCTCCAGTGTGTGTGCATGTGGGTGGGTGGTGGTGGAGACAGGAGGATTGCTGGAGATTGCTGGCTACCTGTCTAGCTCCCAGGTCAGTGATGGACCCATCTCAAGGGAAAGTGCTGGATAGTGATAGAAGGTACTGGACATCCCCCTTGTTCCTTTACAGGTTACAAATAACACACACACATACACACATGCACTACACATATGCAAATGCACACACACACACACACACACACAACCCTTAACCCAAACTGTAACAAAGATTATATGAATACTGTAAAATAAGAAAGCTGCCTGTCCCTATGTCATTCTAAAAAGGGTAGTAGGCAGGCTCTGAGATCTTTTGTCGGTTTCTGTTTTGCAAGTAGCCCTCTGAGAACACAAGAAATTAAGTAGAAATTCTCAGAGATTTGTTGCCATCAACGTCCTTGAAGTGACTGTAAAACTGGAAAAATCCTGGTCCTGGATGAGACCTCCACAATTTCAGCTTTAGTCTAAAGACTGAGAATGTGCAATGGAGAGTCACCTGAAACATGTCTGGTGGTTGGTGGGGGCCAGCATCCTAGTCTCTTCTTGATGTTCATATGGAAAGCTCTGGTCATTGTCTTCCAGGCTGTGAAACCCACAATGCACAATACATCCGCAACCAATAACAATAGTTCCACTAAGAAAATGCCTATTCAGCTGCATGGCCTTTTCCCAGCCTGGCTTGAGGGGCTCCAACATTCTGGTCCACATTTGGTCAACCCAGCCTTCTTTAACAAAGGCTGATTATGGTTCAAGACTATCTCTCTCTCTGGAGATGCATTCAGTATGCAAAACGACAACAAATGTCAGTAACTGATGATTGAGTGCATTGAGTGTTATGAGCTATTAAACATCGTTACAAATGGTAATGCACCACCTTGCAGAAAGCACAGATCATTAAGCATATGGATTTTAATTATTTCAGCTTTAGCCTTCTCCAGGGTTTGGAGGAGAGGGTGAAAGCTACTTTTATATTGTGGTAGCCAGTGAGACTCTCAAGCTGCAAAGTGGCACACTTCCCAAACGAGGCTTTTGAAAAGACCTGGTAAATATAGCCATTGCCACGTTCCATAAAAAGGTGATTATCGTCTTGGGCTGGAGAGCAATAGAAGACCATAAACTTGGAGATGTTAAACAGTGATGTGTTTATCTTTAGAGAAAAATGGAATTCATCAGATCATTAAATAAGTTGCATAATTTTTCATTGTATATACATACATATGTGTGTGGGTATCTTTGTGAGTAGGTGTTTATGTATCAGTGGTGTATGTGTGTGTTTTTAAATGTGGGGGGGCATGTACAAGCTAGAGGTCAGCACCACGCATGCTCTGATGTTGTTCTCTGCCTTATTTTCTGAGATAAGTTCTCCCCTGGAAGGTGGATCTTACCAGTTGTGTCAGACTAGCTGGTGACCAAACCCAACTGAGCCTCCTGTGTCTGAGTATGTAGCATTAGGGTTACAGGATCATTCTGAAGGAGCCAACAATGTATGCGAGTGCTTGGAAATGAACTCATGCCCTCAATGCTTGCACTGCAAGAACCATATCAACCAAGCCTTCTCCCTCGTCAGCTTATATTTTTATAAAGGAAAGAAAATAGGTGGCAAGTATGTACAATTGATTGTAGAATACATTCCTACAATAAATAAGCTATAATGTATCTTATGTATTTTAATTGAAAATAATTTTAATTTTATTTATTAAATCTATTCTGATCAGTTTTCTCTCTCCCCACTCCTCCAGATTTTCTGTATCTTTCTACCTTCCCCCTCCAGCCTTCTCTTTTTCTCTTTAGAAAACAAACAGCAAAGTAAAGAAATAGAATTTAAAAAGAAGAAAAAATCATAAGAAACACATATGTATATGCTATAAATTAGTTTTCAAAGCTAGAAGCTTCAAAATATTAACATTTGTATGACTTCAAAGTATTAGACATGCAAAATATGTAAGGCAAGACTATCTATAAATGTGTGCTGTTGACTTATTTATATTCTTGTCAATAAAGAATTCTCTGGCTCAGATTTCCATTCTTCTCACAGTCATGACATAAATCAAACCCATTCAGATGTCAGCACCCTAGCAACAGTGTTCCCCAGCTGGTGGATGAATTGTGATTTCCAGACCCTTTGAATCTGATGAAGAACACAAGGAACCGCACCATAGTTTGCATCTGTAGTATACAGGTAAATCAATGTGATCATCAGAAATGCTACCAAGCCTAAGAACCTGAGTTTGATACCAAGAACCAGATGATAGAGGGTGAGAACTGACTCTTATAAGTTGTTCTCTGACATCCACATGCAATGCTGAGGCACACACACACACACATGCACACTCACAAAAGCATACAAAGACATATATCCAATAAATGAATGTAGTATTTGTTAAAATCTTAATACTCCAGAATCAATGGTCTCAACATGTAAAAGCACAGGGCACTATGAACCATACCTGCTGTTTGATACAGTTTGAGCCAGCGCAGAGTAAGAGTATAGGTGGACTTTATGTCTACATTCTAGAACATAAGCATACATGGACATTCCTGTTCCTATGGAATAGAATCAAGTTAACTATACAAAATGAAACAAGATCCAAGTAGTTGCTCTCAGGATCACCACTAATGGTATTATGAAATTCCAGCTCAAAGGTCTGTCTGCAGGATAGCTCTGTGTGGCAAAGTACTTGTCATGTTCCACATCCGAACTAGAAGCAGAGATCAAAGCTAGCCATTACCTTTAGCACAGAAAAACCTTCATATTCACAGGAAATATTTCAATTGGAAATCTAAGATGCAAGCTTTTTGTTATTGTTCTTTGTTTTCTTCTATCTTTCTACTATTTGGTATTTATATGCTCTCTTAGAGGACATATACAATTATAATATCCTTCATATTAGAATAGTTCTCATGAGGAAATGTTTAATGTCCTGCCATGAGAAGAGAAATAAACTTTGATGGGGCATTTTCCAGGAACTAATGAGCTTTGTGTCAGAAAAAAGGCCAGGAACAACAACAACAACAACAAAAAGAACTGCTCCCCTACGTTTCAAGGTCTTCTGAGGCAACATTCAGGCCAAGATGATTGGTTTGCTTTTACATGCCTTTAAGCCTTTTCAGCAGACTAATGCATGTTGTGAAAGGCACTCCTTGTTGGCTCTAGATGGTGCAAAGCTTTTTCCTGGCATGTTGTGGAAACAGGATAGTTGCAAATCCTTCTAAGCAACTTCAGCATCTGAAAGATGATGAGTGTATTGATGAAGTCTAACTCCTCAAATTTACAAGTACAAGTTCAGCTTTACTAGGCTAACTAGGGGTGGAGTCTAAACCAGAAGCTGGGTCTCTGACCCTTGGCTTTAGATTCATGCTTATTTCCACTGATCTTGTCCTGGACTAACGTTTATTATACTATTGGAAATATTTCATGCACTTTTTATGAATTCACAGCTGACTTTCACCAAGTCAGTTCTCATAATTGAAGACATTTTAGATCATCTTAGATGCTTTGGTATTATGCTTATATGAATGTATATTTCAGTTCCTATGGCATCAGTGTTGTCATTGGTAAAAATAAATAGCACTTCTGTCTCTGATCTCCTGTCTGCTGACATATATATAAAAAGTAATGGGAAATATTCCACAGCACATTACATAATTCACATTATACAGACTTCAGCTAGATAAACTAGGCTTGAAATCGCTATACAGGAAAAAACAAGTGAACTTAACATTTCCTAATGTTGTTGTCTTTGGCAAAGAAAATAAAATAGGAACGATTCCAAAAATGAGAAAGTTGGCTAAAGATAGAAAATTCTACATTCCATTTCATATTTCAAAATTAGAAATAAAACAAAACAAGATCCAAGTAATTGATATCACAGCCTCCACTAACAAACAATCCAGATCAAAGGCCAACATGATGGCTCCATGGTGGGACACAGTGGTTGCCATTTCAGCCTGCCATCTTGAATTGGATCCCAGGATCCACATGGTAGAAGGACATAAACAGTCCTCAAGAGTTGTCTTCTGCAGAGACCCACATTCACATCAGAGCAATGGATTGAGCCCCCAAGGTGCAGGTGAAGAGCAGAAGGTGGGAGAAGATGAGTTAGGAAGTTAGGACCGTGAGGGGCTGGTCCACCTACTGAGACAGTGTGCCTGAACTAATGGGAGTGCACCAATCCACCTGGACTGGGACTGAATGAGCATATGATCAAACCAGACTCTC
>PVIU01001356.1:43476-220131 GCA_004026605.1 Ondatra zibethicus | reverse complement strand
CTCTGTGTGTGTGTGTGTGTGTGTGTGTGTGTGTGTGTGTGTGTGTGTGTGTGTGTGTGTGTGTGTGTGTGTGTGTGTGGTGGGGGGTCTCTAAATGGCATTCTTTGGGAGCAGAGGTGTTTCTGACCTGAAATGACTTGCGAAAAAGGCAGCGTCCCACACAGCCAGGTTTGCTGTGTAGGTGTCTGTCGCTGCTGCTCCACACTCAAACGCATATTTTATCCATTTTTCTGGAGTTCCGTGGGGGAGAGCTTAGCTCAGAATAATTAAGGAAAAATGCAAACCAAGAAATAAGCTTGGCTAGAGTTTAATTCACTAACAGAAGACGAAGTAATAGACAGTGTAAATTGTATCTCAAAGCAGAATTGATTTCCCGGAAGGTATCATTGATCAACACTTCTGAAGAAAATCACCCTGGAAGTAGCTCGTGTTTTGAGCAGACTTGAGTGTATCACCTCGCTCAGGAGAATTCTTGACCCCTGGCCTTCAATCCTTCTCCACTATCACTCCCTCTGAAAGAACCTGGCTTCAGCAAGCAAATTCCAGTGGCACTTCTGTTTGTGAAACAAAGGAAGCCATTTACCTCCCACTGACCTGTAGCCCAAGAACTATTTCAAGGGAGCCCTAGAATTTTCCAGAGGTGATAAGCAGGAAGTTGATACGTGGTAGTTTTAAGTTATGAGAAAGTGAAATGGTGTTCAAAAAGAAACAGAAATCTTTCCAGAATTCACTGTCAGCAGTATGCTTTTCCTGCTCACTTGGTGTGAGGCCTCTTCCAAAGCCTGACCTGTGCAGAGAAAATATCACTCACTACAGATACCTTCAGAACCACCTCACACAATCGCTTCCTTCATGGTACAAAGGTTTATTCGTGCTCACAATTTCAGAGATTTCTGTCCGTCACGGTGGGAAGAGGCTTGGTGGAACTGAGCCCACATCTTGAAGTTAGGAAACAGAGAAGGGAGTGTCTTGTACTTATGCTCTTTCCTCCCTTTAATTACAACTGGGTCCTTAGGCTAAGAAATGGAGCCATCCATACCCCTTAGTTAATCCTGTCTGTCTGGAAAATCCTCCCAGGCACGCCCAGAAGTGTGCTCCACTGTCCTCTAGGCATTTCCCAATCCAGTCAAGTGGATAATCAGGGCTAACTATTACAGCCACCTCCCAAGGGGACCTCTGCATCTGGCCCACACCCAGGCGTGCTGTCTGCTCTAACTGGTCATGTTGGGCCTCAGTTTAGACATTTCTTCTAGAAAGACCACAGAAATTCTCTGAGCTCCGCTGCTTACATTCTCACTTAGAACTTCTCCCCTGAATAAATTTTAAAAGAACACAAAGAGACAAAAAAATCATTTGTCCCTTCTGATGATTTTGTAGGACTCCTGTCACTCAGCGTGACGACATAAGCTAACATGTCTTGAGCACTTATTATGCACCAGACACTGTGCTAAGAGCACAGAGCATATCAAATGCCATTCCTCGCCACAGCTCAGGGAGTAGGAGGAGGAGATCTATTAGTGTCACAGTCTTGCAGGAGAAATTCAAGCATGAAAAGGTTGAATTACATCATTTCTATTGCACAGAGCTAGTGAGTTATTTAGTGCAGACTCCAGAATACATTCCCCTGGCCTTGAGTGCGCCCATGAGTCTGAGGTTTAACAGAGAAGTGGATTGCACTCGTCCCGAATTCAATTATGTCTCCAACTGAACCAGTCTCTCTCCCCACACTGCAGTCCTTTGCTCTTGACTTAGGAAACTCCTGAGAATCCAAAGTGGTCAGTGACTCTGCTCTTGCTCTCTCCATCCCCCTTTCCCCCATCCTCCCCACCCCCATAATCTATAGATCCCATAGCACAATGATCTGGAGTCTGTTTGCTGGTTTCCTTTCTCCTCACCAGTATTCTGCTTGAGAATGTCATCACTACGTCTGTGAGGCTTTCTGGCAACCACAACTGTAATGGCTCTTACTGCGTCCACTTCATTCACACACCAGAGCTCTTTATTTAACCCTGCTGCAAGCTAGAAACCAAGTGAAAACTGTTAAGTTTTTTTGTGACCTGATAAGCCTCTCCGCTGACTCAATAATCCAAACCAGACTAAATCAAACCAAATTAGAAGAAGCCCAGGTTTAGTGGATGCCAGCGCTCCGGGCAGCCCCCCAGGAAAACATGGAGTGGGAAAAAGGGGAGACCACGTGTTTGTTCTCTGGGGGGCAGTTTAAATAGCCTATGGTAGTAGTCTTGACCCTCCCTGGGGAGGGGTCGCCCATTTGGTGGGCTTTCTTGGAGGTGGAGTCTGGACTGCAGCAACTCCCAGGGGAGGTGGCTTGCTTGAAATGGAGCTTGCCACCCAACATTCCAAAATGGATACCAGGAGCTAGGGTGAAGCCCCCAGCCAAACATTCCAGACTCTTTGGATAAGGGGTACCAGGGAGCTGAGGTGACGCTTCCAATCAAACAAAAACACTGTCACCGTTTGGGCTCAAAGTACCTTCAGGCCTGTTGTCTATTTCCTTATGTGCTCTCTGTGCCGAGGAGGATAGTTCCCCAAAACACTGGTCACATGTGTTTATCTCACACTATTGCCCTATCTAGACCTTCTCGATTCTTGGTTGGGAGGTAGGTCAGCGGTAGAGTCCCCATCTAGCACACATGAGGCACCAATGCCACAAATACACTGCTTTTTCATGTCTTGTCCTCATTGCCATTAGTTTTAATCACACAGGACGCCCCAAATGCTCTGCCCCGTTCCCATCTTTTGATGACTGTGTCAACGGCGGTCTCCCCATTCTGAACCTCCCTAATTCTGTCCATATGCTGTGTCGCAGGTACTTGTGTGCCTGCCATGGACTCCTTGAGGGCAAGGCACTGTGGAATAATCCTTCTGTACACTGTGTGAATATATGTCACTATGATTGGTTTAATAAACAAGCTGACTGGCCAGTAGCTGAACAGGATAAAGTTAGGTGGGAAAGCCAAACTGAGAATGTTGGGACAAAGAAGGGTGGAGTCGCTACCCCGGTTGCAGAGGGAGCAGGAGAGATGAACATGCCATGCTAACAAAGGCAGATCATAAATAAGGAATCTAGGTTAACTTAAAATGTGTTAGCTAATAACAAGCCTGAGCTATTGACTGAGCATTTATAATTAATATCCAGCCTCTAGATCAGTTATTTGGGACTGGGTAGTCAGACTGGCAGCCAGCATTGGAAAAGAAACATGGGTTTACAGCAAGGATCACATCTTACTCTTCTTCATTTGTGTCCTGGCTAGTTTATGTCAACTTGACACAAATCAGAGTCATTTTGGAAAAGGGAACCTCAACCGAGAAAATGTTCCCATCTGATTAGCCTGTGGGAACGCCTGTGGTGCATTTTCTTGCCTGATGATTAATGTGGGAGGGCCCAACTCATTGTGGGTGGTGCTACCCCTAGGTTGATGTCCCTAGGTTGTACTGGAAAGTAGCCAATTCACGAGGAGCAAACCAGTCAGCAGCACTACCCCAGGGCCTCTGCATTAGCTCATACCTCCAGGTTCCTTCTCTAATTGAGTTCCTCCCTAACTTCCCTCAGCGATGGACTATGATATGAAAGTATAAGCCAAATAAACCCTTTCCTCCCCAAGCTGCTTTTGGTCATGGTGTTTCATCACAGCAATAGAAACCCTAAGACAATCTAACGGAAACCAATATGGTATTCTGATATGATCAATGTAAAATACATCATTTAAGCTGAAAGTTGAAATCAATCACATTGAATAGACTGTAAAAAAAAAATGAGCATTTTACTCATTCTTCCCCTGATGTGTTTATAAAAAGCAATTCAAATTCATGTAAATATAGACACAATATTTAGTTTCCCATAACAAATCCAATACATACTCAGGCCAAACAATGGGGTAGGTACCTTCAGCAGAAAAGAGTTCTCTAGAAAGGAACCTGGGATGGAAATGATGTGTAGCATGAGTTGAGAAGTCTGGGGTAGAATCTTCTCAGTGTCCAAGCAGTGGCACAGACATGTGAGCCCATGGCTGCTGGGAGAGGCTGATGACACAGAGAAAAGGGATGTACATGAATTTATTTGCATTTTTAAAAAATGTGTCCAAAAGAAGAGAAGAGCCCAGGATAATACTTGTCAAACACAAACACTGGTTATCCCTGAGGGATGAAATTAAGGATATCTTCTGTTCAGAATATTTTCCTAGATTTCTACAATTACTAGAACCAGGAAAATAGTGCATTTTCTTCAGGATTACGGGGATCATGGATAGTGTGACTGATTACATGCGAAAGGACAAAGACATGGTGGTATTCTGAGGGGTCTACTGTGCTCTGTAATTGTAGCTGGATCAAGAACAGCTGTACTTTTTTATGCTGGACACTCTAATAAACATACATATGCATGCATATATATAGATAATGTGTATTTTCCATTTATTTTTCATAACAACCCTGTTATCCTTTATTTTTCTTTATAGCATGTGTCACTTTCTGATATTAAACAGGTTGCTATGTGCATGCATGAACAACTTTATAACATGATACCTGTGACTAATCCCATATTTTTACAGTGAGGTCTATAAGTGAGGCTAAAGTTTACCCAAAGCCACAGAGCTATGAAGAAGAGCCATAACCCCAGATCTCTGAGATGCCAAGAGCTGAGCTCTGAGCTGCTCTCTCACATCAATTACAGCCCACCTGTAGTCAGTCTAAGTGAGCGACAGTAAGATGGGACATGACATCTTGCAGGGATGGTTCCTTCTGACTAATAAGCTAGGAAGATTTGCACATAATACACTGTGTTCCGTCTTCTGCAACAGTCACAGAGACAGACATGAGCTTATTCACAGCCAAAGCAGGAGGCAGGGGCTCCAAACCTCACACCAAGCATGCACTGAGTAAAGAAGTAACAGTCTTTGAAATGGTTCATTTTGTCTTCTTTTCAATGCAAGGATATTGAACCTGGGGTCTTTTGCATGAGAGGCAAGTGCTTACCAACCAAGTATCATACATAGCCTGGGGTCTCTATTTAAGGCCATTTTTAAGAAACAGATCACTGTGAATGTGAGAACTTAGGTAGAAGAGATAGGAATGCCCCAAAACATGAGGTTTTCAGGGAATCCCAGTGCTAGCACAGGAAGAACAGAGACAAGTAAACCCAAATGTATCTGGGCCTGTGGCACTTGGGTCAGTAACATCGACCATGAAGATCATCCACTTAACTTGCCTTAACCACCACACAGCCTTCATGAGGCCTGGGGCTTCCAGTGTGAGCATAAGCTAGTTCTCCAGGGTATGTGGATGTTGAAAGGAAGGCGGTCTGAGGTAGTGTACAGTCTAGCCAAGTTGGGAGACTACAGGCGACAGAGCCTGGGGGCCCCAGAGTCAATGCTTTGACCAATAGATACGTGTTCTATAGTCACTTTGGACATTTGATTTTATACAAGCCACACAATTGGCATTCTGATTTATGCAGTTTTCATGGGTTGGTTAATGTGGGTGAGGCCCATGGATCATGACAATTTGGAGGGCACTAACAAATCTAACTTCTGGATCTTCAGTGGGAAAACCAACCCTGTACTATAGTGATAATTCTGACCCTTGACTCCCCCAACCCCACTGAGCACACACATTTCATATATGCACACACATTAAGAAGTCATATTTATACAAGAGGAATGAACACACACTGGCACACATGTATGGAGACCTCTGAGGTCCTGCTTGGTCACCACCTCCCTGGGTGACAACATAATCTCACTATCCCTGGAGCAACAAAATGGTGCAGTAGAAATGCTAGGAACCCTTTGAGCCTATATTTCTCCACCTTTGGGGGTGCTGTCTTGTCGGGAGGGTGAGCAGGTTGCTCAGCACAAAGAGCCTGGATACAATAGTAGGAGTTCTAAAGCAACCAGGCAGCAGGGGGCTGCTCCTTTTGAAGCAGGAGGTGAACAGGGCCACAAGGTTCCCAGACAGAGCTGAGATGTAGACAACTGGGTGTTTTCTCATCTCTCGGCTTACAGGAGGCCTTTCTGGACCTTTCTCTGCAGGGTTTGAGACCTAGCAAAGAGCAGCCCGGGGAGCCATTGGGAAATGCCTGTTAAATGTTGAGAAGCACAACACACAAACACCTGAAGAGCAGCATCTCTGATATAAGGATTCCCATTCCCCGAGCCACAATAAGCATCAGTAAGTGCACTGAATAAATCAACTGTGGCGTTCCTTTCCCATTTCCCCTTTCTTCCTCCTTTTGTAGTTATTTCGCATACTTCCCCTGAAGTTTTTAAATACCTGAATAAGATGTGGACTCTTGAGGGGTGTGGAGGACACCTTGAGTGAATGTTTAAGGAGCAGATGAATACTGCATGAACGTTTGGTTGACATGAACACGGTCATGTCAAGGACCCCAATGCTTGGGATTGTGGGAGTGGAAAACCTTCCCTGGGGGAAGCTCTGAGACTCAGGGATGGAAGACCCTTCCTCTGGTCCAAGTACCAGTGCTGGCTGTGGGTGTGGAAACCAGCAGCCACTGCTGTCTCCTCCAGGTGACCCTTGCTCTAAGAGAATTTCACAGAAATCAGCTAATCCTGCATACTCATTCAGCTCCTCAATTACAGTGCATTAAATAAATGAGCTAAGAGTCCAGGCTGCTGTTGCAGTTGGTGCCCTCGCCCAGAGCGAGCACAGCTGCCGGAGACAAGCTTTACTGTCAGTGTGTCTGTCCTTTCGCCATCTCCTCCTCATCCCAGTTATGGCAATCCTTGAAGCCACACAGGGTCATGCAGGCTGTCATGTCTCTTTAATGTCTTCCAAGGAGTAAAATCCTTCAAGGTATTGGGGAAGCTCAGCACAACCTAGGAGGTTCACTTGGGTCGAGAACAGATTTTTTTTTAGTCAATCACTGGCTCTGTGAAAATCCATTAAAGGAGGGTGCAAAGGGAATTCTAAACCATTCGAAGAGGTAAGGGCCAAATCCATCTTGGGGAGAAAAAAGTCCTTGAGTATGAGGAATCACTTTACTGCACCTTTTAGTTCCCTGAGGTCCAGGACTGAGCGAGATAAAAGAGGCCGAGATAAGGAAGGAAGGTATATTTGCTCTTAGACTGTTACAAAAGATGTCTATTCTAGTAAGAGATTTGCCCGTTTTGATGTTTTCTAGTTCCACTGTCTGCCCTAAAAAAGAAACTCAAGTGAGCAGAAGCTAGAAGTGTAAAAGAAACAAAGCTAACCGGAGGGGGCCAAGCCTGCTTGCTGCATGCAGCAGGAAGGCTGGGCTGAAGACAGATCAGAGGGACTTAACAAAGGTAATGTTTCACATTGGTTGCGTGCTCGTGTGCTTTGAAAATGTCCCTTACTGGCCCCAACTCTTTCTTTTCCCTTTTTCTTTTTCTGTTCTTTCTTTTTTTTTTTTTTTAACATAGGGTCTATCTGGCTATCCTGGAACTCACTATGTAGATCACACTGGCCTTGAACTCACAAAAATCCACCTGCCTCTGCCTTGGAATACTGGGATTAAAGGTATAAGCCAAGATGCCCATACGTACCCCCATGTCTTAACCTAAGCTATGTCAACCACAGCTTTGTGTTAATGTCTTGTGAGATACCCAAAAGCACCATGCACATGTTTGGGGACAATTCTGACCAAATAGACTTGGGAAAAATGAAGTAGTGATGAAATGACCAGAGGTGAGGAAGGGGAAATCTGGAAACGGAGGAAGAATCAGAGGAAAATGTACCGTGGGCAGGAAATCTAGAAATTTGGGCTAGGGGACAAAACATCATATGGTCAAGGTCATATCTGAATTGGAATAGAAAGGGATGGATCCTCTAAGCACTGGGAGAATAGAGCCTCTTGGGTCACCCTGGATCACAGGATTCAGAAGATGCTATCGGTTTTGAACCTCATTTAACCATAGAAGCCCTCTTATCAAATGTGTTAACCCAATGTATCAAAACATAACAAGCGAGCAGAGAAATGAGAAGGGGTTTGAATTCCTGCCCCCTTGGCTTTCCAGTTGGAGGCCACGTCAGGCTACAGGCATTTCTGTGCAATGACGCCCCACACTCAGGAGCAGTTTCAAGCCATGGATCTAGACCCCAAAGCCGGTGTCCGCTGGGTTTGTTGTTGCTTGGTTGGCTTTTTTCTTCCAGTGCATGTATTCGCATATGCACTTGAGGGTGTAGGGGGGAGGGTATGTCTGTGTGAGAACAAGCACACCACACCTGCCACGTATTTGGAGACCAAAGGACAACTTGTTTGAGTTAGTTTTTATTGACTCTCTCCTTCTACCATGTGGAGTCTAGGGAACAAACTCAGGACATCAGATTCAGCACAAGTACACGGACCGCTGTGCCCTTGCCTTGATCTTATTAACGGTATCATTGAAACACTCCAGAAACTGTACTCAGGACTTCAATACCATACATTTCCAGAAAATGCTCAGCCACTCTCATTGAACACATGCGTCTCTACAGAGCTACTGACACTTGGGCAATGCCATGGACCCTAACATTTGAAAACAAGTGACGTTCTACAATCTTGTCATCACTGGTCACTTCAGAGCAAAGTTTCTTGGCCTGTCAGCATGACTGAATAATAATCACTGGATCTATAACTTGCACGTGGTTTTGGCAGAGCACGGGAGGGTCAGAGAGCTGAATTTTAAAGGTTAGAGCTAGTCGCAGAGCTAGAGTCCCCCACAAACCCTCCTTAATACCATAAACAAGATTTGAGCTTCCTGGTACCAAGGCTTCCAGCACACAGCTATGATGATTTAAGCCTGGAGACAATGTGAAAACCACATGAACCAACAATGTGTGTGTGGGGGGGAAATATGCTAATACGTGAGTTGTCGGGACCCCTGTGATGCCAAACTTTCGTCTCTATGACTGTAATATATACACCTTTACCAGAAACAAAGCTGTCCCAGGAGCATGAACAGTTGGGGGCTCAAGGGTTCTCTCAGCAACTGGACACGTGTTGATTCATGGGTAGTAAATGCAGTGAGCTGAGAAGGGATTTCAGAAACCTGTGAGATCGAAAGAAAGCTGCCAGTTTAAAAGGGATGGTATCTGGTCTTTAAAGTATTGTGTTGGGGGGCTGGAGAGCTGGCTCAGAGGTTAAGAGCATTGACTGTTCTTCCAGAGGTCCTGAGTTCAATTCCCAGCAACAAGATGGCTCACAACCATCTGTAGTGAGATCTGGTGCCCTCTTCTGGCCTGACATATAATAAATAAAGTCTTGAAAAAAATTTTTTTAAAAAGTATTGTGTTGGTTTGTGGACTTAAGGAGACAATACTTCAGGCTTTAGGGAAGTGTTCCCAGAAGAACAATAGGAACATGTTCTACTTGGCTCTAACTTTGATGAAGAATGTTCCCCCTTAATGTTGCTAAGTGTACATGCACAGAGAGAGAGAGAGAAAGTGAGAGAGAGAGAGAGAGAGAGAGAGAGAGAGAGAGAGAGAGAGAGAGAGAGAGAGAGAGCAAGCAACCACAGCATTATTCTTCCTTTCACGGGGCTCTATAGAGCAGGTACAGGTCCAGACTGGAATTTTTAGGTATTAAAAACGTATTTTAGAATGTATCAGGAGAAAAATGTAAAATGTTATTTCTGAAATCAAGAAAATAACTGAACTGCTGAGCACAGAGGCACACACTTCTAATCCCAGTGCTCAGGAGGCAGAGGCAGGTGGAGCTCTGAGTATGAAGCCAGCCTGGTCTCCAGAGTGAATTCCAAGTTAGCCAGGACTAGAGTCTAGTTTTTAAAAAACAGAAGAAAGGAAGGAAGGAAGGGGGGGAAGAGGGAAGGAGGGAAAGAAAGAAGGAGAAAGAGAAGGAATAAAGGGAGGAAAGAAAGAAGAAAGGGAGGAAGGGAGCGAGGGAGGGAGAGGGAGAAAATAACTTGAGTGTATAATATTAAAATAAAACCTTAAATATAATTAAAGCATTTCCATCATTGAGAGCAGAATCAATCAGCTCTGCATGCCTTCTAGGTCCAGGAATTTTGCACACACACTTTAGGAAGATTTTTGAGAACTTCCAGTATAAGATCTAAATACGTAAGCATCCTTTTTCATAAGAAGAGATACACAACTCCTGATGGCTGACTTTATGAACAACTGTACAGGTTCTATGGTCTGAGAGCATTTTTATTTCTAAAAAAAAAAAAAATCTCTGTGCAGAACCGCCTAATGTGAATCAATAGTAGCATTGTCCCCCTGGAATGTGATGGACATTTTTTCTCCACTGTGTCCTGGTCCAGGGATGCTGGATGAAGTTATGTGCAATAAGCTCACACAATAGATTTTATTTTATAAGAGTCTAGCCATTTATTTAGCAAAGTGGAAATCTCTGTTATTTAGTATTTTTCTACTTTTAAAATTTCAGAGAAGTGGGGTTTATGTTCTACAGCATATACAATAATAAAAGAATTCGTTGTAAATTTAGATCGGCTAAAACATTTTCTCTAATGACTAGGATTCATTATACTTTAGTGAAGTAAGGTGACATTTTCTTGTGGAATAAGCCTGTGTCTCTTTGTCAGAGGAGATGTGCCACTAACAAACCTCTCCTCTCTAGCCTGGTTACCTGGGGATTTGTTTGACAGATAAAACAGGCAGAAGTCCATTTCTCTGGTTTTGGTTCCCAGGTCAAGTATAAAGCCTTCGAATTTAGGAAACAAGGCCAACTGTGAACCAAAGGGTGGAGGCTGTGTTTGCACCCTCTCTACTTACACACTCCGTAAGGTCACGGGGTCCCTGGCTTTCCTCACATGCTGACCATGGCCCCCTTAGCTATTGTTAGAGCAGGTGTGTGGGAGACCATCTGAACAACGGTACCCGAGAGAGAACGACAGCTCTCCACCCCAAACCTCAATTCTTACTCTCATAAACTCTGAAGACCCAGGATCACTTGTGCCTGGCAGAGTCTGGGGGCTCTAAGCCCAGATGAAGAGTACATTTCCCAGGCTTCTCCAGGGCGAAGGCAGGATGGACGCCCTCGCTAAATCGATGCCTCACGAGGAAGAGCAGCTGCCCACTCTCAGCGTTTATAAATAGAAGCCTCTGGTTGGTGTAGTCCAGGAGAATACCCACTCGGCCTGGACGCTCGGTCGCCTGCACCTCGCTCACAATGCCACTATAGAAAAACGTGTACCTGAAAGGAAACAGAATGAGAATTTCAATTTTTCAAAATCTTTGGGAATCTTTAAGATTCGATAAGAAAAATCACTTGGAAATAATCAAGGCCTCCGCTCGTCAGTTGAGCTCACAGTGATGAGTTGCAGTGATACTGTCCTAAGCGCCTCTTGCTGGAGCCCTTCTAGGCATTGGCATGCACAGCTCATCCAGCAGAGGTGCTTCGTCATCCTTCTGCTCCTCCATATTAGGGGGCAGTCCCAGAATAACCAGCATATGCCTCCCCTGTGATTCTTCTCCACATTCTAATTCTTTCCCAGCTGCCCACATGCTTTAACTGCCGCATTCACGGTGTGTCATTCTTCTGAACAAAACTCCTTTGAGGCTGCTGTGTATTTAAACAGTACTGTGGGCTTGCCTTCCATACAACGTATTAATTTTACATTTTAAAAGATGTATAGGTAGCTTACATAAGGGCCTTTATGAAGCTCAAGAGCAATGCCATTAGTTCTTGCCACCTTCAAGCTTTGAATAAAGCCCCACTTTGCCCAGACCAATTTCCCCCTTTTATCTCTAAGTTTTCAGCAGCCAGAGGGAGCTTTGGTGTTACCCTCCAATACAAATACATCCACATGGGTTGTACCGTGTACCATGTGCCTCGTTCCTCTCTAGGCCCTCTGGGGATGTGGGGGCAGACAAGCTCACGCTAGGCCATCAGGAATGGGCAGGACAAGAGCGTGTGGGAAGAGGAGAAAGCTCAGTAGACAGAGTAGCAAGAGCAAAATAGGCATGGATGTGGGAAGGAGCAGTCGCCATCTGCCCAGCAGGCTGGCGAGGACATGGGACCCTGATAATAGGGTAGTGTATTCAAGGTGGCAGAGACCCCAGGCTAGGCAGTTCCAGGGTCACATGGGTATTAAGAGTTGGAATTGTGGATGATTCTTGTTTGAATAGAGACCAGCAGCCACTAACTACATCTGGCCACTTAAAACGAACATTTACCGATGTATAAAATTCAGATTTTCAGCCTTACCAGCCACAGTTGAAGAAGAGCCATGACACCACTTTTTCTATTGTTATAGAAGATACTATTGTACAACACAAGTCTAGACCAGTGATTCTCAACCTTCCTAACACAGTTCCTCTTGTTGTGCTGACCCCAACCATAAAATTAGTTTCATTGCTACTTCATAAGTGTAATTTGGCTATTATTATGAATCATAAAGTTATCTGTTTTCTGAAGGTCTTAGGTGGCCTTGTGAAAGGGTCATTTGACCCTTCTCCCAGGGGTTGGGACACACATGTTAAGGACCACTGCTCTAGAAGGTTCTGAACGACCCTGGGAACTGATGTCCTTCACCTGTGGTTTGGAAAGTTCCTAATCTCGGAAGGCCAATCACCGGTCAGTCCCGAGATGATCCCCATTATAGAGGCAAAAGGGACAGACACCCTTTAAAATCTTGACTCCATCAGTCCCAGGCGACCTGGGGTACATTCCTGCTTCTGCTGTTTCCTTCCTTAGCACACCGATTCCTCGTGGAACTCTTCAGTGAGGGAACCTGTGATTCTCACAGGCCTTCATCTGCTTTGGTCCTGATCACCAGCCAGTGCAATGGGAGACGGTGGGTCCTTCAGGAAGTAGGGGCTTCAGAGAGGGCAGTTAGGCCACTGCAGAGCCCTTCAAAGGGGTTAGGGAGACTGTGATTCCTTCCTCCTTCTTTTTGCACACCCAGCCTTAAAAGGCAGTTCTCCTCTGCCATGTGCCCAAAGCAACCAGGCCACGTGACTGTCAGCTAACGGGAAGCATTCCTCTGCTAGAGTAGGTCCTTAGGCTCGCTTGGGCATGACCCCACCCCAATTTTCCCGTCCCCATTTGGGACTGCTGATGTCTACTCAAACAAGAACCCTCTGGAAGCCCGACTGTGACTATGACTCTCAGACTGCTTGCCCTGGGACTTCCATCACCCTGAACACAAGCTGACCCCTTTTTACACAGCAGACAACTTCCCTCCTCCCTTTGCCTGGGTATTACTTCCTGGTTCCCCTTCTTCACTGTGTCCTGTAAGTGCTCCTCCACCCCAAGTTCTGGTAAGCACCAGAGATATCTGTGGATATATTTTCAAAGGGAGGGATGTGATGAGATAATGTTTGAAAACACTGTCTAGCTGTGGCAGGCAGGGCAGATGGGACACGGACAAGCATGGCTAGCGTGAGACTGGGAAAGGATGAGGAACCTTGAGGTAAACAGCAATGTGAAGAAGGACAAGGAATGGAACCACTGGTGTCTCCCAAGACCATCTTAATGCTTAGGTTCAATCAAGAGCCACAGAACCGGTTTAAAGTCCCTGAACAGAAAACTGAGAACCACAGGAGGGCTTGCTGCGCTGCATCCCCAGAATCCCGAAGGGTACAAGTGCCCCATGTGGCTCCATCAGAGCATGAAATAAGGCACCTGAGACTGGCCACTGTGCTGCAACCACAAAAGTAGGCACACTGGCCTCCCAGAAGCCCACCCTGGCCTGAAAAAAAACAGCGACCAAAGATACAGGAAGAACTTGTCACAAAATGAACACTTGTGTTTCCTACAGTCAGTCCTGGAAGTTTGTGATGGGAGGGTTTGAGGTTAGCCTTTGGTTTGTGTTCTCGAGTATGCAAAAGATCATCATCATCACCACCACCAACACCATCACCATCATCATCATCACCACCACCATCACCATCATCATCATCATCACCAACACCGTCACCATCACCATCATCATCACCACCACCGCCGCAGGGAGCACTGCGAGCCACCGCGCCTGCGTGCTACTGTACACATGCAGAGGTCGGAGCGGAGCGTTTGGCGACGGCTCTCTCCTTCTACCATGGATGCCAGAGCATGCACTCAGGTTGGCGGGCTTGCCCAGGAAGCACTCTCGGCCACGGAACCATCTTACCAGCCTAAAGAGGTTTGTTTTTTATTAATACCTATGTTGGGCTCCTTAATTGCTAACTGTAAATTCCAAGTTTGAATGATTTTAAACTCTGGGCAGGGGCTGAGTCCTTCAGCATGACACAGCACTGAATATCAATTCATCATAATTGCTCTGACTTGATGCAGTGTGACTTTAAATAGCACTTGGAGATGGCACCCTCATGAACCATCTCAGAGAATCAAACTGTCAAGGAGAACACGGGAGGAAATGTGCAGCTGAAGATATGCAAAATCCCAGGCTGGGGGTCTTTCCTGGGAGCCCACGGCAGGAGTACCGAAGGACAGCTTCCTTTTCAAAGTCTCGCACTGGAATAAAGCCTGCCACTTGGGTAACATCTTTCAATGCCAAAGCTCTTCCTTGTCTTTGATTTTTATGTAATCCTACAACCCCAAAAGGCCAGGCCTCAACCCTACCAAGTTTTAGTCTGTGTCAAGGACGGGTAAACCAAGGCCTTCTGAGATAGACTAAATGTATAAAAGGTTGATCAAACGGTTAACGAACTTATGGAGAGTAACCAATAGGAGGCAGAATCAAGGGTAAAGCCAGGATGAAATCAGACCTGTAAGCATACTGCAATCACAGCATGTTCTCCTGAGCCCTCAAGACTAACACAGGCTAATGGCTTTGAATGTGCACCCACCAAACAATATGGGTTTGTTTTGTAAACTTATCTATAAAGAGACAGAAAAAAATATCTTGGCACGTGACAGCTAATATGTCTCTCTCCAATCTACCACATTAGTGCAAAAGTAGCCTTAGGCAATACATAAATAAATGAAAATGACTGCCTTATAATAAATCTTTATTTACCAAAAAGCTAGTGTGGACCAGGTTTGACCTATGTGCTATAATTTGTCAGTTTCTATTATAAGTCAATGCTGGACAGGGCGCTAGGGAGCCACCTCTTTCTCACTTCCACCAAGTTCTTCTCTGAGGAGGGAGCTCTGTTAGCATCATTGTGGTACTTCTCTCCACCCCAGGTCCCTCTGAGCATCATTGTGGTACTCTCTCCACCCCGGGTCCCTCTGAGCATCATTGTGGTACTCTCTCCACCCCGGGTCCCTCTGAGCATCATTGTGGTACTTCTCTCCACTCCGGGTCCCTCTGAGCATCATTGTGGTACTTCTCTCCACCCCGGGTCCCTCTGAGCATCATTGTGGTACTTCTCTCTCCACCCTAGGTTGAATTTAGAAGGGAAAACTGTCAGATTCCTCCTTTCCCTACTTCTTTATCTTGGCTGATGAGGGGACATAACACCCTTCTCTGCCTCTTCAGAGACAAGATGTGCCCCACAGAGCAGGAAGGCTGGTCCCATCCAGGCTCTGGGTGGCTGGGTCTGTATGGCTGAATATAAGAAGCCCTCTTGTCTAGTTTCTGTGGTAATCAGAATGATGCTTTAACTGCCACACCCTTTGTGCTTGCTGTCTTAGTTTGGAAGTTTGGCAAGGACATAAGTTCCCCATTAGGTCCCTACCTAGATACTGCAAGTGACCTTTTGCTTAAGTTAGGAAAGGCAGGGCGCCAGCTTACCTCTGTGGCTCAGAGCAATGCATGTACCACGAAGTCTCCCCTTGTCCCAGGGCACCAGCCCTCACAGCTGAGCTGGAGCAGATGCCAAGTCGATAAGCCGGACACTCTGTGACTGTGGTCTCCCAGTAATGCTGGCCACAGGCAGGCAGCTCCTCCCCAAGCACGGAGGGGATCCTGTAAGCAATGTTAATGAGCTCAAGGTTAGCACAGAAATCACCAGCCTTTGCCCCATGAGCATCAATCTTACATGTCCTTTAGGCAGGGGTCTGACTTCAGAAACTGATGACAATTGACTAAAGATACCATCTGTTCCTTATGCTCCTAACCCTGGCCAGATTGCCCGAGCATTCACCAACATACAGCATGCATTTGACATATGCCCACTGTCTTATGCATGCACATATGGTTTGTTGTGTCTCTTAAAGGGTCTGGGCACCAGGCGATGACTGGCAATGGCAGGAAGGGAAAAGGATGCTATAACCTCTGCTCTTAGGGAAGTAGAAGGAGATAACAGAGGCAGGTGGGAGAACATGGCTTACAGAGTTTTCCTTTTCCAGACTCTGCAAAAATAAAGATGGAATCTCCAGAACTTTTCACATTTTGGATTTTTGGCACATGGGCTCAAACTCAGTGATGCACCTTCCTCAGCCTCCTGAATGTTGGGATTATAGATGTGCATGGTCAAATTCAGTCTTTCAAACCTTCTAGAACTGAATTCCAGCATGAACTGACCTTCCTTGTGGCAGTGACCCCATGGGGCACAGCTTTTAAATGTCAAGACAGCAGGCAAAGCCAGAGCAGAGTATAGAGGTGAGCAGCGTGACCAGTGGCTTTGGGGAGGTGCTCTACTGTCTCCGTGGCTGCAGGTGCCTCTGGGAGGTGAGTTCAAGGCCTCTTTCTGCCTGACGGTAGTTATTTTAATAAAGAAAACAATGGAATGAGCCTGAGACCTTGTTTGCATGGGTTGCTCAGTGTTGCTGGAAAATGGCTGAGACAGCAAGGAGGCATTTTTAACTTCTCAGTGTTAATATTCAGTCAGCACCCCGCCCTCTGCCCTTGAACAGATGAGAAAATGATTAATACAAGCAAATGTATTTCATAGGCTCTGTGTCTTTACCCAATAACTTCATTTCAGAGAAGTGCCAATTGACAAACCTTCACTCCTTGGAGTAAAGCCGGGCTCCCTGATATTTACGATCTAATTTTCATACTAATAATAAATAAACAAAATTCTATAAAAATACATTCCAGTTTCCATCAGATACCATCTGTGAACTCTTACAATTTCAGTCTACTTCCTTTTTATTACTTTTAAAAGAAACCCCATATACTTCTCTTTTTAAGATTTATTTTTTGAATTATATATATGTGTGTGTGTGTGTGTGTGTGTGTGTGTGTGTGTGTGTGTGTGTGTGTGTGTGTGTGTGTGTGTTGTTTTGTGTGTGGATTTGTGAACATGAGGGCAGGAGCCCACACAGGCCGGAAGATGGCATTAGACCCCTAGAAGTTTGAGTGACAAGCTGTTGTGAGCCACCCAGCATGAGTGCTGAGAATCTAATTCAAATCATCTTAACCCCTGAGCATCATTCCAGCCCTACCACATCTACTCTGCAATCATTTTTTAAACTTGTTTTCTCAATCCATGAATGGGTATAATTTTAGCACCTGCAATGTTCCAATCCTCAGGCTAGATACTGGTGATTCAAAGAAGCCTAAAACAGGGCTGCTGTTCAGCAATGATTCATGATTAAATGGTGGGTAAACGGCCTTATAGATACAGAGCAGAGGGTTCTGGGGCCTGGAAAGTCTTGGCCATTTCCAGAAACAAGTCACATGTAAATCTGGCAGTGGACAGTCAAGCGTCGAGATGGGACCAGAGCGCATGCAAGTTTCCAGGGACTGGAGGGATTCTGTTCCTGCTGGCAGCCTACACCTGGGCCTATCAGTGGTGTCTGCAGCATGTGTCTTAAAAGTTTGCTGCTACGGAGCAATCTTTGCACACTATTAATAGGTATTACTCTCATCGGTCAATAAAGACCTGATTGGCCCATAGCTGGGCAGGAGAGCCAGACTAGGAAGATGCTGGGAAGAAGAAGGACAGTCTCAAGGTTGCCAGGAAACACCATGAACTACAGAGCAAGCAGGATGGGAAGGACGCAGATGAGGTAAACAAGCCATGTGGCTGCACACAGATTGATGGAAATGGGTTAATTTAAATTACAGGAACTAACTAAAAAACAAGCCTAAGTTATTGGTCAAGCATTTATAACTGATAAGTCTCAGTGAGGTTATTTGGAAGTGGCTGCCAGGACAGAGAAACTCCGCCTACACTTTGCCCATACCTTCTCCCATTTGGCCATTTCAACCCTCAAAATAGCTGAGTGAGAAAGAGAGACAGAAGCAGAGACAGAGAGAAATAGAGATGGAGACAGATGGAGGGCAGGTAAATTGCCAGGCAGTCTCCTACCCATCTCAAGCTTTTGGTTCCTGTTTTGTTTGATGTTACTGCCTTTTGTGGGGGCAACTGGAGGGCAAGATTCTGTGGCTAGAACTAAGAACCCAAACTATCCCATTCCTATCCAAGTGGTCAATACCTGGGTTGCTACAGAAAAATAACAGAATCATCACTGGCTTCTGTTTTTCAATGAACCAAAGATAATACCTTAAAGTAGCCAGCGTTTCAACCAAAACCATCTGTGTTTATGGTCCCAGTAAAAATATTGACACTGCTCCAAGTTGTGAGCTATGTGTGCCACTGCACACCTCACAGTGAATAGTGCCTGCTCACATATATTCGTCACATAACTGGGCAAGCTCGTTAAACCAAGAATGCGCTCATCTGATACAGTCCTGGGGAAACCGATGTACAGCCGAGCATCAGCCCAGCTACGGTTGCTTCTACTTACTCCGTCAGCCGCCTCCTCTCAGAGAAGCTGATCACCGTCCCATTCGAGGAGATCTGGAGAGCTGGGTGAGCTGTTTCTCTCAATAACAGAAATCTAGTTCCTATGGGAGAAAGTATGATGACAGCATTGTCACAATGCCAAGCACTAGGCCAATCCACACGTGTCAAACCACAGGCTCCCATTCTCCCAAAGTCAACATCCTGACTCTGTGCTTTGAAGCCACAGCTGCAACTCCATTCATGAGCAAGCATTAGTGGATGCCCTGGGCTGGTCACGCCCACCTGCTGCTGCAGGTGGGGTCTACGCTAGGCAATGTCTGCTCCTTGTAGCATCCTCATCACCTGGAAATGAAGACCCAACCCTGGACCTATTGAATCAGAATGTCTACTCGAACAAAATGCTCAAAGATCTGAGTGTGCTTTAAAATTGGGGGCATTTAGAATAGCTCACAGAGGCTCCAACGATGGAAGGCACAGGCAGAGTACTGAGATGGTGGGAAACCATCCCTGGGTAGGCAGCTCTCCCATCTTTGCCTACAACTTGGGCAGGCCCTACCACCATCACAAACAGGGCGTGGCACAGTGCCCCCTCAGTTTTGTGCCATCTGTGGATCTAGGATGAGGCAGCATAATTTCCACCTTCCCATCCCTCATTCCTCATAATTGAAAACTGCGAAGTGTATTTGGTTAACATTCTCTGGGGATGTCCCCCCAAATGTTACTGAACTGTTTTATCACGTATTTGAACTATTCATTTGTTCATTAATTTGTTGGTTCATTCATTTGACAAACGTTAATGAGCACAAACAAGGATAATAAGTAGAACAAAACTAGAAACCCGTCACAGAGTTCAAAGGATAACAGAATGAGAAAATCGTTACACACATCCCACACCTACAAATTAAGTGCATTCTGAGTGAGTCACAAAGCGCCTGGGAAGATTTCTAAGACCCCAAATGCTCCAACCCTTCTCCAGATCAAACACGTCCATTTCTCTGGGGTGCGACCAGGCGATCAGTATCTTAAGCACCCTGGTTGATCACTAAGCGCAGCAAAGCTTGGGAACCTCTGAAGATTGCAAACAAAGGAGCCATTTTGTTGCTGGATCAGGATTGGGGGCCTTGTGGCAAAACCTCTCACTGACAGCAGCTGGACCCTTGTGAAGTTGCCTCAGGGGTCTCCTCTGGATGGCAGAAGGGGAGGAATGGAAACGCCCAGACATCCCTGCTCTGTGCTAAGCGGAAAGTACCTCTGGTGGAGATGAGGGCAGCTTCGCTCTGCTCACTCGTCCCGAATGCGTTGATGGCTCTCACATAGAATAAGTAATTGTCGTTGGGTTGCAGGTTAACTTTCAGCTGAAGTCCTTTAATTCCAGAGAAAGATCTAAATACAAAGGGAAGATAATTCTGAATATAACGCCACGTGACTAATACTTCACTTCTGCAGGGAATGGAAATCTTTCATTATCAACAAATAACTTATTTTCTTCCCTTTCTAATCACTGACTTAGCAAAACTTAAAAAAGAAGAAAATAACAGAAAGATCACCATTGTCCACTAAGATTACTTCACTAAATTGTTTCTATTTTTAATCACCTTCCGTTCAGTGTATATATTTTTTAGAATATTTGTCAGGACAAAAACAGACACCATTTAAAAAAACCTTCAGAAAAAATAAAGAGGAAAAAAAAGAATACTAGTGATCTTGTGTTTAATGAGCCCCAAGAACATGTTGTTTTCTTAATTGATTTTGGATGAGGTGACAGTTTTGGAGTAAGATGATGTGAAGTCTGTTTATGACACAAAGGACCCCAATTATCTCATTATCAGATGCAAACTGTGAAAACCTCAGGGTGCATGATGATTTTGCACCTGACTGAGCCAGTGCCCCCAGGTTAGCAAGACGGCAGCTCTTCAAAGAAGACAGTATCTTTTCAAAGAAACAATCTTGGCAAGAAAAAAGGATTCTAATTGCCGCCTCCCCAAGTCCTCAAAGCTGCTATTATTCCTAAATTGCCCACTTAAATTAAAGGGAAAGCATGCCTAAGTGGCACTGGCCTGCAAGTGAACTGTGATAGCCCTACCATTTAAGCAGTGGAGAACTTGCTGAGTTTGAAGGTGGCGCTCTCTGGACTTGCCAATGAGCTGGAATGGCTTTGGGCTTCTTTCCCAATCTCTTCTCTGTGTGATAATCTGACCTAGAGCATGGATACAAGCCCTCAGGCGTCTCTGTCAGAAAGCACTTGGAGTGGCCTGGAGAACTGTGAGCTAGGCTACTTGCTGATGGAATTACCCTTAGCCTGCCTGCTGGAGTGGGGTGCTTTTCCGGGAAGACTTGCTGAGTGGTCAGGGAAAACAAAGGCACCTTGTTCTAGCTCACTCTCAGGGCCATGGAGTTTGTTATTGTTCTTACTAAAGAAATGTGGTATAAAAGCATTAAAATAAGACTTTTCTGCCCAAGGGAATTTCTACATATTTCTTTGCTCAATACCTGTTGGAAAGAATAACATGGAGAACCAGAAAAAGAGAAAATGCATTGTGGGTTCAGAAAATAAACTACTTTAGATTATTGTCCGCATTAGGGGCCCATGCCTGTGCTCTAGCACTAAGCTAAGCTGCCTTCTCAGCCCTTGCTCTGTAGAGACAGAGGCTCACCACATAACCCAGGCTGGCCTGAAACCCATTCATAATCCTCCTGGCTGCGGCCTCCTGAGTGCTAAGATTAGGGGTGATAAGATTCTAGGCTCAGACATCTGAAGACTAGAACGTCTTCAAGAAAAAACAATGTATGGACTGCAGTCCTGCCCCCGGTCCATGACTGCAAACACAAAACTCACAGTCACAGTATGGTCCTCAGGAGGGTGGGGGTAGGGAGCAGGTTGGTTCTGCAATTCTGCTGGGCAGTGCCTGGAAAAGGTCAGCACACACTCCTCAAATGATACTGGTTGTTATTTCTGGACCTACCACCTCGCCAGGCCTCCAGAGAGCAGTATATTTAGCTACGCTGAGAGCGGGGGGGGGGGTAGGAGGGGTGAAACTGAGCCATTTGACCACTAATGACTAACTGTGCTATAGTTAATTGGTGAAAACACATGTCCTACAGCAGTGAGTGTAATTCCCAACTAATATTCTAGAATATTAGCCCATGGCAGATGCATTGCTTGTCTTATTTAAGTTGACAGTCAAAGGAATGTTTTAAATAAACACTGATAAGAATCAGTAATAAAATTATTGTTTTAATACACACACTCAGCATGAACTGAATTTTACACTTCATCTGCTCATTAAATAACTATGGATTGATCACTTATCATTTTTGCCAGCCCTGCCACCCGGAAGCCTGAGGGGGAGGGAGCAGGGGAAGGAGAGGAAACTTTATTCCTAGAGACTCCACGTCATACAGCGGCCTCGTTTTGTAATGGCAGAGGTGTTATATATCAAGGCTGTTTTCTGAAGTCTGTCGAGGCGGGCAAATGCCACGTACATCATTAACTTCACATCATGTACCATTACTTGGGTAAAGCACAAAGGTGAAATGGCGCTGAACTCAAAGCACATCCCACCTTCATCACACGAGATGGCCACACAGATGTGTACAGGGCCCTCACCCTGTCTGTAAAATAAGAGCACTAAGCATAAAAACAGAAGATGGAATATGAAATGTGGTGGCATTTACTGTCGCAAGTCACTGTCCTCTGCTCAACCACCAGGACAAAAGCAGATACAAACGTGTTTTGCTGTCTCCTTACTTACCTAGATGGCACCCAAGTTCTCAAGTCAGCTATGACTGTTCTTCAGCCAAATGAAAATGAAGTTTGCAATGTGAAGAGCCCCTCCCTTGCGTGGCTTATGACTCTATTGCCTCAGAGCCAAAAACTTGTCAGGATTTCAGCTGAATCCATATGGATCTTGACCTAGACTACAGTAGAACTGCAGGCAGCCTGGGGCTAGGCTTGAAGCTGCGCCCAGCAAGTGTTCCAAGGACTCTCACCTGCTCATCTCCCCAGCAGCAGGGCAATTCTGTTAGGTTCCTGAGCCATAGAGCAGAGACTGAAAAAGGCCTGCTCAGCAGGTCACAGGGCTGCTTCGCAAATGAAGGACACTGTCCTTCTCTGTATGAGAGCAGCTAAGTGTAAGCCAGTGGAAAACGGTGTTTAAGGTAAGGAAGACCTTCCTAACTTGAGCCCTATAATTCTTTACTCTTTCCAAGAAAAGACTAGGAGTTCTGCCCCATGACTGATGTTGGAGCAAAGTTCGCTTCAGGTAGGGCTTGAAAATGAACTTTCAGGAAGAAATCTTTGGGAACATCGTGTTTATGAGGGAAATTGCTAAAAGCATTCCCACTAAGTCGGAAAGAAAGATAAGGTTAAAAACTAAACTGGGAGGTAGGAGGTAAAAAACTACTGCCATCTGCAGATGAGTTGCCTATTTATCTAGAAATCAGCTGAAAAACTCTTCCCTAAGAGGATCCCATAGGATGTCTAGATATGAAACTAACATAAGAAACCAGGGTCCACTTGTCAGGGTACTTGAAGTGCTCCAACCCCAGTACCACCAACACCTTCATAAAACATTACAGCCAGCCAGAAGATAGAACTGAAGCTGGGAGAGCGGCAGCAGATAGGAACTGTGTAGGAAAACGTATGTTTCTGTCTATGCTACTGAAAGGGGGATGCCATTTCTTCTGCAGGAAAATGAGGGGCCACAGAACCTTCAGTTTCCCCGAAGATAATCTATCAATTCAGCATGCTCTCTGAAAACAACGAATTGTCTAGGGTCAGTTGGTGAAGGAAGCTACACAAGGTGACTCTAAAAATAAGATTCAAACTAGAAGTAGAAGAAAGCACCATGAGTGAGCCACCTAAGCCCCAAGGACCCTATATAGGAAAGCTCTGCGCTGAAAGCAGTGTGGTGCCCCAATGTAAGCACACTGGTGGGCAACGGAACAGAGTTCAAGGTCAGGAACGGAGCCAAGAGCACAGACTCTTGAGTAAGCATATCAGATCACAAGAAGAAATAAGAACTTCTTTTTGAGACAACGAGATTACCATATGAGAGAGGGGGGAAGGGAAGAAGAAAGGGAAAGAGGGAGGGAGGGGGAGAGAAAGAGAGAGAGAGATAAGGAGGGACGGAGGGAAGGAAAGTGAAAGAGAACTGAGTTTAGTGGTCATACCTGTAACTTGCAATCCAACACTTGAGAGGCAGAAACTGGGGGATTGCAGTAAATTCAAGGTCAGTCTGGTCTATATAGCAAGTTCCAGACCAGAAAGGGATACATAGTGAGATCCTGTCTCAAAATCAGTCAACCAATCAAATAAAGTTGGAATCTCTATTTCATACTTCCTACCAAAGTAATTCCAAATGATAAAACAGATTTTTCAAACAAAATTAAGAAAATGGGAGGACATGTATAATATATACATGCATATATTCAGAGAGAAGACATTTTAAAATATTACAAAAAAACTGAACACTTTTTCAAAAGAAATTGATAAATTCAACTAAATTAGCATTTTAAAATATTCATGACAAAATATGTTTTAAGATTCAAAACTCACACATGAAAGCTAACTTCCTTTTAAAAAAACACAAAGAAGAGGAACTATGAATAAGAAAGAAAATGTCATAATCTAACAGAGGAGAAATGGGAAGAGAAGTGAACAGCCATAGAAAAGGAAGTGTGCGACTCAAACCATATGAAAAGGCGCCAGCCCAACAACAGAATTGAACACTTAAACTGTGGTTGTGTGTTCCAGCTATCTAACTGCCCAAAGTCAGGCAAGGTGTGGAGAACCAGATATTCCCAGTGCTGCTGGCCAGGGAACAAGCCCCGGCAATCCCTATGAAGTTCACCATAGCTTTCAAAATTCAAAAGATATAGTCTTTCTATTTTGAGAAATTCATTCTACAAATAAATTGTAGATCAATGAGCTTGTCTATGCATGGGGTTGTTTCCTACAGCGTGGCTGGGGACAGCAAGAGCCTAGGTGTCTCTTCAATTGGTCAGATAAGTTAAAATAACACCCTGGAATAAAATACAATGGAATTGATTTTAAAAATTGAGGTAGTCCTTTGGGTATGATTGCTCACAAAGGTGTATGCTTAAGCAAGAAAAGCAAACTGGCAGAAATACATGTAGGATTGCTAGCATTGGTTGGGAAATTATAGATGCTTTTATCTGAAAGGTTAAAAATGAACCAAGTGACAATCATTGCCTTTGGGGATGGGAATTAAGAGATGAAGGATAGATACAAAGAAAATTAAGGTTCTCTGTCTTCCTTTTTGTCTTTTGAATTTGTACCATAAGTACATGTAATGGACCCAAAATTTAAAAAAAAAAACTTTTAATAACAATATTACTAGACAGCAAAGAGTCCAAGAGCAGATGGAGCATGTTTAGAGAATCTCCAGGCATATATGCCTTTGAGCACTTTGAAGTAGCTTCTCACGCATTTGCTGATGTGATGATGTGACACTGAGGGAAAGTTCACGTATTCAAGGTGACTAGAGAGGCTGACAAGTGTGGGGAGCAGCTAGTCACCTCCTGCTGTGTCCTGGGGAGGAGGTGGCCTGTGTACAAACAGTATGGAGGAATCCAGTGCCACCGCTCCCGCAAGCAGCCTAGGGATGGTGCCATCACCAGAGTGCACAGCAGATGGCTAAGTACGAATTGTTGTTTAAAAACACAGTTGGCTCTTACTGGCTTTCGTGTTGGCAGCGCCAACATCCAAGCAGCCAGTCAATACCATTTACTGTGAACCGTGAACAGAGCGCATGCCTGTCCGTGGGAGCAGGGAGCGAAGCGGCATTTCCCAACCTGCCCGGCCACCAAAACTGGCAAGTTTGAAATTTTCACTTTTTAACTAACTCTTTTTTGGATAGGGTCTCATTCTGCAGTCCAAGCTGGCCTGGCCTTCACTGTGTAACCTATGTTGGCCTCCATCTCCTGAAACTCTTGCCTCAGACTCCAGGGTGGTGGGATTCTGGGCATTGGCCACCACAGCCGGCTTCTGAGCTGGGCTCCTGAAGGGCCCTGGCATCTGCATATTTGCAAATATCCTAGTTGACTTTTATGATCGCTGAGGTTTGGGAAACACAGTCTTGATAGGAGATGGAGAGGAAAAAAGAAATTACATAACATAAGCAACATTAAATATAAAAGCAAGCTGGGATGGTGGCTTGTGGCTATAACCTCTGTGCCTGGAAGGCTAAGGCAGTAGGATTGCTGTAAGTTCTGGCTAGTGAGCTACAGCAAGAGAGTCTCTCGCAAAACAACAGCAAAACGAAATACAAACACAAAAGACAAACTAGTCAGTGGGTGCTTCAAGCTGTTTATAAACCCTTAACTTATCATAAATATAGAAATTTTTTAAGATGGAAAAAAATCAGTTAAATCGGGGTTAAGAATAAAATTCTTTATATACTAATTTTCCATGATTAAAAAGACTTGGTAAATAAAACTTTAATAGAACCATTTTTCTTTTGATAAATAAGAATATTGTGAGACTGTGTTGCTAAATAGCACCATTATTTCATAACAGTGCAGAAAACAACACAGGCTCTACAAGCTGACAGCCACAGGGCGTCGGCTTTCCTGCAGCTCAGATCTGTCAGAAAATCAATGTGAGCCAAAGGGTCCGGAAGAAGGGTCCTGGATTTCTGTTTTCCCTGTCTTTACTCTCCAAAGCCTGGATGATACTGTTTATATTTCAGACAGAGATTCCTCGGAGTCTTATAATATTCATTTCTCCGGATCCTCCAAACTCTCCTTTACTGCCCCCTGGTCGTCTATGTGGACAGTTGCTTGAGGTCCCCAGGCCAGTGCGCTGAGAACAGCGATTTAACACTATGCTTTCAGACACTGTTTGGAAATGATTAGTAGGTGTGTGTGTGTGCATTTTTTGTAAAACGACTCTTAAAGGCGACCACTATTATCTTAACCACCCTTATATAAAGATCTCTATGAAAATTCATCTCCAAGCTGAATGTCATGGAATATAATTGTCTCTTTTAGTGAAATGTTGTACTTCCTTTCTAAGGAGAAATGAGTTATATAACCTCCTTCATCCTCTCTCTCCATCTCTCCCCCTCTCTCCGGTTTTCATTTGAGCTGCCAGGAAGTTCAGATTTGAATTTTATCTTCCACCGAGGTTCCATGCTTGGCCTGATCTTTCTAACAGTCCTCTCTCCCCTGGCATTATTCAGTTCTCATACTCATGGAACTATCTTGGGGTCTCTGTTACATCAGGGTTCTTCACTAGATCTGCTTTTTGAGGAACTGACATAACATATGCACAGTGGAGGACAGGTTTCAATCCCATTACCCGAGTTTCTAGTGCACAAGCAGGAGGGATGTGAGGTACTAAGTGGCCAGTTAAGTTAGAGTCTTTTCAGTAAAAGGCTTTGCTTAGAAAATGCTGAATGCCAAGAACACTAGGGGGAACTATCACATCACGCCCCTCCCAAAGGCCTCTGCAAACGGACCAGGAAAACAATTCCACATAAACATAGCCTGTTAGCTCTTAATCACTCAGTGAATGTGGGCTCTGCCATATCCTTGATTGTCCTATGGCCAGGTGAAGCAAGTCTGGAGCCCTTTAATCCACAGGCTACAGAAGAGGTCAAAATATTTGCTGTTGACTGATGGTCAGTCACCCATCATCTATCTACATGAAAATGTATTAAGAAAGCTTTAAAAGAGATTTCTAAAGTGATTCCTCCTTGCTGCCCATAAGGACAGAGCAGCAGGAGTCCCCAGCTGGAGCACCTGCCTCTGCTCCTGCTCCATGGTTGGTCCCACAGTTGGATGCAGGATAATGAACTCACAGACCCAGAACCCATGAAGACCTTTTTAAGGATATTCACCTTCAAGGTTATGGTTCAGAGAGGCTCTCTGGATGCCACAGCCTAAGGCAGAGGCAGGACAGGAAGCTCACCCCCAACTAACTGGTGGAGTATTGCGTCTCACAGATTTGCCATTCAGCGCACAACTTCTCTGCACAGCCCACACAGCCTGTCCCTGTACTATATTTCTCTCAGTTATCCTCCTCCACCCACACTTCGGCTGACTTCTCTCTGCACAGGGAAGATGGAGCAGCTGAGGAAACAGCAGAGCAGTAGAAAAAATTTAAAGTGTTTTGAGCCCACCCAACCCAAGGAGAGCATTCAAAGCAAAACAGGAAGAGTAGGAGACCCTCCATCTCACCTCACACACAAGCCAAGGATTGTCACTCCCTCCCACCCACCTCCAGTCCCAACAGGGACTAACTTCTGGGACCAAGCTTTGGTACCCACATGCAAAAAAAAAAAAAAACCTACAAATTTTTAGCAGCATTATGAAAGAGACTCCATTGCTCAGCTCTTTTAGATATTGTATCATGGATCATAGGGCACAGTAGGATCACTCATTCAATTGAAACAGCACCCCCCCCGACAAACTCAACCATTCGAACAGCCCCTCCTCCCCCCCACAAATTCAACCAGCATCATTGATCAAGAGGTCATCACACTGGAAGAAGGAGCACAGGTCCTCGGATGGATGACTTCATTCTGGCAGCTGAAATGAGAGTGCCCAGCCTACAACACAATCAATGAATCAGTGCCCACCCTCCATGAGTGCCAATGTGTGTGTGTGCATGTGTGGGCATGGGGGTGGGCGTGAATCCATATGACTCATTCTTCTTTCTTTTTTTTTTTTTCCACTTCAACTCTTTCTCCTATAGCACTCCGGAGTCTTTAAGGCTCCTTCCCCCACCGCCCAAGGATCTAGGGTGGGATAAAGATAGAAATGAATAGAGTTCTTGCTCCCTCTCTTCTGCCAGAGATTCCAGCTAGTTAGATGACTTGAAGTGGGCAAAGACCAAGAGAGATTGACTCATCCCATTCATCCTCATTCATTAGCAGACCTTTGAAGATATCTAGACAGATGAACTTTGAGTCCTCATCCACTTTATGATCTAGGCTCTGGTAAACAGAGCCACATGAGAAATAAACATTCTCTGGTCCACTTTATTCTTCTTCAGGAACCTCTAAATTAGTTTTTCTACAAACTTGGAACACATGTAGGGGTTATATAACCAATGATTAAATGGAATTCTACATGCTTTTCTGATGTAGGAGGGTCTTCTCTATTTCTGTTGCTTTCATTGGTTAAATAAAGAGACTGCCTTGGCCTTTTGACAGGGCAGTCCTTAGGTGGGCGGAGTAGACAGAACAGAATGTTGGGGAGAAAGGAAGTGTGGCAGACGCCATGCTTCTCTGGCCCAGGACAGACGCTGGTTAGGACTCTTTCCCGGTAAGCCACGACTCATGGTGACACACAGATTATTAGAAATGGGCTTGAATCAAGATGTGAGAGTTGGCCAAGAAGAGGCTAGATATAATGGGCCAGGCAGTTTTTAAATGAATACAGTTTCTGTGTAATTATTTCAGGTATAAGCTAACCAGGCACCGGGAACGCAACCCGCTCCTCCTTGTACTACACTTTCTCTATCAGTGATCCACAGAAAGGTTTTCTGCTAGCAAATTAGACTCGTCTTTTCCTATGTATCTGAACTCTGGAGAGAACCCATTCACTATTCTTCTCCTCTTTGTTGGCAGTTTATTAGTTTGATATTATCCTTAAAGCTGATCCAACTATTCTTATGGCCAGTATTATGTATGTGATGCTAATTGATAATTTATCCATTTCAGGAACACACACATATTCATTGTGCCACTACGGTGCCAGATACTGCCTCTGACACCTGGGCTGCAGTTGTACATGCTAATCCCTTCAAGGAGTCAACAGACAGAGACCAGCCAACACAGAACAGCTCCTTCCAAGAGACAACACCACCTTAACTATTGGCTTCTATGCATGAAGCCAAATGAGGTTCTAATACGATAGAAAAAAAGTAAGAATTATTAGGTAGAGGTGACAGAAACAATTGATGTTCCTTAGGTATTGATTGCATCATCTGACTATTTCTCCATAGCTGGCACCATAAAGATTAAGCTATATATAATACAGATAAACGTATTTTGTAGAGTTTTAAAATACCATGCTTGGAAGTGATGTTCTGTCAGAAGATCTAAGACACAAGGCCACTTCCGAAGACCAGAATTTCCCTTGCCTCTCGGATTCTTAGAGCAGAGAACCAAAAGATGCATGTTATCCCAAGTCTCCAAGATCAAGGATGAGCTATTTCAGAATCTAGTGGAGCCAACCTGGGGTATAGAACACCAAGGCTTCTATGAACAAGAGACGGCCCTGTTGTTGTAGCTTGGCAATAAACTTGGCAGATGGGCATGGTAGTAATCTGTAGCCAAGGAAATTCTGCTTCCTCCAGAAGATTATCTACTGTCAGACTCAGCAGAAATCCAGACTTGGAAAGTCGGCCATGAGCTGTGAGCTGGACATTGCATTTCCTGCCCCCCAGGGCCTTCGAGCCCCTAACTGGATCAGCTCTGTCTCCGACACAGCTATAACTGTAACTACACTTGTAAGACAACAACACGACCAGTAGCTGAGATCACTGCTGGGTCTCTGGGTTTGCAGATTTTTGCTGATTGAAGTACCCAACTGTGCAGAAATGATTTATGTGCATGCCAGCTGGGGATGAATGCCACAACCAATGAGTCATCCAAAGCACTCTGAACGGGCTGATCTTCTCTGAGAATGGGGCCTCTTCACGGATGGTGGGAGAGACCACCGTAGGACTCAGGGGTTCCTGAGATATCACCCTCAGAGCACCAACGCTTTTACAAAGAGGGTCCCAGACACCCTAAACAATCTCCCAGGGGTTGAGGGTTTGGATCTTTAAATTGAAAAGCCTGTGATTGAATTCTGCTTGCTGCTCAGCAACTGAGGAACTTCTTGGCATCCTTATGAGGATGACCTGAAGCAACACACCTGAAGCACTCGGGCTAGTGCCGTTACAGAGGAAGGACCCGAGTCCCTTACCCTCTGTGCTGGCCAGAGTTCACTTCTCAGATGTTGGCTGACACCTGGCAGCCTTTTCTGGGAATTTGGTAGCACAAGTGCCAAAGAAAGGCTTCCTTCTTAAAGCCTTGCATTTGGGTAGCATCTCACAATGCCAGATCTCTTCTTGATCCCTGACTTCATGTGATTGGCATAACCCCGAAAGGTAGCAGGGCAAGCCTCTACCCTATCTACCTATATCAGGGATTGGCTAACTAATGACTGCTGAGATAGATAACATGTATAAGGCCTGCACAAGGGTTAACCAACTTAGGGCGAGTAGCCAATAGGAACCAGAATCAAGGGTAAAGCAGGACTAAAATAAAGCTCTGGCTGTCAGCACAGGGCTCTCTCAGGCGGTTCCATAAGCATACTGAGATCACAACATGCTTGTCTGGGCTCTCAGACTGACACAAATTAGTGGCTTTACATAGTAATCAACCGACCAACATCAAAAATGTAATATATGATAGCGTACTGATCCCTGAAGCTCGCCTTCCAGCAGTCAGAACACAAACAGGCAGGCCGCTCCTTGTATGTTTACCACATTTCACTTCTGCAGAAATGCCTGCACCCCACCCCTCCTCATGTACCCAGCCCCAATACACACACTGATCATTATTTAGCAACACCTGTCTTGAACTGAAAGAAACTATAATTATTGTTCAGTCACACGAACCCTTATATCATAACTACATAAACAGCCGCTCGATCGCGGCACTAAGCAAGAGCTTGAATGTACTTTATTAAAAGGTTGTTTAATTTCATACCATTACTCCCAACTTCCTGCCAAAATAGTTTATCTCAATAAATGTGGCTAGAAAGGAAACCAGTAATGTCTCCTATCAAAATAAAAATATCACTTAGAGTAATCTGAATATTCATCATGGCATGTGAATGGGTTTTATACATCCAGGACTTCAGAGGTTAAGGAAATACCACCTCATGGACTGGCTAATATTTTCTAACTAACCAATGGATGTGTGGTCCTTTCTTCATAGATTTTAGTTTCGTGATTTCAGTGATAGAGCCTCACATTTCTTTTATAGAAGAATCTCTATATTCTTCATGTTCTTGGAGAGGTAGGCCTGTCTCTGTGAAAATATATGTGTAATTAGCTCCTTTATGTTGCCAGTATATCGTGGAGACATTCTGATTTACATTACACATCAGCTCACTATTAGTTTCCTGAGATAGGTGGAACCTATTCTGATAGAGCTAGTAAAAATGGCACAAAATGTGCATAAATCCTGACTAATGACTGAAGTTAAATATACCTCAAAGAGGGTTCTATCTTATTAAAATTCACATACATTTTTCTTAACAAGGGAGCTATTATTCTGCACTGTAGCATGTGTTTTATTGTGAACGCAGAGTTCATTGATGAACAGTGACGGGGCTGCAAATCAAGTCAACAGCTTAATTGGCTCAGCAGGGTTCAAGGGTGCTATTCTTGCTGGCTAAGCATTTGCTCTGGTAGCCTGAGGCCTGGAGCAGGGTTTCTGGGCTCCTGGCAGTCTCCCTATGGAGAGGGACCCTTACCTCAGGCCTTCACCCTCAGGAGAGTGCTGTCTGCAGTACTCCAGAGTGTAGGTCTCTGTGGCCTCGGGGTTAGCAGGCCGCCATCTGACGGTGGCGGCATTCCAGCACACAGTACAGTCTTCTGCATGAATCACAGGCGTGGAAGGTGCTGCCGGGACAGAAACAAGGCAGTAACAGAGCAAAGCCAGCTCTCGGGGCAATACTCGGGTATGGTTTTATTTTTAATTTTTGCATCAAAAAATTATCCTGAGCTAAAAACTCAAAAGATATTAAAAAAAAGAAAAGAAACAAAAGATCACTTACATAGCTAAATGTCTCTCTCCCTCCTCTGCATTACATATTGCCAGATTCTAGCTCATCCCCAGTCCCTAGCAGTTGCTTTCTATAAAGTCTACCCTGTTTTCTTTATAGAGCTGCTACATAAACAAATAGAAATATTCTTACTTTCCCTTCTCCTTTTACCCAAAAGGTAGATATGATTTTGTCCCCAGTAGGTGATCAGTACAGGTTTGGGTGTGGGGATTGTCCATTTTTGTGTTTCAGGTTATTGAGACAGGGTCTCATGTAGCCCAGGTTGGCCCGAAACTTGCTATGCATCTTGAACTCCTGTCTTCACCTCCCAAATGCTGGGAGTATATGTATGAGCCACCATGCGGAGCCAAATATTTGTTTTTAAAGGCAGGAAGAAAAGATACAAGACTAAGGGGTAGGAATAAGCTGCTTCCTCCTTGAGGCGGCTGAAACGACCATAAAGGTAGGACAGCCTTGGTCAATACTATATCTTCTGTTGCAGCTCCACGTGAAAAGATTCCACCAATAGACTACATTCCCACTTGAACACCATGGCTTCAACTATTATGTGTTTTCCTTCATCTGTATAATGGAGCCCAGTCTTACTAGCTTGCAATTAAAAGCTCTGTATGCTAACCCTTTTAAAAATGATGTCTTTCCTTATTCTCAAGCTTAAGGAAAAGCAAAGATCTTATAGAGTCCTACACCCCAATGTATACTTCATGTCTGCTCATTGTTTGCTCAAGAAGAATCTGCTCCAGTTAACACATTATGTCCCACTGACCATGTAAAGTATTCTGTGCAGGTATTATCAGCTCTGGGGAGCCAGTCCCTTGCCCTATCTGTTTTGGTACTCCCTTGAGGGCGCTCACAATGATCTAGACTTTTACCAAACATTCCCAATGATCTTCTGGTTTTTTAACTGTTCAGCTCAACTCTGATTGTCTTGTAAATAGGAACTCAATCATGTCGTTATCATGCTTGAGGAATGGTCATATGGCCTCATGGATCGACACTCTACCCCTGAGCTCCATCCTAGGTCCCACCTCGGTCTTCTTTTATACCATCATTTTGCCCAACATTCAATACAGAGCTAGTCCTTCCTAAATACACATTGGTTGACCTCAAGAGTCTGTGAAGAATTGAATAGTACCTCCTAATAATGTCTTAGCATCTGCTTACCTGTTCTAAAAATCGCTCTTTCGCTGGGCAGGCTACATCCAGTGAAGTTGATGGCCATCACCCACACTTGATAACATCGGTCAGGATCTAGGTCTTCAAAAATGCAGTAACTTTCCTTCACGGTCAATCTGTATTCTTCCACCAGTTCTAGCAGGAAACACAACTCTGAGTTCAAAGGTGACTTCTAAAGTAAACTAAAAATTAATTATTAGAAAAGGTAGTCTAAGTTGGGCCATGGTGGCGCACACCTTTATTCTCAGCCCTCGGGAGGCAGAGGCAGGCAGATCTCTGTGAGTTTGAGACCAGCCTGGTCTACAAGAGCTAGTTCCAGGACAGCTAGGGCTGTTACACAGAGAGACTCTGTCTCGAAAAACCAGAAAGGAAGAAAGAAAGAAAGAAAGAAAGAAAGAAAGAAAGAAAGAAAGAAAGAAAGAAAGAAAGAAAGGAAGGAAGGAAGGAAGGAAGGAGAAAAAGTAGTCTATGACTTTTGCAGAGGGCTCAAACTGGTAACTTTACAAATATTATTGTGTGATAATTGATAATTATCTCTTTAGGATACATAAGAAAGCAATAGTACTCTAAAAACTGACACTTAGAATGACATATGTGAACATTTATCACAAAATAACAACATGCTAGTATATGTCTGTGATTGATAATCCACAATTAAAGTAACCTGTTTCAAAAGAAAATGTCAAACTTGTATAGAGTTTATGTCACTTTAAATTTCAGTAATATAGTCTCAACGAAAGCTTCAAAACCCAATGCCAACTTGCCATGGGAGTCCATCACTGGAGAAGACCACTCTGGGCTTTTACTTACGACTCTGTAGGACATCTTTCCAGACTAGTAAACAAGTTTGCTACTCAGTAGGACTTTCTAGGATTCAGACCCTGACAGTTGCTCCAGAACTTCAGTGCCACCCTCTGCAAGCTTTGGGGATTAAGAAACGACTGACACATGACCACATGTAGAAAACCTGGGATTCGATTGGGCATCCACGCTGACGGAGACGCACTACCACGCATAGCAGCTAGAAACTTAGCATGTTTATCCTACACGGCTGAACAAGTAGGCAGGGTTATGGCAGACAAGTGAACAAGGAGGTGGATTCCGGTAACCTTGGAGGTCTTTATAGCGGAGCCACCTCAGGCTGTAAATATCGGGAAAGAGAAGCCTAGGGTTGATAGTCTCTATGTACACTGGTCAATCATTCCTAATCACTCATACTTGTACCAAGGAAGGCTCTGCCACCCCTCTGAGCCTCACCAAGGGAAGACTTGGCCATGCCCTTGGGCCTGAGGCATTAGGGTCCTTGGCAGGGTTGTGCTTATGTAAACAACACACATTCATTCACTCAGGGTTTTATTCTTTCATTACATTGTCACCCAGGTCGTCTTTCACATCCCACACTTCAGAATCCTGTTAACTATCAATTTCTACTTATATAGGAAATATTTAAATTTGATAGGATAATGCGCTATTACATGAGGTTGAAATTGGTTTAATCAAGGCATTTTTTTTCCTTTTAAATTTTCTTGAATGGTTTTACTTTAGATATTTTTATAGCAAGCATGTTAAATACTATTACAAATGCCCACCTCTTTGGCATTTTATTTGTTTGGGATTTGGGGCTCTTTGATGCAGGATCTCACTCTGGAGCTCAGACCGGCATGGAATGTTCCATTCTCCTGCCTCCACCTCTGGAGTCTGGAGTTACAGGTGCAAGCTACCTACCACATCTAGTAGACCAATTTGATTATTTTTACTGAAATTCTCTTTTCGTTTTAAAAGAAACTTTCCTTCAAAAGTTTCTTTTGTTTCCCAAAAGAAACCCAAGACTCTAGCTGTCTTTCTTTGCCAAGCCCCAGGTCATCCTAAGCTAAGTAGGACAGTCTGGGATATGGGAGATCCTGCCTTTAAGAAAAAATAAAAGTGATTTTGAAGTTTCCACAAGAGTGAAATAGTCTACAGTTCTTTCCTCATTATAAACGGGGCTCCTGCATTTGTAACGGGATGTTGGCGCCATCACATGCTCATCTAACTCCCCAAGTATGTGAGTCTGTCCTCAACAAGCAACACGGAATGCCAGCGTTCCCCACACTGACTCATCAGGAAGTACAGCCTCGAGCTGCCTGGCTCTTAGGTCTTATCGGAAGTTCTGAGCGGAGAGATCTTCACAGAAGCTCAGCTGGTAAGGCCTGCCACCTGCTTACTACAGCAAACGATGTCACTTCTCTCAATCCTTTTCTTTGGGCCACTGATGACTGTACCATCTTTGATCCATGCCTTGGGGCCTGTGAACATGAGCTAACCTTAGAGGCGTCTTTGAACCTTTGACACCCAGTGTGTGTCTGTGTTCATTGTGGAGGGCACAGGCCTGTGTATGGCCCGTTTCCCCTTTATGGAGCAGGACACATCATGCCACTCTTCAGACGTCAGCACTGGTTAAGCCTCCATTCTCTCTGAGGCTTTGGGTCCTGTCATTTTGAGAGCTCAAAGTCTAACTTTAATCTGAATCCTAATTATAATATTCATGTTGACCATTATGATAATATTTATATGTTTTTTCCAGATACTGTTTTATAAATTGTTCTTTCTGCTAATATTTGATTGTGTGGTTGTTGAGGGATTTTGTTATCATTCTTGTTTTGTAAGTGGCTATAAATGCTTTGTGGAAATGTACACATTTCAATATGTATATGTTGAGATTATACTATATATTATAATTAAATTATACACAAATTTATATGCAGGTATAATGTATATGTGCTTAAGTACTTCACATTAAGATGTAGAAACATAGGCCTGTATCTGTCAGTGCGTAGCAATCTTACCGTTTACTTCTTGGTCATCTTGAGGCTCCTCCATGCAGTACACCTGGAAGGAGTCCACCACATCCTCCTTGTTCATGCTCCAGTACACTGCAATTGTTGTGCTGGTGGCAGAATTTGGTTCCTGAGGTTCTAGTCTGGGAGGCTGTGGAACTGGAACAGAAGCACAATTCCCTATGTCTAATGCCATTTTATTGATCAATTGTTTTGCTTAAAATACGTTTAACATGTTGTTAAAATTTCAACAATATAGAAACTTAAGTGATAAAAGTAGGTGGGATTTCCAACATACAGCCCAACTTCATTCCTCAGATACAGTCAGTGTTAGGACTGTCTGTATGTCCCTCTGGGATGTTTCCCAGGCATAAGAACAACACAAATAGAAATGAACAAAAGTGGACCCCAACTATGTAACACTGTTCTGCATCTTATTAGAGAAACTGGCAGCGACTAATGGATTATCTAATCACTTGGCTTTACTTCTTAAAATCCCCTCCAGTGTGCTTTTTTAAAATAAGAAATTCTATACTGTTCTATATTGACAGAGTTTATAACAATAAAAAGCGGTGAGTCCTTTCCCAACATTGTTATAGTATCTTCAAGGTGAAGGAAGACATGCATTAAATATTAGACTAGAATTTTTAAAGCTACAATCCATCTTTTCTTTCTAACATGGTATCTCTACAGATTTTTTAAATTAATATTTAAAGGTTGGACAGGGGGAAGAAGTAACCTCTTGATGGAATTCTATGTAAATTTTAGATGCCTAATCTAATTATGTGGCTCTGAATTTTAAAGAGAACAATATTCTTGAGTGTTTTACTGGAGATTTTTGAAACTTATAATTATGTCTATTGGACATTAATGCAATACAAACCAATCTCTATGCAATTATCTTTCTGAGCTTATTAGACATGATCATTGAACATATTTTATACATCATAGAAAAAGGTTATCTTCACGGTTGAAAAGATGTCATGCTTTTAAGATTTGTGCATGTGCTTTCTCCAGCCAACACCTTCCTAAGAGATAAGCTTACCGGAATAATATAGACCAAATTTATAAGTTGACACTCAAGGAAATAAAAACAAAGGTTAGCTCAGTAATAAGATCAAAATGAGAAAGAAAATAAATGGATTTGAAGAATGGAATAAAAAGGCAAATTGAAATGATTCAATAGAGATATAAAGAGGTAGAGGAATAATGCAATTACAAAAAGTGAGGAACAGACAAGGAAAATGGTCAAGTTCATAAGCTTCACAACTAAGGCTGGCTTTAGGCTAAATGCAAGACCCCCAGCTACCTGCATTATATTAGCCTCGGTTTCTCCATTTAAAAAGATTGAATGACTAACACCATCCCACCCTAGGGTTGTTGCATGAAGCAAGACAATGTGTATCAAGTGTTTAATAAATGTGCCTGGCTGGGGGCAGCCTCTGGAGGGTAAGACAGCCTTGGCAGGAACACAGCAAATGGAAAAGAGAACAGGGAACTCCTGACAGTGAAGGCTGAACTGGAGTTCCGGTACCTGGTAGATCATAGCAGACACAGACACAAACATGCTGAGCAGGCTGCATGGGAAGGGGCGAACCCACCTGCCCCGCCTTTCCCCAAACCCTGACAGTTGTATCTTCCAACAGAGAATCAGAACAACGCTCTAAAAGTACCCATCCAAAGAGAGGTGATCCAGCAGGTTTTCATATTACCCACGTTTATGGAAGAGACAAACAAAACACTTCAGTTGTTATTAGCCTTCTTTGAAGCAGTGTGGAGAGCTTGGAGCATGAACAATGCTCTTCTTCCCACTATAAATTACACGTGGAGCTGGAGCTAATCTTGTAAAAATGGCAACATCTTTCTATATCCTTTTCTCTCTAGCACAGCTTAGCAAACCTAAAACTGATAGCCGACTCCGCCCCGTCATCTAATTTTAAGGTAAAGCCATTGTAGGAAATTAAGCAAAGCATGTAGGTTCAAGTAATTTTGCTTCCACATATGCTCTTTCATCTAAAGAATTAAAGTTAAAATATCTTTTTCTCCAAACAGGAAATACATTTTCTCTTGAGAATGCTCCAAAGGGGAAGAAGGATATCCCACAGACACAACCTAACAATCATGACTACGTTTATAATTCATATTTGGTGGAACACTGGAACCCAGATTTTACATGCTAGTAATTATGCTTATACTTTCACAGGAGTAAACTTGAGTAAGTGTGATGTCAAAAATACAAAGGAAATCTTGATGCTTTTTCTCCAGGAGTCTGGCTGTCAGAAGAGGAAGCACCCTGGGCAGCCCCTCTGATTGACTGAATGTGCCAGGAGAGAGTTTTCACACTCAGGGACCTAAACATTAATCTGCTTGGATTTCAGTGCCTGGGACCAAATGTAGATTCCACTCAAGCTGGTTTCCAAAGTTTCCACAGAAGGTACAGTCACAGTGACGTGCACCCATGATTTCAGCACCCAGAAAACTGAAGCTGAAGGAGCATGAGTCTGATGCCGACTCGGGTTACGTAGGGAGACACTCTCTTTACAAAGCAAACACAAGTCTCCAGCAAAGCAACATCAGCTGAAACAACCCAAGTGTATTCAGGATGGATGATGGATGATGGGTGGATGGATGGATGATGGATGGATGATGGATGGATAGACGATGGATGGATGATGGATGGATAGATGGATGATGGATAGACAGATGGATGATGGATAGACAGATGGATGATGGATGGATGATGAATGGATGGATGATGCATGGATAGATGATGGATGGGTAGATGATGAATGGGATAGATGAATAGATGGAGGATGGATGGAGGATGGATATATGGATGATGGATGGATGGATGGATGGATGGACAGATGATGGATGGATGGATGGATGGATGGATGGATGGATGGGTGGATGGATGGATGGGTGGATGGATGGATGGATAAAGGCCATGGCATAGGCATGCAGTTAAGTCTGGAACACCAAAGTTGTGACACACGTTACAAACAAGAGTGAACATAGAGGAAAATAAGCTAAGTGGAATAAGCCAGTTACAAAAAAATACTATCTGATTTCACCTATTCAGGGCATCACAAGTCATCAAAATCAGAGAAAAAGAAAAGGAGAGGCAATTTCTGGGGTCTAAAGTAAGAGGGAGCTAGTGTTTAATGGTTTAGGGTATGAAGAGATTCAGTGTAATGAGAAGAAATTCTGGGGTATATACAGTGGTAGTAATTGTCAAGGCATGAACATTCTTCATGCTACATTTATACATTAAATGTACACAATTAAAGATGGCTAATATGCCAGGTGTGGTGGTATACACCTTTAATCCTAGCAGTAGGTAGGTAAGCAAGCAGATCTCTGAGTTCTAGGCTAGCCTGGTTGAGTGCCAGGCCAACCAGGGTTTAATGATGAGACCAAAATAAATAATAAATAAAACAAAATAAAATGATAAAATGAGCAGTAATATTGTAAGTTATTTTTTAAAGAAAATAAATTTTTCTTTTAAAATAAAGTTATTTTGTTTTTTAATTATGGTATATATGTGTATTCTATGTGGGCACATGTACATATGAGAGCTGATACCCATGGAGTCCAAAAGAAAGCCTCAGAGTCCCCAAAAATGGAGTTATATGCAGTTGTGAGCTGCCAAGATCTAAACTCCGGTCCTCTGCAAGTGCAAGACACACTCTTAACTGCTGAGCCATCTCCCCAGCCCCTGATATGACAAATTATATTTGTATATTAGCGCAATTAAAAACAAATCTAAGATCCAGAGTCAAAGAGGCCTAGCTATGACTTCATTGGGGCTTCTCTTCTCTTTCCTTGCCACGGGGGCATCGGATGAGGTACAGAGACTCAAGGCCCAATTCCCCCACATCTTCAACCAGTCGTGTGGTCCTGAGCAACACGATGCTTTGTGCTCCTCTCGCTCCTTACCTGTCGAGAGGGAAGCTAACTAAAGCTTCCTCCTGGACTCTGTGGTACCGCTGCCTCTCATGGGGGAGCTTGCCTTCTGTGTGAGCCAGCAGGAGCCCGATCCCCAAGGGCCTTGTCTCTGAGTGGTTTCATTGGTCACAGAACAGAACATCTAGGCCCTGGGCCACTTACTCTGCAAAGCAGACACGACACACAGCAGCGTGGGCCATTCGCAGGCCTCTCTCCCCAGAAGGGCTTCACATCTCTTCCTGGGGTGATGGCTGCTGGTCTGTGACTGTGTGGTTCTTTGGCTTCGAAAATACGTAAAAAGCCTCCTACTGAGTTTCACTCACTAGTCTTGTAAATGGGCAGGCGTGTATAATGAAGCCTTAAAATGGACCGCAAACACCCTTCCATTCGGGACAGCTCTGAAGAGAATTCATTAGTGTAAATGACTGAACTGTCTACTTTACTAAAGGTGTTGGGGCTTGAGTATTTTGCAGGGAGTGTTTATGGGGGGAGGCTGTCTCTTTAAAAGACACGTCAGATTCTGGCTGGTTCCTAAACTAGAACCCTTTCCACAGGAATGTGAGTTTTAAACACAGCTGCTGTCTGTGAGGTAAATTTGACAAGGGTACCTCTTGATGAGGACATCTGAGCACCCTGTACAGTAAGCAGGAAAACGGCAGCTTCAAGCATTTAAATGTTGCATTGCCTTGTTTGCTAAAATAGAACATTAAAAAATAATTTGAAAAGCTGGCAGGATGCGCTGACAGCTGAGTGGGAGGCTCCTGGCTACAGACCGTGATGCTGAGCTGTGAGTTCTCTAAGCTAATCTGTTTGGCTTGGGGAGGGGGGGTAAATAAAGAAGAGGAGGAAGGAACTGAGTTGAAGAGGGGAAAACTACTTATAAGGTAAAATTCATTCACTGCATGTGAAACTATTTTATTCCTTTTTACCTATCTGCTGGGCCGCTGGTATGAAGTAATTCTCTTGCACAGAGGGAGAGAAATTCTAGTTTTCAAAAAATAGGATAAAAAAGAGGGAGCCCTTCAGTTCCAGTCACTTCAGCGCTCCTGTTCAGGCCCCAGCAGAATCACAGAGCTTCGAAGGGAAAAGGATGACGCCACCGATGAGCAGCTGGTCCCCGCGGATGACGTCACAGAGGTGAGCAGCTGCCCACCCCCGCATCATTTCAGAGCCTAGCTTCCAACCTTGACAGCCCACACCCATCTTCACCCAGTTACAGAAATTTGACAGAACAGTCAAGCAAGAGCTGCCAAGATCCATCGAGGTAAGTAATACATTAAAATGCTCACCAGCTACTTGTTTCAACATCTGGTCACTTCGCTCTGAGCTGTCATCGTAGTGCTCAAACAGCGAGAAGGCGGCAGGCATGTTCTCTAAGGAAGCCGTACTCTCCATTGCAGAAAGCAATCTGCCAAGGGAACAGAGCGCCACTAAGTCGGGAAAGCACCAACACAGAGCCCAAGCCGCTCTTCCTGCTCAGCTTGAAGCCGGTGGGAGCAACTGTGCTTTGTATGAGGCAAGGTCCCACCACCCCTAGGTATCCAAAAGCATCGGGAAGTATGTGCATCTAAAATCCATTTATTCTTAGACTTCTTAGATACCTGGTGATAGGAGAGGTCTCATCCCTGGACTCTCAAATTTGAAAACTTACAAATTATCTAGCCTTGGATTCACTTCTAATAAACGAGTCCTGAATATTGCTTCACACGAGTGATTATTTCCTAAAGAATATAATATCTCAAGCCAGTCTGGAAATTTCCATGCTATAGGGATGTCGATGCTGTTCTCAACCCTCAACACCAAGCTTCCGGCCCCACAAAAGATAATACTCACCTACTAGGTGGCAGGCTCTGTTCTAGAGCCTGGGAGTCTAAGTGTGAAAGCAAGGCCAGCCATTTTAGAAGACAGGCCTCAGCTTCCAAAGGGATGGATTCTGTAACCCAAGCCCTTCCCAAGGAAGGTGCCCACCTGCACAAGCACTGAGCGTTTGGGGCCAGGTACCACACAGAAGGTGCGTGCATAAAGAACAGAGCCAGGTTTGCTCTCAAGGGGAAAGATGGGAGGGGAGTTTCCAACATGACCTGTTTTTAGCTAGAGCAGCCTCAGAGTGGCCCAGGGCTCCTCGTTTGGTGCCTCACACAGGCCTGAAATGCTCTTCTAGCAAGGAAGTCAACTTTGAGGAATTGCTTTGGCTCCCTTCCCTGGACTCCTGGTTTTCCAGCACCAGAACCAGCCCGAGGCCTTTGTGCTGGCTGCTGGTACTCTCCACCCAGACACGCTGGCTCAGTGCCTCCTACCTAGCTCAGCTCTTTTCAAATGTAGCAACCTGGAGAAAGGCTGCCAATGGGGCAAGGCCCGTCCCCACCAGCCTGCCTGCAGCCCCTTTCCCTGTTGGTTGATTTCCTGGTATTTATCAAGGCCTAGTTAGTTCTTTAACTGTCAACTTCACAAAAATATAATTTACATGCAGGAGAAGGTGGCCTCGTTCAATATCATAGTGCAATGCCTTACCTGAAGAGGCCAATGGTTTAGTCTGTGTAGAAATCAGGATCTCACAGGCTTAGTAAACCTGGTGTTACAATAAGGGGAAAAGATCCTGAAATGGCTTGAGTCCCTTCTATGCTTACTATTGTGAAACATGATAAAATTCACTACTATTTGATTTGGGGGAAAATACTTCAGTGAGGCCTTTGGGGTATTAAAAATGAGCAGGAACTTCCGAGGCAATAGGGAGAGAGGGTAAAGGTATTGCCGATGGGAAAATGGCATGCGCACAGGCCGAAGATGCCGAGGAGTACAGCCCACTACAGAGCAGAGCGCACGTGGGTGTTGGGAAACAGACAGGTGTGAAAGGGGAAGTTTTGTGACTTGAGGAGGAAGGGACACACCCTGAAAGTTTCCGTTTATCTCTTAGGATAAGGGCAGTCACAGAATTGTTTATCTAAGGGACGTGTAGACAGCCCTGACTAGCCACTGAGGAAAGATCAGAGCCAGCACACAAGGTAGGCAGGTCCCCGCAGAGGCTGGGTCCCATGAAACACGCAGAGCCAGTCCTCTCTCCCACATCAGCTCCAGGAGGAAGGCTTAGTAACTCTCAACAGGTGAGGAGAGAGAGGGGCACAACAAAGCATTGTGTTGAGAGACCCTCACTGTCAGCACCCCCCAACCTAGATGGAGGAGATTAAAAGCCCATATTAAGGCTTTGGGGTGCAGAATATGCATTATTTTTAAGTGGTGATCGGGGCTGGAGAGGAGACTCAACAGTTGAGAGCACTGGTTGCTCTTGCAGAGGAGCCAGGTTCAAGTCCCAGTACCCACATGGTGGCTCACAACCCAGTTCCAGGGGATTCCAGTACCCTCTTCTAATCTTGGGCACGAGGCATGCATGTTATACACAAACAAACATGTAGGCAAAACACCCATACCAAAAGAATAAAAAACGGGAAAAAAATGTGGGCAATATGCACACTAAGTCTTCTCAATGCGTTTCTAACTCTACAGAAGCTGCCTGTAGATACCACAGTAAAATGTCTGAGTTTTCTCTTGTACACCGACCCATTCAATTTTAACAGCAAGTTGATAGCTGATATCCTTTTACAAGTCAGCCCTACAATGGTGGAGACTCTCCTGTTCACTGTTATAGGACAGAACAAAGCATCGAGGGGAATGCATCCCCTCAACACAGCAGCATCTGTAAAGCAAAAATGTGGTGTTCAAGATATGCAAATGTTGGGTCTAAATATGCTTGACAGCATTCCTTAATTGAAGCATTTTAGTGCCAAAAAATCAATTAATATAAGAGCTCTGTCTTCAGAGATATGAAGTGAGGAAAAAAAGCAGGGAAGAAACAAGTACGAAAATAAGAAAATAAACTAGACTTAGCACTTCCTATAGAGATGAAGTAGAAGTTGTCTTGAAGACTCACAGTTGTGTGTGTGTTCATGTGCATGGTGCTTTCTTTAGGTGCTCATATTTCTACCAAATCCAAGGGTTGTGTTGTCCTTTAATTCACTACATAAAAATATTGGTTCTACCATAACCTACACAACTCATTGAACATGGAGATATCAAACCGATGCCTACCTAGAGTCTCCACCTAGTGCCTTTGGTACGGCAGTGTACTGTGCACAGTACCAATAGAGAGACATAAACACCAACCCAGCCACAAACGCTTTGATCCATAGTGGTGTCCACCCTGCAAGATATACTAGGGCCATGGGGGCACAAAGTTTGTGGGAGAAACCAACCAATATCTGATTTGACTTCACACACACTCCATGAGCTAGAACTCATGCCCACCACTGCTTGGGTGACCAGGAACCAGTGACCAGATATCCTAGAGACTTAGGATAAAACCAAATAATGCTGGTCTGAAAACAGAAAAAAAAAAACAAAACAAAACAAAAAATGCAGTGGTAAAATGACTCCTAAAGATATTCTGCTGTACTCATAGATCAGTGCCTTATTCAGCCATCATCCGAGAAGCTTCCTCCTACAGCAGATGGGAACAAAATACAGAGACCCAGAGCCAGACATTATGCAGAGAGTGAAAGAGATCTTGGAACACTCAGCCCTAAATCGGATGCCGTCACTAAATCCCTCCCCCCAGACCTCAGGGAACTCCAAGGAAGAGGAGGCAGAAAGAGTTCAAAGCCAGAGGGAAAAGCCACTGAGAAAGCAAAGCCCTCTAAATCAACAAGAGCAAAAGCTCATATGAACTCACAGAGACAGAGGCAGCATGCACATGGCCTGCACAGGTCTGTGTGAGATCCTCGGTGCATATATTATGACTTCCAGTCTAGTGTTCTTATGGAACCACTGTGTGTGTGAACAAGGGGTTCTCTGATTCTTGTGCCTTCTCTCAGGCTCTTTTCCTTCTGCTATTGGTTTGCCATCTTCAACTTTGATGTGATAGTTTCTATTTTATCTTATTGTATTTTATTTTTGTTATTTTTTTAAATGAATGAATGAATGAAAACCTGTGTAAAAGTTAAAAACTGAACTGTCATTTATACCTTCTGGGAGAGGAAAAATCAGTTTTCTCCCATGGAGTGACACTGGGTGTATCAACCACTCCAGGGGAGGCCTTATGTTCAAGAGTAGTTGACCAACATATAATGGACTCCACTGATTTTTGTGTGTGCTTTTATTTGGTTGCAGTTTCATGTTTTATGGTTTGTTGTTCTATTTTGTTTTCTTGTTTGGAAGGTTGTTGAATTCGTTTTCTGTTTGTTTGCTTAACTGTTTGTTTGTTTGAGAAAGAACTTAAAGTAAGGTTGGTAGGATATGGAGGGAAGAGGATCTGGAAGGACTTGAAAGCAAGAATATGATTGATGTATATTTAAATTTAAAGGTTATTTTAAATAATAAAAAATATAATAAAAAGAAAAAATATTGATTATCCCAAATATATTCCCTTGTGATATGCAGCAATAGTAAAGATTAATTCATTGTCAGTTGGGAGTGAAAAAGAAATTAATTAAAATGACATGTAAATTACCAAGTTAAAACATAAAACCAAAGAAATGGTGTTTAGTATGCAATGGCTGTCATTCATATTAGTGGTGATCAAGTATTTAGAAAAGTAAAACCATCCTTCAGCATTTTAAAAGAAAAGGCATTTATAAATTTTCAGTCACCAAGTTTTCTTCCTGATCATTACCTTACACCTATGGAAGGGATAAAAATAATTAAATGTGCACTTATATAGTCCAGTGTATGTGAAGCAGCACTGTGAGTCCACCTATTTTTAACTTAAAAATCAATAATTGCATTACTGATCTTTAAGTTCAAAAATATGTGGCTCACTCCTTGGGGACGAGTTCCTGAAAGGCATCCATAGGAACAAGTAAGGAACCTCACACTAACCTACAAACCTCCAAAGAGTGGCGCTGGGGCTGGGACTCCAGGGCACTCAAGCACTGTCAGTTTTGGAAACAGACTGCTCTCACTCAGAGGTTCTCAGGCATGCCTCTCCATCATAGTCACCCAGGAAGCTTTGAAAATGCCCAGACACACTTCAAACCAACAAAGCCCTAATGCTAGGGTTTAAGAATCGCACAGCATCAGCATCAGCATCAGCAAACAGCAGGTTTCAGTTGTTTGTTTTGTTTTCTTTTTTTCTGAGACAGGGTTTCTCTAGGTAATCCTAGCTGTCCTGGAACTCTCTTTGTAGACTGGGCTGGTCTTGAGCTCAGAGATCTGCTACTTCTACATCTGGAGCACTGGGATTAAAGGTATGCACCACCATACAGGGCTTAGCATCAGCAGGGTTTTGTGCTCCTCAAGTAACTATTTACAATACAGCCACTGTTATTAAACTCTGGCCAACTAATGCCAACACTATCCTTAAATAGGCCTTATAAAGTATATGGGCAACTATATTATAAGCAAATAAGATTTATTCCTGTGGCTTCAGTTATCTGAAAAATATCAGGTTTCCTATTCAAACTCCTTTTTTATATACATCCCAGATAAATATTTCCAATTTCAGTCTCAACTGTTTACTCTCTGCCACTGAACTACAGTAGAAATAAACTCAAGATAATATTTATAACTCAGAAATGGGCATTTACGATGTCACTAACATCATAAAACCTTGGGCTCAACAAGCAGGAGAGAGCTCAAGTTCTTGCTGTTGGACAAAAGCAAAAGGGGTTAGAGCAGTGTCTGGAGGGCAGCAGTAGATGATCCAGGAGCAAACAGAAACCTGATGTCTGTGTCTTCAGAGACACTGCTTTCCAATCATGCTGATGCTTTGCCTCTCAGAAGAATGGAGAGTCTCTTAGACCAGTGATAGGAGCATCATCAAAACAGAATGCAACCAATGGGTAAGATGTATCAGAACTAGCTGAGCAGAGAGAGAAGGGTGAGCGCAGAGAGGTCTTCTGAAGAGAGAATGAGTGAACATGCCACCAGGACAACAGAAGTCCTGAAATTGTCCATGGCAGCAAAGAATGATTGCTTCAAATGCTCATATTTAGCCAATAAGTCTAATCATTTATAAGTTTTATTTTTGTATTCAGCAGCAGGAAAGATGGTTGAGATTAGATCGAAAATACAGACTACATCTCAGGGAAGCAGTTAAAAATCTACACTATGATCATTGTTATTTAACCAAAGCACATGCAATTTTCTCCTGAAGCTGTCATTTAGTGTTTAAAAGCACTAAGTCTAAGAGCGAGCAGCTCCAGTGATGTGTTTGTAATTGGCAGCTCACCCCACCCCAAGCATCCCACCATGCTCCCCTCAGCCCTGCTGCACAGCACCATGCTGTATATACCTTTCATTGATTTCCTCAAACGACTTGGGTTGGGAGAAGAGGGAAGAAAGAGAGAGAGAGAGGCTAATTAACAACAGAAAGTAAAAGCAACCAGGAGCATCAAGACCAAACATGCTAGGCATCCCTGAGGCCATTTGTCTTTGGGACTTAGGTGGTACTCAGAGGGGGTGAGAGCTGTGTGGAGGGAGGGGCCTTCATTAGCAGTTTGCCTTGCTCTCTTTGATAGGCAAGGCAGATGGTGAGCTGTTGTATTCTACTTCTAGCTATTGACAAATATTTTAGAATTCTGTAAAGCAAGGAAAAGATGACTTAAATCTGCTCAGTGTAGGCTTTACATATAATGGAACTAGCAGTTATCTTGAAGGGCTATCTTCTCTCTACTTCCAATAGTCTCCAATTTTTCTAGAATAGTTAAATATGGCTAAAAGCAGAAACAAATGTTTTCCCCTCCTAATCTGTTCTCCTAGAGAGAAAGAAATATTCTCATCAAACAAAGGTTACTGTGAAGCACAAAGTGCCTTATTAATGTTATACTCCATAAGAGGGTCCTAATTTAAAAATATTAAAGCTTTGCCTTAATTAAACAGAAAGCCACATAATGATTTTAAATTCTCCTTTGAGGATGGCCGTATTCACTTGATCTGAATTTGCCCTGGCTAGAGGTGTCTCCAGGGGCCAATCATGAGATTTTACAATGCCTGTTTTTGCCTCAGTCTGTCTCCTAACTTCACTGGGAGTTCTGAGAAGATGGGGAGCTTTGAAAGGGGGGTCTCCTCTCAGCACAGAGGGAGAGTTTCTATTTGACAATTGGGCTTGTGTCTGTTCTCTGGGAAGACATCTGTCTTAGTCCTGGTTAATCATGAGTGTGCAGAGAGCCAGCATCTTCAGGAATATTGTAGGGATTTATGAGGAACACACTGAGGTGCATCCAAGAGAGGGTTGTTCTCCACAAGTGCCTTGTATGAATTAAGGAAACTTGTCATGAGGAAGCTACTCCTAGCAATATCCCTGTTCCATTGGAGGAAGGTGTCCCAATTAAGTCTCCCTTATACATCAAAAGGGAACCAAGACATTACTGTCAGTTGCTTGGTAAGGGCAGATGGAATGCCATGTGAAAGGTGACCTCAGATGACAGAGTGCATAGGACAGACCCAGAGACCAGCATGAGGATGCTGGGCCACAGGAGGCTGGGCAGGAAAAGCATAAATAAGGCCGAGAGCAGTCAACCTTCTATAACATGATAATAGGACAGTCTCCTTCCATGCATCTCTCCAGGATCTAGGAAATAGATCCACTAGGGTTTCTGGGTCTTTTCTGTAGTAGAAGCATCATAGATGACCAGAGAACCTTGAAATGCCAGAACAGAAATGTCTTTCTGGGTTTGCTTTGGAGTCATTTCTTGTTGTTGTTTTTTTTTTCTGTAGTTTTTCTCTAGACAGGGCTTCACTGTGTAGCCTTGGCTATCCTGGAACTCGCTCTGTAGACCAGGCTGGCCTTGAACTCACAGAGATCTCCCTACCTCTGCTTCCCAAGTGCTGGGACTAAAGTCATGCACCACCACCGCCCACTGCTTTATTTGTTGTTTGAGACAGAGTCTTGAGGTATAGAACCAACTGGACTAGTACCTGAGGTTGTGTTGCCTGGCTTCCCAAATGCTGTGATTACAGAGTTGTGCCTCTGGACCCAGTTTATAAACAAATTTAGGACTAGTTTTCAAAGCAGACTTGTTTCAGCATCGGCACCAAGCATGGGGCCTGCTTCCTGTGGGACTTACGGCCAGGAAAACTGTCTCATCAAGCTCCTCAGCTTCTCTCACAATGGTCTCCAAGGTATCCTTGGCTGTGTCCATGCTCTGCAGAAAGTGGACCATCTGGTCATGCAGGAACTCCATTTTCCTCTTCTTCACTTCCTCGAAGCTCTGGGCTTTCTCGTCATACTGTGCCAAAACTTTCCTCCTCATTTCCTCATTCTGTTCTTCTAGTCGTCTCTCGTTTTTGCTGCAGTTTTCCTAGCGGGACAGGATGAAAGCACTTCTTACTAAACAGAGAAGTAATGCCTTTGTTTGCCCTTCATCTTTTTTTTTTGCTTTGGAAGAACCGGCCTCTGATATATCAGCAAAATAGTCAAACATTAAGAACATGGTCTAAACTTGCAGCTTCAATATCGGCTTTGCTGTAATTAGCTTTGCAATGGAATTCACTGTAAGAATACCATCAAAAAGGAACAAAAACATCAAAATTTAAAAAGAAAGAAAAGAAAATCACATTCTGGGAGGATCATGGCCCTCAAGTCATGGAAAGGGCTTGTGTGATTTTCCATCCTCTGCACCAGTGTTCTCTGGGAGGGGCAGTTTTACCTCCGTGGAAGGAACTTCATTGTCCATTGGGACACAACTGGCGACTGGCTATCCTCACTTGAGTGACAGGGGAGGGGACAGCAAAGCAATTATTCACTGATCTACAATGTCAGCAAGGGATTAGACAGTCAGCTTCTGCAGTCCTAGAGCCCTCTTCAGTCCTGATTGACAGCCGCAGGTATCTGGGCCACCTCTAAGTAAGGACAGAATGTTCCTACCCACGGTCTTCACAGAGGAGGGGCAGAAGCTAACAGCCAGAAGTGTGTGTGTTCAGAGATTCGCGAGACACCATTGGCCCCAAATCTAATACTCAAGTCAGTGAGCAGAGCATTTCTGGAGGCCACGCAGTGAAAGGCAGGAAAGTGGAGCAGATGATGTATCTTAGTCTCTCATCCATGCAGTAGAAGCAGTAACACATCTTAGTAACTGTCTGAGGGCTCTCAGGGAGCATCTGCCTTCGCATGCCAGGACCCCAAGAAGTGAGCATCTTTAGAGGAAAATCCTTCATTCTTAAACATAAAGCAGTCTCACTGCTCACAGGGAGGGGAGACTATAAGAACCCTCACTTTGAATTAAGATAACCAACAATATAAACCAAACACACACACAACACATCACACACACTAAATACTGCACAACACATACTCTATAACACACACACATGACACACTATAAACCACACACACATACATACACACTGCATATTATACCACACAATACACAAACACTGTACACCACTCATACACATACATGTAGTCTTTCTTGTTCAACTTTATTTGGATTCCAGCCCCCAAATAACACAGAGACTTAATATTAATTATGAAAGCTTGGTCTTGGCTTAGACCTGTCCAACTAGCTCTTATAACTTATTTCCATTAATCTAAGCTCTGTCCTGTGACTCTTTACCTCTACTTCATTTTGTACATCTGTGTCTCGGTGGCTAATCCCCACACCTAGATTCATTCCCTGAGTTCCTCTCTGTGCCTGGAAGTCCCGCCTAACTTCTCCTGCCTAGCTATTGGCCATTCTGCTTTTTAATAAACCAGTCACAATGACACATCTTCACATAGTGCAAACAAATATTCCATAACACATACATACACACAAATACTATACGCCACACACACATGCATACACACTACATAGTACACCCCTCCCACACACAAACACTATTGAGCACACACACCACACAATACATACATGCACACACACTATAAACCAAATATACTACATACTACACCACACACACACCACACACATACTACACACAACATACACATTACAATACACACACCAATTTAGTTCCAGATAGTTTACTGTTGATATAATGAATAAAGCAGGATCAAGTAGAAAGAAAGATGCTAACTTACCTCAATGGTATTGAAAAAGGATTCAATCTCACTAACAAAAGCTTCAATCCTCAAGGATTTTTCTTGTAGATTTTCAAGGAATTCTCCTAATTGAACCTGAAGGGAAGAATTAAAGTGTCTTCACTGTATAACATCAGGGGAAAACATTTCAATCAAGGCATTCTGGTTCCCTTAATATCTCTGTAGAGATTTACTATACCATATTCACTAACAAATCAAATTTTGGGTATTTTTGCTGCTGCTTCTAAATGGATTGGACACAGTTATGTATGACAGCCAAGTTTTGTTGGGTTGGAGAAGCAGGTCATTTGGCAAACCACCTGCTTTGCAAGCATGAGGACAAGAGTTTGATTCCCAGAACCACTGTAAAACCAGCTGTGTGTGTGGTGATGCTTGCTTCTAATCCAGAAATGGAGAGGTAGAGATAGCCAGATTCTTGGCTCTCTAGTCAGTCAGCCTAGCCTCTTTGATGATTTCCAGGAAAGTGAAAGACCCTGTCAAAAGTAAAACGTGGCTAGTGCCTGAAGAAAAATACTTGGTTTTCCTCTGACTTCCACATGAATGTAAGCACACATGTGCATGAGTGTTCTTGTTTAATAAACTCTGGATTTGAATTATTAGTGTTCATAATGCCTGGAGTTTTCTACAGTCTGAAGTAGAACCCTGTGGTGTTGGTTATCAGTTTGACAAGGTCTAGAATCACCTGGATAGACTGTAGAGACAATGTGACCCACTGCCCCTACCTCCTGTCTCCATGACTTCGCCATGGTGAACTATACACTTGAAATTTGAAACCAAAATAACACCCCTTCTTCCTCCCTAAAGTTACTAGCGTCAGGCATTCTCGCAGCAACAAGAAAAGCAAGTAACACACAGCCTTTGGGCTGAACTGACCTTCCATGCCTCTGCTGTTTTGTCACACAAGCATGCGCAACCCCAATGTGCCTGGCAGAGCTGAGAGTGTGATGGGGCACCACCAGCCAGCACACCAGCGCACCAAGTGATACAGAGGGCTGCCTACTAAATCTCAAGGTTCCAACCATCTTGGAAGGGTCACGGTTTGCAGTAAGTGGCAACCATGTGGAAATTGTATGGAGTGGTGAGAACGGTCCCCACTTCACCCATAGTTCTAAGCCTAGTGGCGTGGTATGCTGGCCCGATAAACATAATAGAAAACAAAACTGAACAACGGAGCTTCAAGTGCCCATAGAACGGCGATGATGCTACATGATAAAGTCTCTTCAAGGGGCTTCTAATCCCCTGTAGATCTCAATTCTCTACCCCTCCCCAGTTCCCTAGGCTCCTGACACACGGCTGCATGTTTTTGTAGCTTCTTCTCATATATGTTTCCCTTATAATTTCCATTTCTAGAATGTCCTCTCTGCCACTGACTAATAGACGATCTCTACCTCATCAAAGCTTAGCCAAGCTTCAGCTTTTGAAGACACCTTGCCTGGTCCTCCCACGTCCCCCCAACTACCGAGCCCCCTAAAGTTTAGTCTCTCAGCATCCTGTACTCCTGAAAGCCAGGACTGACCATCTCCGCACTTCCCTTTCCTTCTTTCTCACTCCCAATGATTGACATCCTTCCTGACATAGAACAGGAGGCAAATAAACACCACAAAAGTGGGAAAGAATTGAATCAAGGATGAAGATGAGTTAATGAAGACAATCACCACGATGGAGGGTAGGAAAAGGAGGAGAGGCTGGGGCTTCAAGAAACCGCAGCCAACAGTCTCGGAGGAGGCACAAAAGTCCACCTAGAAGATGCCACCCAATTCTCAAGTGACTGTTTTTTGTGATATCCTTTTTCTTAATTTTTTCAGATGTACTTATTTATGCATATGTGTGTTTTGGCTACATGTGTGTATGTGCCTGGTCAGAAGAGGACATTCTGCTCCCTGGAACTGGCTGTGAGCCACCAGGTGGGTGCTGGAAACTGAACCCAGATCCTCTGCAAGAGTAGCAAGTGCTCTTGACTGCTGAGCCATCTTTCTAGCCCCCATCTTTTCTTACTTTGCAGTTTGTCTCCAACTCTTAATTTTCATGGGTAACTTAATGGGAAAAAAAGGCAAGTCTTCCTGACTTTAGTCCCTGATTCTCACTTTTATCCTTGCAACATTCTTTAGAGAACATCAAACAAACAAACAAACAAAAAACAACGTTTTAAAGGTAACACCATCATTCTACTTCTGAATTGTTTTTTAAAAAATTGAAAGATTTATATGATCTGAGGAGATCAGAGTATTAATTTTGGACTTTTAAAATTGTCATCATTTTGGCAAAACTTAGATAAAAACAAAACATAACTAAAAGGTATGGAAAATTGAGCAAACAATGACCAGTAGCTGTCAGTCTTCAAAGCAAATGTAATCCTAAAATGGGGCACATTTCTGTGGAGTTAATACACCTGATATGTGAGATTTCACAACAGAGATTGCCTCGCCCCTCGCTCCAAACTTTAACCAGAAAAATGTCCATGAAATTTCACCCAAGAGAAATAAAAAGAGAATTAATTTGATAAGAAAAACTACCCAGATTCTAAAATGCAATCATATTTAATCAAAATGATCCTGACAATTATTTACCAGCAACATTACTGAAGGATCGTTTGAGAACCATTGATGGCAAGACACTGAACCTAACAGTATGGACAGACAGCCAAGAACGTAAGCCTTAAGGTCAGGCTAACCTGGGTATCAGCCCTAGCTTTGTCTCTAGTCTCTTCAGCAAACCACTTAACCTGTCTGAGCCCATGCTATTATCCGCAAACTGTGATGGGGAGCTATGAGAATAAAATGTACTTTGTATGCAAAGAACTCAACACTGGCCTGGCACGGAGAAAGTGGTCAAGTTGTGTTATCATTTGCTAATTTTAAGATCATTCTGGATGCTATATATATAGAATGGAGATAGAAAACAGGTGATTGAGAGGTAGGTGGGTGAATAAAGACTCCATGCTTCTCAACAGCATCCCTGGGGAGGTGGGCTATGAGGAGAATCAAAATTAAAATCTTACAGCTTCAAGAATGCTTTAACACTTAGGCTAGAATTGGTCAGTGCAGTAGATGCATATTTAAAAGACAATATTATTGATGACAGACAGTAACTTGTTTTGTGAGAAAATGTATAATTACTGAGATTAAAAGCATTTTACTTTTTTATACATTAAGCGTCTTTGCTATGGGATAATAAGCTCCTCTATGGCAATGACCCCATGTTATTTCTTGATATCCTGAGAACCTAGACAAATGCTCTGATACATCAAATACCTGTAAGAATAATAGATAAGATAGTCTTAACTAAATTCTTAGGGAAATGTTCACACTTTTTTCAGAACGTTCTTAAAATGATTACCAAATATTGGTCATTTTAAAGAGAATGCGGAAGCAACCCAGTGCACACGTATAATTTGTGTGTGTCAAGTGGGCTTACCTTCACAGCACTTATAGCTGTGTCAAGGGCTGAAACCTCGTGGTCTTTGTGAACACCCAACACCTTGTCCATTTCAGAGACCGGGCTTTTGCAGGTGTAGCAGTAAGAGTCAACCTGGGCCTTCGTCCGTTCCTTCTGGGTCTTATCTGTAACAGACTCTGGTGCAGGCCGGTCATTTTCTATCCTCCTTCCGTCCAACTCTTTCTGCTCGGCAGACATACCAGGTCCTTCTTCATTCATGAATTCACGTTCCTTGGTACCCTTGGACGATTCTGCTCCTTGAGACAATACATCTTCAGGTGTGGATTCTGAAGATGGTTCTTCTGGTAAGATGCCTCGACTGACCATGTCTTGGTTCAGAGAGTCAACGAACTCATACTCATCCTGGACAGGGATATTGCGGAGCCTCTCTTCACGTGGCCCAGGTGGGATAAACTCTGCTTGTGGCATTTCTGGAGCGTAAGAGGCGCCAGCTGCAAATTCTTCCTCTGGGAAAGACACTTGTACTGGGACATTCAGCTGGACCTCTGGACTGGCATTTCCTGCTTCATTGCCCTGACTGCTTAGTTCATCTACACTCTCCAGAACATGACAGGTGTCTTCAAATGGGACTGCATAGCTCATTTTCTGGGTGACTGCTCTGACTTCCTCTGTAATGGGAGCTTTCTGCTGCATCGCCACCTCAGCATGGGTCTCCATGTGGCCTATGGAGTCTCCTTCCCTACCGACAGCTTTTTGCTGTTCTTCCAGATTCTTCTCCCAAAAACCAGTTTCAGGCTTTCTGCCAATTTCTCTTTCTGCAACTCTCAGTTGGTGTGAATCATCCTCGCCAACTGGTCTTTCTTCCAGGCCTTGGCCTTGATCTTCTTGAGTTACAGATGTATCATGAAGAATGTCATCTTTGAGTACGTACTTCTCAAAATACATACCTGCTCCATCATCATTGTCAGAATGTCTCCTTGGAAACGAGGCCTCCGAATCTGCACTGCCACCTTCAGAGGCTGTCTCCTCTTCGTTCTTCTCCCCAAATGCCTCTTCATACAGATCCTTATATAAAAATGCAAGTGCGGGGGGCTCCTCTAGAAGCTCAGGATTAACGGCCTTGGCGGTGGTAGGAAATATCTGGTTTCTTGATAGAACCCCTTCATCCACATCAAACAAAGGCATCCCCGGTGATCTGGAGTCCACATCTCTACTGATAGCCTTCGGAACATTCCTATCGCCTGGTGTTTGGATGACCAAAGACTTTTGCATCTCTGCATGAGATAACTCACTATAGTCCTTTTCTAGCCCATAAAAGCTTTCATCTAACTTTACTAAGTCATATTCGTGTTCTAGGGCGCATTCATCTGAACTTTCTGGGAAAGAAGCCGCTGCTTCCGTGACTTCCTTTGAGAATCCCTCAACAGTTAATTTCGGTTTCTCTGAGTCTGGGGAGAGGTTATAATCAATCAAAGTGTATTTTTCAAAATAATCCTCTTCACTGGAAACTGTGGGTTGAATAAAAGTGAAGTCGCCTGTGTCTGACTCGGTGGCTCTCTCCTCTTTTGTTTTATGCGCTTCCTTTGCCTCGTTTTCCACCAGCGATGTGACTTCCCTATCAGAGTCTTCTAACTTGCCCTTCTGTGTCTTGTGGGCAGCAGCTGCCTCACCCTTATCATGCAGGGGTACAGTTTTAAATGAGGCTTTCTCCTCCAAATAATACAACTTATCTTGCATTTGTTCACTTTCTTCCTGATCCACGGAAGGGATGAAGGCAGGAGCGTGGATATTCAGTATCTCACAGCCTTCAGAAATGATACTAAAGGCACTTTTCTGATCCTCCCAAAGTCCAGCGGGCTTGCTGGTTACTGCAAATTCTTCATCTTTTGCTGAGGTGCCTTCGGGCTCCTCGGGTAAACCTTTCATGGGAGTTGCTCCGTCAGCACTGACTGCTGATGCATTAAGCATAAACTGAGTGTAGTTGCTTGCGGCTGAAGAGAGTGGCTCATCTCTGTGCACATCCGCCACAGCTTCTGAGGGACGCTTTGAAACAAGAGCAGACTGTTTCGGCATCCCAGTCAGGCCATCTGTAGACGTCTGGATGGTGTGCACTGTAGGCCTCTCTGACCATGTTTCTGGTCTCTTCACTGTATATTCTGGAGAAGTTCCTGAAACAAGAGTTTGTGGTTCTACAGGCGACAGCTGAGTCGGCGATGTTCCCAAGTGCTCTGCTTCATCAGGAGTGCACTCCGGTGTGCTTTCAGCATCCTCAGAGAGAGACCTCGAAAGCACACTTTCAACCGCAGCAGCCACTGAAGCGCCAGTGGATGACTCTGGCATTACCAACTGTCTCCTCTCTTCTTTGAGGCCCGCTCTATCCTCACTGGATCTCTCCAACTCCAGATGTCCTCTCTGAGCCAAAGAGTGGCTGACCATTTCCTCCCCATGGGGAGGCTCCACATGGAAAGACTTGGTTTTTTCTACTAAGATTGTACTTTTTTCCAGGGCATGGAGTTGGGTTTCTGCTGCCTTTCTCTCCCTAATTTCTGGGTATACCTCTGTGAATATGCATTCTGGTTGTTCAGTAACTGGTGGTGGTTTAACCAATGAAGGTGGTTGGGCTTCACCCAAAGAGACAGCTGATGCTCGGGGCACAGGCGCGGCTGCAGTTGGAGAGCACAGCTGGCGACCCTGCTTTCCTTCTGAAGATGCCCTGGTCTGCTCTTCCTCTTCTCTCCTCTCCTCCAAAGCAAGAGTCATGCTGGGTTTTTCCGTGAGCTCTTCAGTTTGAGAGGTGCACTGTTCCAGCTTCTCGGTAGCTTTTGAGTCTTCTGATTTAAAAGGTTGAGATTCCGGCAGCATTTGCAACTTGCCTGCCACCTTATTTTCCCTAAGCTCCAAGGGAGCCATGATTTCTTGTGCCTCTGCCAGTTCCCTCTTCTCTGCCAGGGAAAATGATCTAATTTCCCAGCTATCCTTCTCCTCCATTGAGCATTCGACTTCCTCTTCACGGTGTTTCAAAGAAGTGGGTTTTGGCATTTCTTTTCTTAGTCTGTCTTCACCAAAATCAATTAAACTACCTTTTGATTCCACTGGCAAAATCATTGGTGCTGGCTTCTCTGATTCCTTCACCCTTGTGAAGTCGGATGGAGCTGATTTTGGCTGTTGTGGCATTTTATCTACTATGTCAGATGACAAAAACAATGTTTCTTTGCTATCACTGCTTGGTTCTTCCTTAAAAACAGAAATATTCCACATAGATGGAGGAGAGATTTGTGGCTTCTTGTGTCTTCGGCTCTCAGTAACACAAAGAGGAACAGTGTCTGGGGCTTCTTCCATAACCAATTCCTCACCCATGGGGGAACAAGGTTGAATTCCAAGATGTTTATCGTCAGCTGATGTAGCTGAGCTTACAGTGGTTCCCTCCAAAGAGCCTGGAGCTTCTTTCTTCCTGTAATTTTCAGAGTTGAATTCAGGCTGTTTTAAAACTTCTGCATTTGATAACAATGTGAGTTTTTCTACAAGGTCTTGACTTTTGCTGGCTTTAACTGACACACCATTGGATTCTTCAGCCAGTTCAACTGTGTTAACCTCAGCAGGAACTGCACTTTTTGGGTCCACGGCTGTTGTTGCTTTCTCTACAGAGGGACTCGACTGCGTTTCTAAGTCTTCTTTGTCACTGACCTTATTATCGGGGGTGCTTGATCCGAATAATAAAGTAGACATCCATGATTTGAAGGATGATATTCCTTTCTTCCCCTTCTCTGCAGGAAGACCTTGTTCAGCCACCAATGGCTTCTCAGATGGCCTTTGTGTCACCTCTGGTGTCTTCAGGGGTTGAGGTGTAACAATCGCTGTGACTTCAGGGTCAGATTTACTTTGGATGGACACATTCACATCTGGGGCTGGTTCTCTCTTCTCATCAGCATCATTTACAGCCTTTGACTGAATCCCTTTTGGTTCTCCAGATGGCTTCTCACCAGACACTGTTGCTGTGCTTGCCTCTTGGTCTTTGTCCAGTGTAGGTTCTGCAACTTCAGCTGGAAAATGAGCCACTCTGATAGGAATCGGGGGAACTTCTGCCTTTACCTGTTCTGCAGGTGGGCCTGGCTCTGATTTCTGGAGAGTTCTTTCAAGAGGTAGTTTGATTTCTTCCTGAGTTTCTTCTTTGCAAGGCCTGGGAAATTCTGCATTTGTTTTCTCTGATATCAAATTTTCACTCTCTGTAAAAGAATTGATCTGCCTTTCCTCTGCTCTGCCTCCCTCCACCTTCCCAGCTGGAACCACAGGCTGTGGTTCCTGTAGCAACTTTATTTCTTCCAAAAAGGAAGTCTCAGTGGATGAGGTTTCTACCCTGTTACTAGATACATGAAGGGTGGATTCTTGGTCTTGTGATGGCAAATGGGGTTTTTCCACAGCTTGGGACAGAACCTGCTTTCTGATTCCAGATTTGAGGTCTGTATCCAATGGAGCAGCCTCAACTTTCCCTGGCATCAGATCATTGCTATCAGAGGACTCCAGCTGCCTGGACTCTGGTTTTCTATCTTCATGCTGATTGGCCAAGTCGTCTGGCTTCTCCAGAATCCAGGTGCTATCCTTCGGAGAAAAGAGAGTCTCCTTCACTTTTCTTCCTATAACATCGGCAGGTTCCATTCTCATAAATGATTTGGATTGCTCCGAACTCTCTTTCCTATTTGAGAGTTGTTGAATATCCAGATCGGATTTCTCTGTGAAAGAGCTGTTCGCATCAGGTACCTTAATAACTTGCCCCTCATGCAGGGTTTTTTCAAGCTCCTTTCGCCCTTCAGGGAGGTCAGAAAAAGCAGTCTCTAATGGAGAGATGGCAGGCACAGGGAACTTCCTGTTTTCTTCTTGTTCTTTTCCTCTGCTCATAACCTCAAAGGGGCTCATTTCTAAGACAGAAGACGCTGGTTCAGGTACAAGGGGTTTTACTGGTTCTATGCTTAAGGATCCAGTTCTACCTCTGCCACCAATGAGCTCTGACCCGGCAGCTGCTGCGTCTGCTAGCTGTTTGTGTGTCTTCTCAGGCTCTGGGGGCAGCTTTACCAGCTCTCGCTTTCCTGACAGGAGACCCCTCAGGACTAAAGATGTCTCCTCTGCTTGCTCGTTTATCTCATCCCCGTGGGCCAGTAATGTTGGGGCTAAATCGTCTGACACTGAATTTTCGGACTCGGGAGACCTTCTCATCCCCTCAGGTTTGTCGTTTGGAGCTGTGTGCTTTTGTGCCGGTGAAGCTTGTGATGAAAGCTCACTGTCTTCTTTCTTTACCTCCCCACCCAACTTGGTGCGAAGTTTGGGTTGGGGCATCGACACCTCTGAGACAGACACCAAGTTCTTTTTCTGGGATGAAACTGAGTGTTCAGAATCGAGATCTGGAGGGAATGGAAGGCCTTGTTTGTCTTCTGCCCTGGCTTCCCCAGACACATCTGCTGGCACTTTGGATACTGGCAACTCAGGTTTAACATCTTCAGCGTCTACTTTTGACCGAACAGAATGCTCCGATAGAGATAATGGACTCAGAGATGAACCTAATTTCATTTCTTGCTCTGCTTCTGGCCAAGCTGAACCTCCAGATGAAGAGCTATCAATAACAGCAGCGGCATCTTTAATTGGTTCTTTCTCTTCCCCTATGAGAACTGTGCGCCTGGCTACCGAAGTAATGAGTGGCGGCGAGTCTCTTCCTAATTCACTCCTCCCTACTCTCTTTTGGCCCTGGTGTCCCTCGAGGCTGGTGAGAGATGAATCTGTCAGGGTTTCATCTCTGCCTGATTCGGTTAAATTTGAATCAAACTTAGTTATTGGCACTGTGGTGGCAGAAAAGCTGGCTTTGGGTTCTTCCTGAATTTCTTCTGACAAAGTTGAAAATGCTGGTGGCGCAGGGGGACGATGTTCAACTTCCCTTTCTATTCCCGATGAGGCTGCAGGAAGCTCCCTGGCTATTCTGGAACCCTGTTTCACTTCAGTTTTCACTCCAGATAAAACCTCATGTCCAGAAACAGCCATTTCCTCTGGAGGTGAATATGACTTTGCCACTTCGGGCTCATTCTTTGACAAGATTTTGCGTTCTAGTTCAGAAGTCACAGTTGGAGCTAAATCGGGTTTGACATCCGCCTTTGGCTCCTCTACCGAGTCAGAAAGAGCTGAATATTTCATCCCAGATCCTGGAACATTTGGCCACCGAGGCTCTGGTGTCTGATCCTGTGATGCGTGTGCTGTTGCTTCTTGAGAATCTGGCACAGTTTCTTCCCTCCTGACTTTTGGCAGAGCCATCTGTTCCTGTGCAGATTTTAGAGTGGGTGATGCCTTGGGTTCCTGTTCTGTCTTAAGGACGCGGGCCGGCTCAGGTGAAACTGAGGACTGAGATGTGGGCAAAATGGGTTCAGCTTCTTCCTTTGCCCCTGAGGACAGTGCAGATGAAGAAGAGGCTATTGTAGGTGCTGCTGAACTACTCCTAAGTAAAGGTGGTGGTACCAAACTCTCTGCCTCAGGTTCAAGAGACGCCTGTGTTTTCTGCTGCTGGGCCAGGATGAGATATTCAGATACAGATGTTGAGATTGTCGGAGCATCTGGGATACTCTCTGATTGGCCCGTTTTATTTGCTGAAGGTGGCAGGCTCAGGTCTTCCGGTACAGGCATGAAAAGGGATGGTTTGGCCTCCTGTTCCCGTGAAGAATCAAAATACTCGGGCACAGGTGTGAGCGCCGTTGATCCTGACTCTTCTTCATCTGCTTCTGGGAAGTAGGGAGATTCTGGAGCAGACCTTGTAGCTAGGGACAAGTCTGGCTGGATCTCATTTTGCTCTGTTTCTGGGAGTCTGTATGGCGGGATGGAAACTAGTGACGCCGAATCTGGAGAAAACAGTTCAGCCTCTTCCGTGTCTTCATCTGAGAAAACAGTATGCTCAGATGGCGATGTCAAACACAGTGGAGAATCACGCCCCAGCTCTCTCTTCTCTATCTCCTGAGTCGGATAGGGGGAGAAGGAGAACTCGGACACAAATGCAGAATCAGGGGAGAAGGGCCCGAGGCTTCCCTCTTCCTGCTCTAGCTCTGATAGAGTGGTAGGCGAGGAGGCATCTTTTAGAAGCAGAGGGGATGTGGGGACAATCTCTTCCTCCTGGGACTCTGGTGTTAGAGATGGTGTTGGTACTGAGCGTTCAGAAGCAGGTGTGGAGGACAGCGAGAACCGCTGGTCTGCTATGGCCTCTCCTTTTGGTAGGACCACATGTTCAGATGCGGTGGCTGAAGAAAGTGGGACCTGGCATTCAGAAAGCATCTCGGTTGCGTTCAGTGAGACAGCATGCTCAGATGCAGACTCCACATCCGATGGAGATGGCCCAACATCTCCCTTTTCTTCTTCTAACAGAGTCATGGGTTCAGAAATTCCTTTTGGTCTGAATTGGGGCATGTCATCAATTGCTTTCAGGGGGGATTCCTGTGTTGCGTTTTGGGGAGTTGAGGATTTAGATGGCAGTTTCAAATCTGATGTGACATGTTCACTTTCTCGATCCCCATCTGCCGATACAACTGCGTGTTTCAGTGTGGCAGCCAGGGATGGCGGTGGGACATGGCATTCAGAAGCCTTCTCAGTTAACGATGGAGAACGAGAGTATTCAGAGATAGCATCCACACCTGGGAGGTGTGGCCCCATTTCTTCTTTCTTTTCTTCTGCCAGAATCATGGGCTCAGAAACATCTTGGGACTTTAATGGGGGCTTACGGTCGCCTGTTCTCGCTAGCGACTCCTGCGCAGCACGCACTGGAACTGAATTCTCAGAATTAGATGCAGTCTCTGGTGTTTGACACCTACTCTCTGAGGCCTTGTCTCCAGATAGGACCAGATGATCTGGTGTAACAGGGGGAAAGAGCGGGGACTGGGATGCTGATGTCTTCTCGATAGTGGATGCAGAGAGAGAGTGCTCAGATTCAGAGGCCACAGCTGGGGAATAAGACTCGCGTTCGTCATCCTCCTCTGAAAAAACCGCAGGCTCAGAGCGGGATTTCACATCAGAGAGAGAAACTGCCTCGGCTTCTTGCTTCTCTGGTTCACGGTTCAAATCCTGTGGGACCGAATACTCAGATACAAAAGCAGAATCAGTAGAAACAGACTCGCTTTCCTCCTCAGACAAAGAGACATGTTCAGGTGTGAATGTTATTTGTGATGGCAGAATGGGCTCTTCTCTGTGCTCCACTTCAGGGGACAAAGGGGATGGGAAAGACTCCTCAGAAACTAAAGGACTTTCTGGATAATCAAGTTCTATGATCTCTTCTTCTAGGCTAGAATCTTCGGGTTCAGTGGTATCCGTGATTTCCACCGCCTTCTCTAGTTCTTGTGATACTTCAGAGACAGGAGACTCGGGCGCATGCTCCTCCTCTCTGTGGGCTGTGGGCTCGGGCGCATGCTCCTCCTCTCTGTGGGCGGTGGGCTCGGGCGCATGCTCCTCCTCTCTGTGGGCGGTGGGCTCAGGCGCATGCTCCTCCTCTCTGTGGGCTATGGGCTCAGGCGCATGCTCCTCCTCTCTGTGGGCTGTGGGCTCAGACGCATGCTCCTCCTCTATGTGGGCGGTGGGCTCAGATGCGGTCAGGTGTTCAAAGGCTGGTTCTATCTTTTCTACTGAATTCAGCTTTAGCTCTTCTTTATCTGGCTCAAACCTTTCTAGGATAGATGGCGCCAGTCCTGGTGGTCCTGTCTCCAAAGTCTCCTCTGCCTCCCTTGACCTGGAATGGCTGGCAGAAACCATGCCTTCCTGTTTTACATCATCGGCTGAGCCTGAGAACAGTGAAGCATCATTCTCTGAACTTTCCGTTCCTTGTGAGTCTGGTTCAAATTCTTCCTTTGCTTGTTCAAGGAACGTGGTTGCTGGTGTGCAGGGTGGCTCTGTTCTGTGGGTCTTTAGTTCGTCAGCAGGCTGCTGTGGCACTGTCTTTGGAGGTCTTAGATGTTCTTGATCTGCTGTGTCAAGCAAATTTCTGGAATAAGAAGGCAATGTGTGCTGTGTTGCAGACGTGGCTTTTAAGGGGGAATCAGCATACGTTTTCTTTTGCTCTTCATGACTAAATAATGAGGTCATGGACTTTGACCCCTTGGAGAAGGCACCGCTCCAAGGTGGAGCAAGCTCTCTTGCTGTATCATCTTTTGGGCTTTGGGCTACTAATTTACTTCTTTGGAAAGCTAGGTTAGAACCACTATTGCTCAAATCTGGCTCTAGACTAATGGACGCATCTTTCCCTTTCCTGTAATGTATTTCCTTAATTACATAACCTTTTGGCAATGTCCCATAAAATTGTAAAGGAATTAATTCTTCTTTAACTGAATTGAACATCTTAATTTTGTATTGTACTGTTCCTATGTAGACTGGCCTCAACACTAATGGTTTGTGCTCTTTGTATATTGCCCCAGTAATGGGAGGCGTATTGGATGTTGTCTTCTTCCTTCTTGTTTTATCATAAGTGCCAGTGGATGACTTCTCTTTCTCAGTATTGAGCACTGGGCTTTCAGAAATTAAAGGACCATCTTCCTTGTTTGCTAGAGCATCTTGTGATTCCAGAGAATTTCGTTTTTTGCTACCTTTCCGACGCAGTGATGGCGAACCACGCTTGGACTTATGAGTTCTTTTACGCGTCTTTTTAACTTCATCCACAATAAAGGAAACATTCCCTGGAGGAGAATTCAGAACTGACCCTTCCAAACTACATACACCAGAAGTTTGACTTTCTTCTGAAGCCCAAGGAGTGGAAGATCTACTTGAATTGGTCTCCCATGTTATTCCACTGTCTTCCCGTTGGACTGTCACCATGGAGAAGGAGGGGTCAGAGATGATACACTCCTGCTTGGTCTTGCCCTCTTCATCCTCATCTGATAACCTATAGTGAATAATATCAATAATTATGTATAGTAATAAAATAATATTCATATTACTAGAATAAGTTAATGTAAAAATATAAAAGTCAATATTGCCATCTGCCTCAACTATAGGGGTCAATATAAAATAAAGTTAAAACATTAAAGTCAGGATGGCCAATGCAGTAACATATCCCAGGACAGAATGACTCAACAGGCTTTAAACTAAAGTAAGGCTGAAGTTCACTTCTGCATCTTCCCTTTTCTGGCTTTCTGCCCTGACCCTCCCTCGTTCCTCAGTCACTGAGGCCCCCTTGACTCACCAGGACCCTCACTGTGACTCTGGCATCAGTGCTCTTGGTTCCTACAGTTGCCACCAAACCGAGCTTTGAACCATCCACTCCATCCGCTTCCTAAAGGGCCAGAGGTGTGATGCTTGCCTCTTATTTGCCCATTCTCAGCCCCTCCTATTTCCCTTCCAAACAGGCTTTACGTAGCATCTCATTATCATGCTTTCTGTTAAAACAAATCTCAATAAACTCTTCACACTTACAAAATAGGAAGATCAAAATCCTCAGTTCCTGAACCCCTATCTGCCATTATTTCCAAGTACCTGTCATGGCCTCCTCTTACATGACTAACTTCTACTATAAATACAGTCATGTACCATAGAATGGCATGTGGTTAACTGTGGACCACATAAACAACCGTGGCCCTAGGAGATTAGAAAGGAGTTGGGGCCTCCCTTTTGCCTAGTGTTACTATAACCATCCTAACATCGTAGCTCAATGAATTACTTATATGTTTGTGATACTGAAAAAAAAACCCTAATAACACTTCCAGTTGTATTAAAGCATAATGATTGGAAGCGTCACCCCACCCCTGGCATCCATTCTAAGGCCCCTCCCCTAGGAATTGCCTTGGTCGGGGCTCCACCTCTGGGAAAGCCCGCCAAGCAGTGGACCACTCCCACAGGCTATTGAGGCTGCCGCCCAGAAAAGGAACACATGGTCTCTGGGTTTCGCGTGGTCTCCCCTGCTTTCTCTTCCCCGCCATGCTTTCCCGGCCACCAGGGAGCACCGCATTAAACATGGGCATCTTTTATTCAGTCTAATTTGGTCTGATTGGAATTATTTGTGTTGGTGGAGATGCTCATCTTAAAAATATTCATAACACATACAATCACATAAAGTATAAAATGCTTGATAATGAAGAAGCTATGTTACTAGTTATGCTACATGTTATTTTGGAGTATATTTCTAAAATCAACAACAAAAACATGACATTTTTCTAGTATGTGAAAGACTATGGGTTTGATTTCCAGAACCATAAAGAAAAGTTTATATAAAACTGTATGCCATGGCATGGTATGCCAGCAGCTGCCCGTCCCATATTTACTATGCCACTTAGTTGCATCTGGAGGCTAGAAGCAGTATTGACTTCTACCATCTAGTGCCAGTACATGCTATGATGCTTACAGAACAATCACCACCCAATGCATTTCTTGGTGCATGTTCCTTTAGTAGTGTATCTAATTCACTATCTAGTAAATATTTATTATAACTTAGTTATAATAATGCCAGCCCATTGTGCTTCACTTTCACCATCTGCAGAATAAGAATAATAATAGAATATATTATGGAATTATAAGGATTATTTAATACATAAACCAAATGCTAAGAAAACATGCCTGGTGTATCCTGGTACTCAATAAATGCTGTTTGCAGTTGGGTTTTCCATATAATCCATGACTTAGTAAATAAACCTAGATCCAGTTATTTTCAGTGGTACAGATATTTGGAAGGTCTGTGTGCTCAGCCTGCTCCTATGTCTCCTCTGAGACGACCTGCCCAGACTACCCCTAGGGCTGCCATCACGCCCAGCATCAGGCTCTGTGGTCCCCTTCTCTGGGTTTTCCTTCTTCTGTCCTTGCTTTTGCTGTTCAGTCCTTTGGACTGCTTCCCTACACAAGGCCTACCTCTCGTGCATGTCTAAAGTCTATCTACCCAGCAAGGCTTATTTTGTAAACTGCTGCGGCTACTCCTGACTGATTTAAGCAGCTCTGTTGGATATTGGCCATTGCTTTGTAAACACTAAGCTGGAGATTAAGACTCCAGGAGTCTCTTCTCCTAGGAATATAGCTATAATTTAAGATAATTCCAAAATGCGGATTGGCCTATTGTACTCTTCTGCAACAAAAGAAGCAAAACTATACAACCATTACATGCAAAGGGTAAAGCTAAGCACTTTTTTAAAGAAAGACAAATCAAACCTAGGCCCCTCATTAACTTTTTAAAAAATCGTTAGTCTCTGCTTCTGTGACTTGACTCTAGACGCTGGAGTACTTTAGAAACACCTATAGGAAGCCTTGAGAACGTACCGATGCTACCTCGGCACAAACTGGATTAATGTTAGGACAGCATCTGGGCATTGCTATACTTTTGCTTTAAAGCACTGGGAAGCTTCAACGTGCACAGAGAGCTGTGAAACACTGGCCTGAACAACCCTGCCACAGAAACTTACACAGCAAGTTTACAGAGTCTTGCTCGCTCTGACCCCTTCCTGATGTGCTGGGCTTCGCTGAAGAACAGGACTGAAAGTGCCTACACCCGTAGACAATAGCATTCCCTAGGTGTCTGTGTTGCAGAGGGCATGGGTATGCTTAGCTCTTACCTCCTCAGCACCTAGCACAGTGAGACATTAGCCTTTCCCCTTGCCCCAGTCTGCGATAAATAACAGTAAGTTTTGCAGATTCCTTTGGAGGGAAAGCCTGGGAAGAAGTGAGAAAAGTTCTTTTTTTCATTTTTCTGGTAACTCTGCTCTCCTTTACTTGTTTTGGTATTAAACCACTACGCTAATTAGGAATTTTGGTCCTCGAATGAATCCTTATTTTTTTCAGACTCTTTTACATATTTCAATGAGGTTATTCCTCAAAATGCCCAACTCGTGCTATTCTTTCTCTAACAGGTCACTCAACAGAAATAGGCTAGAATTAGAAATGAAAGTTATGCCCCAAGTTTGGAAGTCAGTGTAGGGAACACCTGTGAGTGTAGCGTCCTTATAAAAATCAATTAGAAATTCAATTTAGAGTTCATTGTTGATTGTAAATTCAGTGTCCTCAAGCAGAGACAGTTTCATTACTAGCTAGAATGAGTTCAGGAGTGCTGAACAGAGCACCCAAAAGGTTGTAATAGGAAAACAGAGCCCTGCTGAGATAGATCCGCCTAATCAACCCCTCGTGTATCCATCTGCTGATTATTTCTACACTTAATAAACTTTTATTAAGTTTAGATAGTAAGAAATATAAAGACATAGGTTCCCCCCCACCACCAATTGTAGAGGTCAAACCCAGGGCTCTGTGTATGCTGGGCAAGGATACCACAAACCTACATCTCCAGCCTGGGACCATCCTCAAGAAATTCAAACCTACCGCAGTGTGATAAATACTACGAGGAGAGAAAGGAAAGGTCCCGTGAGGATAAAAGGGGAGGTTTCACAAAAGAAAATGCTTGTGTCTAGAGCCATTTTATGGAAGACATGGAAGCTCTGGAATGGACGAGAAGATGAGGTGCTGGGAATATGGTAGTGCTTATTCCAGGAGAGGGTCGTGGGCTGTGGGGACAGTGTATGTGAATAAGCAGCCTGGCTTACTGAGAGACTAAGTTGAACTACCAGCAATGTCTTAGTCGCTGTTCTAGCGCTGTGAAGAGTTACCATGACCATGGCAACTCTTAGAAAAGAAGCATTTAATTGGGGTTGTTTACAGGTTCAGAGGTTTAGTCCATTATCATCATGGGAAGAATGGTGCCACGCAGACTGGCACTCAGGCGGACATGATGCTGGAGAAGGAGCTGAGAGTCCTGCATCCAGATCCACAGGCAGCAGGAAGAGAGACACTGGACCTGGCTTAGGCTTTCAAAAACTCAAAGCCCAGTCGGGCAGTGGTGGCGCACGCCTTTAATCCCAGCACTCGGGAGGCAGAGGCAGGCGGATCTCTGTGAGTGTGAGGCCAGCCTGGTCTACAAGAGCTAGTTCCAGGACAGGCTTCAAAGCTACAGAGAAACCCTGTCTCGAAAAACCATAAAGAAAAAAAAAAACACCTTAAAGCCCATCCACAGTGACATTCTTCACAAGGTCACATATCCTAATATTTTCAAATAGTGCCACTCCCTAGTGACCAAGCCTTCAAATCTGTGAGCCTATAGGGGCTTTATTCAAACCACCATAAGCAACAACAGAGAGTGACTCTCTTAGCATGTGTTAAGCCATAACCCCCTAAAATTGATATTACACTCCACCTAAAGAAACAATGAACTGTGTTAACAGGAGAGAACTTGTCCCCAGACGGCTCAGGAATGTTCCTATGGTTGTTTCTCATTGTACAACACAAGTTTTTGCATTCGGATATCATCTTCTTTTGTATAATTAAAGATACTGACTATGAAGATCATCTCTCCCCCACTGCATTCTTGCACAATAACTTTCTGATCATTTCTTAGCTTCTCATGTAGACATGGGTAAGCGTGTGGGGTGAACACCCCTTCAGAGTTGGACAAGAGAGATTCAACAGATGTGAGTTGGATCAAGACAATAGACCAATGTCAGACACAAGCCCTGAAGGCTCCTTTTGAGGACTGCCTTTATCTGACTATGGAAGTTTTTATTCTATTTGCTAAGACTATTCTCTAAACATTATGAATTAATGCCAATTTAATTAAAACAACTTTTATGTGGCTGCAGATATGATCATATTTTCTCTTTTATCTTACAGCAACCAATATACCAAAACCAACCTTGAACTCCTGAATTGCACTCAATATGGATATGACGTTATACATTTTGTACAATGTTAGATTTGGTTCTACTACATGTTTAGGAATTTTGCTTTTTCTCATGAATAACACTAGACTGCAATATCCTTGCTTATAATGTGTTTTTTTGAAATTTTGTATCAAGATCAGGTTTCTTCATTTTAAAGAAAAACTGGAAGTTATTCCTTCCTGTACTGTTCTCTGGAGGGGTTTATTGCATTATTTCTTCTTCAACTACTTAGTAACATTTGTGGAAGTCTTTCAGATCTGGAGGCTTTTTTTTCATGGTAAGGTGTTTATTTGATTATTTGTTTCCGTTTTTGGAAACAAGTCTCTTTGTATAACTCAGGCACACTTCCAAATTGTTATCCTCCTGTCTCACCCTGGGATAACAGGCATGCACACTATGCCCAGCTCATAGTAAGGTTTTTTAAAAGTAACTTGTTCAGTATATAAATGAATATTCAGACCTCTGTGGGAGTTTATTTTCTTAAAATGTATCCACTTTAACAAACTTTAAAATTTTGGGAGAATTAGAATTGCCCATTCTTTCAATATCTTTTAAGTATAAGGCATAAATTTTCATCCACTCTGTTTTCATTCTTAGCATTTATCTCCTGAGGGTTTTTTCTTCATAAACATATAAGCCAAACATTAGTAAAACTACAAAGTTTGAAAAAATCTGTATAATTATAGCAAAGACCATATCATGTCTCTCTGGTGTTAGAGCAAGTGGACAGAAATATCACTGTGGATAAAAACAAATTGATAAGACAACTAACCAGATAGGTTTAGTTGACATAGGGGATGCACTGCTGAAGGAAGAATTTTATTAATATTTTGAAATAAATTATGGCTTTGTTGGTGTTTTCTATCTTATGACTGCCTTCTATTTTTTTCAACTCTCCTTGGATTAATTGACAATATTTTTTCTAACTTAAAACAAATTCTTGAATCATTAATTTCTGAGCTTTCTTGTTTTCTAACATGCACAGTCAGAGTTTACCCATCACTTTATAGCTTCAGATAGTTTGTGCAGAAGTTTTTATGTAGCATTTATTATTAATTATAAAATGTTTTAAAATATTCTTTGTGATTTATTTGGTCCATATGTTCTATAAAAATCTGTTTCTCAATTTCAAAATATATGAAGATTTCTTCGTCATCTTTTCATTATACTTTCTAGCTTGATTGCATTGTGGTTGAATGATTCATTTTTATTATGGTATACTTTTAACTTTGTTGAAAATTTATTTATGGTCATATTGAAATGTCTTTATGTTAATAAACAGAGCTTATGTATTACATATTTTCAGCAATGCATTTCATATCTCAACAAAATAGTCTATTTAGTTGTGATGCCAAATTGTTTTTACCCTTAGTGGTAGTTTTGTCTGCTTATTTAATCCTAGAGAGATATCAATGTCCTCTACCATGATTGCATGAATTTTTTTCAAGCTTTATAATTCTATTGTTTTGATTTTGTGTTCTGAAATTGTATTGACAAATAAAAATGAGTTTAGAACACTCATATTATCCTAGAAATTTAAATTTAATATTAATAAAATGTCCCTTTTGTTTGTGTGCATTTTTCCTTATCTATCAAAATATTGATACTGATAAACCCTGTTTTGATCATTAATAAGTCTATAACAGATTTTTTGATTGTTAACATAATTATCTTGCTGCATTTAAAAAATTTTTAATTGTTCTACATCCTTATTGTGATGGTTTGAATAAGAATGGTCCCCATAGGCTCCTATGTTTGAATACTTGGTCCCCAGTTGGTGGAACTATTTGAGAAGGATTAGGAGATGTGGTCTTGTTAGAGGAGCTGTGTCATTTGGGCTGGGCTTTGAGGTTTCAAACACCCATGCCATTCCCAGTGTTCTCTCTCTCTCTCTCTCTCTCTCTCTCTCTCTCTCTCTCTCTCTCTCTCTCTCTCTCCCTCTCTCCCTGGTGCTTGTGTTTCAAGATGTGAGCTCTCAGTGCCTGCCTGCCTGCTGCTGCCATACTCCCTGACAAGATGGTCATGGCCTCACCCTCTGGAACTATCAGCCCCAAATAAACTCTTCTATAAGTTGCCTTAGTCATGGTGTCTTATCACAACAATAGAAAAATAACTAAGGCAATTGTGTTTTAGATGTATCTCCTACTGTAAATTTATAAATCTTTTAAAAATCCCTTCTGATAACTCACATGGAACACTGACTCATTTAAGCATATTTGAGGCTAAACTGACCATCTTACTGTTTACTATTTGTATTACCTATGATCTTTTTTCTCTCCTTTCTTGATTTATTTTGGATTGAATATTTTTATTATTAAATTTCCCCCTCTATTAGTTATGTTCTATCTTACTATTCTTATAGTGATGACCCCAGAGATTTCAGCATGCCTGCTTGACTAATTAATGTCTAGCATAAATCAGTATTTTCACTTTTTCCTAAGCAATGGACGTACCACGAATCACCTTAGTTTCAACTTACAGGCCACTGTAATTATATATTTTAAGTCTATACGCATTTTTAAGTTTCATAAGACATAATTACTTTTGTTTTTTAAAACTGTCAATATTAGATTTACCTACACACTAAACCTTTGAGCATGCTTCCTTTGTTCCTGCATCTCTAATACTCTGTCTGGAATTATTTCTGTCTTCCCCAAAGGATGCCTCTTGGGATTTCCTCTGTTGTGAATTTGCTGGTGATGAATTCTTAACTAAATTCTTAACTTTTCATTAAAGGTCTTTTATACCCTTCTTCCTAAAGACATTTTCTAGATTATTAGATATTTTCTCTCAGCACTTTAAATCATCACTGCAGTATCTTTGTCTTCCATTGTTTCTGTGGATAAACTAGCAGTCAGTTTGTTGCTAATTTTGTAAGCAATGTGAACTTTTCCCCAAACTCTTTTAGGAAAATTTGACACTATCTTTCATTTTCAGAAGTTATTTTCATATGTTTAACTCTACGGTATTGCTCAGACTTTGTATGAGTTCTCAAATCTGGACAATAATGTCTTTCATCGTTGCTGACACATTCTTAGCTCCAGTCTCTTTTCAAATACTACTTTTGCTGTATTATCTCTCCTCTCTACTAATATTCAAAATGTCCACAAATTATGTCCTCATTAGTCTCCTTACAATATTATTTGTGCTTAGTTTGGTTGCTTTTCCACCCAGCATGCTAATTCTATGTTTGATTGTGTCTGAACTGCTTACTAAATCATCAAACATACCAAATTTGACACTTTTCAGCTCTAGAATTTCCGTTTCTTTGTTTCTAGTTCTCTGACAAAGTCCTGTCTTGTGTTTATTTCTGTTCACTCAACTCCATAAATAACTTAAGCATTGCATAAGCATTGTCGTCCCCTCCTATAGCAGCCTAGCTCTGGCCTGAATGAATGTTGCTCTTTGTGAAATGACAGCATGAAGGACTGAGAATGCTCTACTTTTCCCCAATGAACCGTTTGTACTTTCTCTACTTTTCTCCATAGAGAAAAGGTATGTCTCTAAATGGTGTTTTATCTGTTTGCTATTTTTCACTTTTTTGTTGTTTGACAGTTTAATAGATGTATGTAATTAATTATAGCACCTTTCACCTCCGTTACCTGCCCTTACCTCTCCCATTGGCACACATTCTTCTTTTTGGTGAGCCCCCTCCTACTTTCCTGTCTTTTTGTCTGTGGGCTTACTTACCCTACATGGAGGAAAGGCAATATGTCTGTGGATTACCACTGAAGAAAGTGGCCTCTCTCCCCTAACTGGCATTAATTGTTAACAGTCTCTTTGGAAGGGTGGGGTCTAATGGGCCCTTCCCTCATCCATGATGCAATATTGATGGGTGCAGTGTTGTGCAAGCCTTGAATTCGTGAGTGCAAGGCTATGTCATATCCAGAAGACATCTTTCATGTCGTCCACTTCCCCATCCTGGGCTCTTATTCTTTCTGCGTCCTCCTCCACAATATTGTCCGAACTTTGTGGGGTATTACAGCCCCCAGCTGGGGCAGTGTGCCTCACTTGTCACTTATTCTGGGCACGTTGCCCAGTTGTGGGTTTCTGTATTAACCACAGCCTGCTACAGTCAGAAGCTTCTCTGATGAAGTCTGGTCACAGCATTAATCTGTGTGTATAAATGAGTATTTAGAAGGCAGTTTAGCAGGGCAATAGCAGTAGGGTCATCTCTAGGGCCTTTGACCACCAAACCAAAGGCTCTGGACCAGGCTTACAGAAACAGGTAGGAGTTCCCATGGAGCAGGCCTGAAATCCTGCTGGGAAGTGGTTGGTTACCTCCATAACAGTCTTTCCACTATTGCACTAGGGAGCACATCGGCCTTGGTAGGTCATTAACGTGGCTCACAGGGTAGACAGATGAGCAAAAGTGTTGATGGCTTTTCTCCTTTAGTATGGCAGCTTCTGGGACCATGTATCCTAGCTGTTATAGAAGAAACTTCCAGCTAAGTACCAGCTTCACTTCTCTATGACCTGTAACCAAAGTGTGTGATACTTTTAGCAATGGGGTCTGACCATCAAGATCTAGTGGTCAATCAAGAGAAATGGCAATATCCTATAGTGTTTGGTCAGGGCTTTGAGGACCTCTCTTACTCTACAACTCATAGGGAAATACCCTACACCTGATGCTGGGATTTTATTTACTAGCCCAAGGCTTTGGGGAGGAGCATTATCCAACTTGGAGGATTTGCCCATTCAAATCCCATCCCCTTTTGGGGGTTGTATTTTTTAAACAGTTTTTTCTTGTTTCTTTGGGAATCAATCATGCATCCCAATTCCTCTCATTTCCCAGTCCCTCCGTACTCACCCTTCCCCCTTGTAGCATTCCCCACCCCTCATATTGTATTTTTCAGTAAGCTTGTGAAACAGTGGGTTTTCTCTATGGCTTCTTCAAATGTCCTGGACTTGGTTATGCTTCTTCCTCCTCTTCTCCTCTTCTCTGTCCTTCCACCTCCCTGTTTTGACCTTTCCATCTTCAGTATTCCTCCTCCATTGTCATGACTGATGTTCTACTATCAGCAATCCCTCCCTCGAACAACTCTTTTGTCGCTCTGAATTATGCTGGTAATAGCCTTATATCTCACTGTTATAATCATTTTGTTTTTGTAAGCAATATCAACTGAAATCACATGGATTTCACTAAAGCTGCAAAATATGCAATTTCTGACATTCTAAAATGATCAGGTCTGGGATATAAAGATCACATCAAGTAAATTGTTTCAGTGGTTGTACCAATCATGTTCTTGACCCCTTTGCTTATATTCTCACTCCTCCCACTCTTCAACTAGATTTTGGGAGCTCAGCCCAGTGCTCCGATATAGGTCTATGCCTCTGTTTCCATCAGTTGCTGGATGAAGGTTCTATGGTGATATTTAAGATATTCATCAGTCTGATTACAGGGCAAGGCCAGTTCAGGCACCCTTTCCTCTATTACTTAGGGTCTTAGCTGGGATCATCCTTGTGGATTCCTGGGAATTTCTCTTCTGCCAGGTTTCTTGCTAGCCCCATAATGGCTCCCTCAATCTAAATATCTCTTTCCTTGCTCTCATCTCTGTCCTTCCTCCATCTCAACCATCCCGTTCTCTCAAGTTCTCCTACCCCATCCCCTTCTCCACTCATCTTCCCCTTCCATCCTCCCTACTCCTCCCACCCTCATGCTCCCAATTTTTCAGGTGGTCTTGTCTATTTCCCCTTTCCAGATGGATCTATATATGTTTTTCTTAGGGTTCACCTTGTTACTTAGCCTCTCTGGGATCATGAACAACTCAAGCCAGACAGGGAAGGAAATAGCATAGGTCCAAACTAGTCCTTCTGAATGTGGGTGACAGTTGTATGTCTGGGGCAGACTACAGCGCCCCTGGCAGTGGTACCAGGATTTATCTCTACTACATGTACTGGCTTTCTGGGAACTTATTTTCTTTGGATGGATACCTTGCTCAGCCTAGATATAGAAGGGAGGGCCTTGGACCTTCCCCCAAAGCAATGTGCCTTATCCTCTCTGAGGAGTGGATGGGGTTGAAGTGGGGGAGTAGGTGAAGGGAATGGGAGGAGGGGAGGGAGTGAGGACTGGGATTGGTATGTAAAATGAAAAAAGATTGTTTTCTTTTTTTAAAAAAATTAAAAAAATAAAAATATCACGTCAAAACTTTCTATCTTTCCTGCTGAGGTTTTGGTTGCCTTTCCTGGGTATACCTTCTGTCTTTTTCTTTTCCTTTCATCTTAGCTTGAACAGAAACCAGTAGCTTATTTTAAATGAAGTTATTAAGGATCATGAGGACTAGAAAGATGGTTGAGTACGGTAAGAGCATGTGGATCAGATCAAATCCCCAGGACCAATACAATAGCTGAATGTAGTCATGTGCATCTGTATGGTACCAGGGAGACAGAGACAGGTGACTGAAGGGGTCTGCCTAGCCATAAAACAGAGAGCTCTGGGTTCAGTGAAACACTCGTCTTAGAGTGATAGAGGAGGACACCTGGCATCCTCGTCTGGCCTCTACATGCATACACATGGGTACATGCACCAGCACACACATGTGTGCACACAGATATAGCACTCAAAAAACAGAAAAGAAAAAAAAGAATTGCGAATGAGAAGAGGTCTTGTAATATTTCTTAGTCCAGGGACCAGAGAGATAGTTCAGTAGTTACAAGCACTGACTGTTCTTCCAGAGGACACAGGTTCAATTCCCAGCACCCACATGGCAGCTCACACCTGTCCACAATTCCAGTTCCAGGGGATCTGACACTTTCTTCTGGCTTCTGCAAGAATCAGGCATAAACATGTAGGCAAAACACTCATATATATATATATATATATATATATCATAGGAAACAAGAGAGAGGGACTACTTATGTCCAAATAGGATGTCTTAAACAGGGAGGTGTATCAAAGTACAGCTGCAAAATAATGATCTGACTTCATGGTCACTGCTTTTGTTTTGAATTGGTACAATCTGCCAGTCACTCACAGCACCACTCTTGTAAACAACCAGAAAAGGTCCTCGAATGACTTTGTTTCTGTTGGCATCCAGACTTAGCTTTTAGGAACTTGCAGTTCCTTTCTCTGATAAGCAGTTAAGGTTGAATTAAAGGTCTCTGTAGGGGTTATAACCAATACATTGTGTTTTCATGCCCATTTCACTTGCAAGCAATCACTATGTGCTAGCAGAAAATGCATCGAATTAAAGAATGGACTGGTATATTTTTTCCCAGCTGCATCTTTTAAATACATTAAATATCTATTTTAATATCACAACAATGGGAAAGTCACATATGATCCTTATGCTTCACTTTGAACATTGTATTTTGAAGCATAAAATGTCAAGCAGGGTTGCAACCTTATAAGAAAAATTTCTAGTATTTTATGTCATCTCTTTTTTTAAAAAATCAAAAATTCTTAAGACATTTAGTGATTCTATAGTTTTCATTTCATCAAGAATTTGACATCCTGCCAGGTGCGATAGAACACTCCTTTAATCCTGACATTAACTAGGTAGGCAGAGGCAGGAGGATCTCTGTGAGTCTGAGGCCGTCCTGATCTACATAGTAATCTCCAGGACAGCCAGGGTTAAGAAGAATGACCCTGTCTCAAAACAGCCGCAAAAAAAGAATTTAACATCCTTGTCCTTAGCAGAAAAAAAAATAACATTCCTTAAACAAAATAATATAAAATTGGTAAGTTTAAAATCAGTTTATTCGCCATTAAGGAGATGGGAAAAATATGAAAAAGTGAACACAAAAACAGACACAAGAAAAAATTATAAATCAATGAGTGAAGAGATGATGCCCTAAGAAAAAGCTCTTACAGATAGCCCAGAGGACAGTCAGGCTTATTGTGGGTGGAAAGAGTACACATCTTGTTTCCACGATGACCAGACATTTCTGAAGCCTGAGTACCTCTTCTGCCGTTACTGTGCCCTTCACGAGCTATGATGCAACCACATGGGGTCCTGCCCTCCAGTCCTCTGCTTACATCTGTCTCTTCCCTTGGAATGGCTCATCTCTGTACAGACTGCAGATTCTGTCTTTGGAGACCAGCTCCTATAACAACTTCTTCATGGCGCTGACAGAGTCTGCAAGCCAACGCAATTTCCTTCCTCTCAACTTCTAGAATCTGGATGTTGTTGTCTCTGATGTCGTTTGTCATCCTACATTCAAGTACTTTTTACACATCCCCAAACTCCTCTCCAGCACTCTAAATTTGCTTTGAGTGGGCATCATATCATTTAGCAATTGTTGTCTATATATTTCATTCATTTTGTGTGTGTGTGTGTGTGTGTGTGTGTGTGTTACAGTGTACATGTAGAAGTAAGAGGGAGGACAACTTGAAAGAGTAGATTCTCTACTTCTGCCATGGGGTTCAGGAATCTAACTTAGGTCAGGTTGCCATATTAGGTAGCAAGTGCCTTTTATATTGAGTCATCTGGCTGACCCTTATCGATATTTCTTCAATATTCTTCTTTTATAAAACTTCCTAAGCATTCAACTTCATTTTCAGAGTAACAAATATTTTACGCTTGGGCTTAAATTTCACCAGCTTAAGTAAAATTTAATTAATTGTGTTGTAACAACACAAATACAACCAGTAAAAGAGAGGTTTCGAAGCAATCTAAAATGACCCTACCTAGAAACACAACTTAGGGACTGCAGGGGTGGTTCAGAGGTTGAGATGCAAGCTGCTCTTGCGAAGGCCCTGAGTTTGATGCTCAGCTCTCCCGTTAGCAGGCTGTAACTCCAACTCCAGGGAGATCTGACACCCCCTTCTGGCCACTCCAGGCACTGCACTCACATGCACAAACCCATACACACAATTACAAGATAGAAATTAGGAATAAATCTTTAAAACAAATACAATATAAAGTAATAGGTGTTATTGAAGAGGAGTCTGCTAAGTAGAGTGATTAGCTTGCCTTGAGCATCACTTTTTTTTCGGTAGGGAAAACAGGGAGCTCTGGTAAACCATTAGGTTTAGCCATGGTAGCTTAGGCATGCCTTTCTTTTCAATGCTAGTTTCCACCCATTGTTACCCTGTGCAGTGTCTGCTGTATGTAGCGAAGCTGTCAGACCTCTGCAGTCCACAGTGGCTTCCAGCTGACTTCAGGAAGGTGGAGACTGGCTCATGCAGCAAGTCTTTATTAAATCAAATTAGGTGCTAATGCTACTTTAAGCATGGTTTTATAAGCAAGATTGCCGTTCAATGAAAAATTTCTAAAAGTTCTTAAGAGTTCACTTAGAATTAACCAATTTTGGCTGAGCTACAGATTTGTAGAAGAAGTAAAAATTAATTCTGTCATAGTTCCATCTTTTGCAACTTAGGGCATGTCTGAATGAAGCAACTAGAGAGGCTCCATAGTAAAGCAAGCTGGGCATTTGCCTAAGCCTCCGTCTGTAGAAGCATGTCACTAGACACAACACTCTCCTAGCTGAGCTGGAAAACACTGTCTCCTGCTCCATCTGTACAACAGTATAGGGGGGAAATGTGTGACGTAAAGATTTACAGTTTCTTAGTGCTTTTAAAGGAGCATTTTATCTGTAAAATATCTTAAAATACATGACAGCAAATTACTTAAGATAATCAGTCGGGACATTCATGTTTCTCTTCATGTAGAAAGACGCTTGTTAGCATGATCTGCCTGGCCTGACTTCCTTTTCTCACACTCCTCCAGTTCTCAGGATTCCTCCTGCAATGGCTCAGGTGGGAAAAGGCTTGCAGTTCACTGTGACTGGGTGCTTCCATCTGTCTAGGTCTAAGACTTGGTTTTACAAAGCACATTATTGTCCTAGATATCTCTGTTATCAGTTGTGTCAGTTAACAAAGGTGGTGTATTTGCCTTTATCTGCCATTCCTTTGATTTGCCTAGCAATTGTTGGAGAACTAGAGAAGGAGAAGGGTCTCCTGTTGTAATTCTCCTTGCCAAGTCTCAGTGCAAATGACAGCAGCTGTTAGGGCCTGAAGGCTACTTCTTGATAGCAAGGACAGCTGTGACACATAATCCAGATGCTTGTTAGTATGCACCACACACTGATATGTTAAGCGTCAGACCAAGAGATACCCATCAGTCAGAAATTAGCAATACTGATCTCCTGCAGGCTTCCCCCAGACGCCCACACAGCCTCATCATGCACAAGCTTTAGAAACTTCAGAAATGTAGTGGCTGTCATAATACTTCAGAGGCAACACAGATCAATTTTAAAGGTGTTTTACCTGTTATCAATGATGAATAATGTATATACTGAAAAAATAGCTATTAAGTTGGAAAGACTAGGCTTGACAACCTGAGTTTGATGGTGAGAGAGTTAAATTTGGTTCTTTTGGGTTTTTTTTAGTTTTTTTTTTGAAACAGGGTTTCTCTTGTAAACAGTCCTGGCTGTCCTGGAACTCTCTTTGTAGACTGGCTGGCCTTGAATTCACATCTGCTTTCTTCTGCCTCCCAAGTGCTGGAATTGAAGGCATGCGCCACCACTGTCCAGCAAATTTGGTATTCTTAGAAGAAGTGCCTTAGGTTGTTTAGTCAACAGGACTATACAACCATGTGATAGCATGAGCAGAAATCTGGAATTTGGTGCTTTGGGCACTCACCAGGTATTTGGTTTTCAGCAACAAGAGTAAGGCACATTTGTGAATTCCTTAGTGATTTTCCTAATACTTTTACATAATAATTTCCTCTTCTCTATAAATTCACTTTCCTGGCTAGTTTTGTGTCAACCTGACACAAGCTAAAGTCATCTGAGGGCAGGGAACCTCAGCTGAGAAAATGCCTTCATAAGATTGGGTTGTGTACAAGCCTATAAGGTATTGTCTTAATGGGTGGTTGATGTGGGAGAACCCAGCTCTCTGTGGGTGAGTGGGTGAGAACATTCCTGAGCTGGTGGTCCTGGGCACTATAAAAAGCAGGCTGAGCAAGGCATGAGGAGCAAGCCAGTAAGCAGCACCCCTCCATGGCCTCTGCATCAGCTCCTGCCTCCAGGTTCCTGACCTGCTTGAGTTCTTGCCCTGACTGCCTTGATGGTGAACAGTGATGTGAAAGTGGAGGCAAAACAAATCCTTTTTCTCCAGACTGTTTTTGGTCACAGTATTTCACACAGCAACAGACCCAGCTAAGACATTCACCACTCGGTTTCTTCAACAAAACTTAACACCTAGTACATTCCGGACTCAGTCCATGAACGTACAGCAGAAAACAAAGGGCCAGCTCTCCTGTTGCTTAACTTTAAGAAGATAAGCGCTAAGAAGAAAATTAAAGGTGGCAAATGGGGTAGGAACGAGTAGCTATGAGTTGGAGCACCGTGTTCTGTATGTGATCAAGGAAGCCACCTCAACTAAGGAGATATGTGAACAGAGCCAGGAAAGAACAGAGGGACTAAACATGAAGAACAGAACAAAGACAACCAACGTGCAGAAGTGAGACTGGGCTCACCATGGGTAATAAAGGGCAGAATTGGGAGTAAGTTGGAACAGGACAGAATATCTAAGATGAGATCAGAGCTATAGACAGGAGCCAACCCACCTGTAGGAGGACCTGTAGGAGGCCTGATTTTTTTACTACATGTGAGAAGTTTGCCGCTGGACCGCCAGCCCTGCCATCTCCTTGTGAGTCAGAGATGGACAGCTTCTCAGGCTAGGAGAGCTGGGGGCTCAGTCACCATTAAACATCTTACCCCAACACTGAGCGTCTGCATACTCTTGACACTGCACTTTTTATGCATATGTACATACAAATACTTTTAATTGCACAGGCAAACAAAGACATTCTTATTATGTAACTTAACATCTAGACAAGCTTTTCTTAATTGCTACCACTTTAACCTCTGTCCTGTACCACAGATAACTTAATTAATAAATGACATTTTTACAAATTTAAAAAAGCAAGCATGAAAACTGAGCCTGAAAAAATAAATCATAGAAATTTTCCTTTTGAGTTCCAATAAAACCTTCCAATGTGCTAACTTACAGCAACAGAAAAAGGAGTCACACAGTTCGTTCATTCCTGGAGTGTGGAGACTATCATGGAGTGGTGCCGGCAAACCCACCCTTGCAATACAGTGTGACAACAACTGCAACCAAGAGGACAGTTTCCTCTAAGATAAAAACCTTTCATCTTAGAAGGAGGCTCATTAAGACACAGGCTGTTCCTAAGGAGATGAAACATTCCATCCCAGAGGGACTCTGCTTAGACTCAAGAAGTAGACAATGCAAAGCAGGAAGTCCCTGAAACTGACCAGATCCACTAGGCTCTTCCTTCCCAAGCATATATAAACAGCAAGGCCTGCTGAGAGACACTCTTTACATAAGCTGAGTTGTCTAGAAGAGACAGAGACCAGTCAAGCTGCCTGGAAAAGACGGGTCTACTTGTTGAGCTGCCTGAAGGCTGTGCAGTGTGTACCAGCTTTCGCGTGGACTTGGTGATACAGTTGTCTTTAATCATTTCTGCTCCTGTAAGTAACTGTTGAACCCGCATTCCTGGACCTACCCCAGTAAAGCACACTGGTTCACCAAGTTGGACTTGGTGTCGTCCTTGCTTTGGCCTGTTGTCAGTTCCCTGTCTGGGGTGAGTAGATGTTTGTTCATGTGCCCCCAGGAATAGTGTCCCACAGCAGCCAAAGTTACCAGATAGGGTACACAAGTGGCAGGGTTTCTCTTTTCAGCCGTTGAAATCCGATGGATAACCTATAGGTGTGAAAGGAGAGGTCTAGAATGTAAGTACAGACCATGAAGACTGGTGTAAGGGTTTACAGGGTAAACATGAGCTTTTTGGGAGGACCAGGTTGCCGTTCAGAGAAGAGGAACAGAGAAGAAGAGGAAAAGGTGTGAAGGTACAGAATGGCATCTGGTTTGTTTTGGAGCTGTAGTCTGTAGTCACTTTGAAAACTATAGGTCCGGGACAGAAATGTTAGCATCTGCAGGCGCTTTCAGATGCCATTCCAAGGAGCAAGCCGACTGGAAGGGCCCTGTGGCCCTGACTTTCCCAAGGCTTTATGGGCGGGGGAGGGCTACTTCTCAACAGCCTAAGTAACCTGATTCATCAGACGTCTAAGACATATGTGTATCTTACTGTAGAAAACACTTTTGGGGTGCTACGACAATGGCTCAGTAGGTAAGGCCTTGCCACACAAGGGTGAAGCCCTGAGTTTGAAAACTAGGAGTGGCCCTAGTGCTGGAGGGGATGGGGCGGGGCAGGGGCACCAGCATCCCTAGGGCTCGCTGGCTCACCCTTGGAATAGAATCAGTGAGTTCCAGGATCATTGAGAGGCCCTGCTTGGAACAAGGTGGAGAATGCACTGAGGTGGAGGTGTCCTGAGAAAAATACCCAACATTGTCCTCTGACCTACACACACACACACACACACACACACACACACACACACACACACACACACACACATTTAACCATATAAGTAAATAAAAAGCATCTTATCATAAAAAGAATCATCTGTAGAGCTAGGGTTGTAGGGCAGGGCAGGAGTGTGTGCTTTATGGGCCCAAGGCCCTGGGTTCAATCCCTAATGCAAGCATATACATACACAGATGCACATAATCTAACATAGACAAAGTCTCTTTCAATTACCACCACCCCATCTCTGCTCTATTACCAGAGAAGGACTTCTTCTCAGCTATTCAATAAAGTTTAAAAAAACTATATTTATAACTCTTTAAAAGCATCAATTATGAAGTTTAATTCATCCAGAAAACATAAGACCAGATTAATAAGTGATTCGTTAAAAACTATCAAGTTTCAAAATAGTGGCTAGCTTCTGTTTTTCCCCAGTCAAGCTCCTATCGGTGTAGCTCAGGCTAGCCTCATAATTCTCCTATCGGTGTAGCTCAGGCTAGCCTCTAGCTCATAATTCTCCTATTGGTGTAGCTCAGGCTAGCCTCATAATTCTCCTATCGGTGTAGCTCAGGCTAGCCTCTCGCTCATAATTCTTGAACCTCGGCCCCCTGAATGTTGAGGTGCGGACGCTCTGGCCCAGCTGTTTCCTTCATTTAGTGCAAGGAGGATTTGTCTAGTTTACAGTGGTAGTGGCCCATGCAGAACCTTAAAACTATGTGAAATGCTTACGCATCCAGAGTCAAAAAGAATGAAGTTTAGCACTAGCAGTCGATAGATACCTTTGAATAGATACTCAAAGACTGGCCATGGGCTCTGTATATGACTCAATACTGCAAGGAAATATCCGAGTCTGCTGGGAAAAGGAAAAAGGTTTGCCCACCCCCAGGCACAGTGGAACACCCCTGCAATCTCAGTACTCAGGAGGAGTCGAAGTTTGTGGCCAACCTGAGCTATATATACAGCGGGCACATGGAGACTCTGTCTCCAAAACCAAGGGCAGGGGATAGAGCTCAGTGGTGAGACTATTTTAGTATGCACAAGGGCCTGGATTTGATCTCTACAACCACCAATCAAACAGACAACAACAACAAAAAACTCATCCACCAATTTCTCCACTATGATTAAAAATTAGAAGATTAGAAAGATGTCAGCCACAGCACAGGCCATGGTATCCACACCTGTAACCCCCGTGTCTCTGGAAGCCAAAGTGAGGTGAGTGCAAATTCGAGGCCAGCTTGGACAGCTCAGTGAGACCTATCTCACGAGGAAATAAAAACAGGAGGAGTTGAGGGGGAGCTAAACACAGAGCTCCTATATGAAATTGTTTTTTAAAAATCATGGCTGAACGTAGCTTGCTGGTAGAACATTTGCCTAGCATGCACGAAGGTTTAGGTTCGATCCCCAAAATGGAGAGATCAGCATTCAAACAGCATCAAAGGCACCAGGACTGGTTCACAGATATAACTGTTTCACCTTGCTTCAGACAAGTTGGTTATTTGTGATCTTGGGAACTGGGAATTCCTCAATAGTGACACGCCCAACCCTAGGGCTGGACAGCTCTGCTATAGGAAGCTGTCCTGCGTGCTCAGATGTTCCATATCATTCCTGGTCTCCATCTACTAGATGCCAGTAGGCAGCCAAGTCCAGCTGAGACAACAGAAATGTCTTCAGATCTGTACTAGCTGAGGGTCTCTGGTGTAGACCTAAGAACCTCTGGTGTAGACCTAAGAATCTCCGGTGTAGACCTAAGAACCTCCGGTGTAGACCTAAGAACCTCCGGTGTAGACCTAAGAACCTCCGGTGTAGACCTAAGAACCTCCAGTGTAGACCTAAGAACCTCTGGTGTAGACCTAAGAACCTCCAGTGTAGACCTAAGAACCTCCGGTGTAGACCTAAGAACCTCTGGTGTAGACCTAAGAACCTCCGGTGTAGACCTAAGAACCTCTGGTGTAGACCTAAGAACCTCTGGTGTAGACCTAAGAACCTCCGGTGTAGACCTAAGAATGAACAAAAAAATTAAACAAGTGGGTAAGGATGGAAACACAAAGCAATGGAAAATAAGAATATCCGAGGAGCTATACACAGGCTGAGATGTTTAGCCCTGGGATTTTTCAACAGCTGCTGAGTATTAGCTTGGAGCAGAACTCCCCCAACCCCTGCTGGGAGATACCTATGACTCCTAGTGGTGGTTACTAAGCGACAGGATGCTTTATTTGAGCTGTCAGGTTTGGGAGCTTTTAAATCACTCACCAAGCCAAGGCATACTTCTTGGCTGCTCTGCTTTTTTAAACCTACAATTGGTGACTGAAGTATGAGAGAGAATTTATCCAAAAAAGCAGGAGAAATGTGGTGAGCTTTCCAGATGGTAACAATGGTGGCCCTCCAGTAATTTTTCTTGCTAAATTTGCAACAACGAACCCCCACGTCATGGGCCTTGAAAACACTGCTATTAGTAATATTATTGATACCCTGAAAAAGAAAAATAAAACAAGTTCAGCTATCGGATGGTCCACTGGTTAAACTCAGCTGTCCGCTTGTTTGGCTCTGAAGTTATCAAAGTTATCAGAACACTGTGGGGTGTTTTCTGGGAGGAAGACCCTCCCCCACGGTGCGCAGCAATTGCCCAGACACAAAGAAGCCTGCTGCTATGTCTGCCATCAGTATCCTCTTCCTCCAGCAAACTAAAGGCCAGGACCTCTCCAGGATAGTCCAGGCCTCCAGAACCAGAATAAGACAGCGGAGGCATTCAGCATCACGCCTGGAGACAATTCTCATCCTCTCTAGCATATAACCAGTCATTGTTTGACTACCCAGCATGCATCCTGCAAGCCAGTCTAACAAATTCCCTCTGTGATACATATTCTTTCTATCAGTTCTTCCTCTAGAGAACCATGGCTGGTACATGCGGTCAGGATTTGTCCATATATGAAGTTGGATGTGGTGGGTCCCAGGTCTGTTTGTACACACCTCAGAAAGGCAAGTCTCACTTGAGTCCCAGGGGCCACCCTTCTACAATGGAGAGAAATGCCCTGAGCATACCCTGAAAATTGTGACAGATCACAGCCATTCACCTTCTCTTTAATTTTCTAAGGGCTCCTTCGCTGAATGCTTGTGCTTCTGTTAATGATGCTGCCAGCAATCCATTCAAGGAAATTAATCATAATGTTGCAGTTCCTGGCAACTCTTTGGATATTTTCTGTAGATCAGCTCCAGACGGTAACTCACTAACATCATTAGCTTTGTCTTTTCTACAAGTACAGTATGAGAAAATAAGTTCAGTCATATATAGGAGATAGTTCAGTCAGTAAAGCACTTGCTGTGCTAGAGGACCTGAGTTCAGTCCCCAGCTTCCATGTAAAAAGCCAGGCATTGTAGCACATACTTAGAACCCCAGCACTGAGAAGATGGAGACACACATATCTCTGGGGCTCACTGGCCAAGCGACCTATTCTAGTTAGTGAGTATCAGGTAGAGACCCTGGCTCTATTTAAAAAGTGGACAGCATTCCTGAGGAAGGACATGCTAGGTTGACCTCTGGCCTATGACCTCTTCATGTACGAATACATACACACACCTATGATCTCTTCATGTTTGAACACACACACAAGAGAGAGAGAGAGAGAGAGAGAGAGAGAGAGAGAGAGAGAGGATTATATTCTTCATTCTTGAAGTAATGATCTACAATGTATGTATCCCAAAGCTCCTCGGTTTTGAAAGCAGTTGGCTTTTCTCTCCCATGTGGAGACCTGGATGGAACCTGGAAGATTTCTTTGTAAAGAGCACAGCCGGGAGTCTCTTGGCCACTGGCCTTTGCGCCGCTCTCTTCTACTTTCCCAGAAGCTCTCTAGGCATTTTACACCCTCACTCACTGTCTACTTTTTAAATGGTGATGACCCTAGGTCAAAACCTGCCATTAGGCTGGTTGCCCAGGAACCTGGTTCCTATGGAGACAGGCCTAGCTAAGTTGCTGACTGAGAAAGCTCCAGGGGACCTAGCTGGTGGTCCCACCAGCAGGATGAAGGCCAGCATCAGAGAAAAAGAATGTGAAAGCCCTCTTGCTTAAAACCCAGCAGGCAGCAAAACCAGGCTTTAGGGAGTCTCTAAAGTTCCAGGGGAGGACAGGAAACAGACTGAATACAGCCCTGGCTGGCTGTTGGCACACTAGGAAGCAACTTGTTAGTGGGTTGTCATCTCAAACTTGAAGGTCTATACAGCTAGCCCACCAGCTTAACTTGTTCCGTTGAAGAGTGCTGTTGGGATAAACGGGATTACTGTAAAGAGTGCTGTTGGGATAAACGGGATTACTGTAAAGCTCTACACCCTCCAAATCAGCTTTATGAGACAGGAAGCTGCCTAGATATCTCTGAAGTAGTTCAAAAAAAAGAAGCTGAATTTCCCATAATATCTCTTCATAAACACCCACAAAAGAATTTCATGAAACTTCAGTAAAAAAAAAAAATTCAATCTTTCATCCACTGAAATGTTTTTTTACGAGATAACACAGACCCTTGGAATTACTTCCCTTCTGACTTCAGGTCACTGTGGGCATTTTCTTTATCCTACACAGAACTAGAAACTAACAGTCCAACCGGCTGCTGCGTGGAACACAGGTTATCAATAAGTTTTTCCTATACTCTATGTTCATACAGGAGTAAGAGTAGGAAATGGGAATAAGGCCTAGACCACCATGAAAATGGTTTTGGCCTTGCGAGTGATAGAAAGAACAATCTTTGAGAAACACAGTTCCCTCTACATGCACTATGACGTTTGATTTACACAATACCTTTCTGAACATTTAGATTGTTTCCATGTTATAAGAAAGGCACCTGCCTATGCTCCCAGCACTAGGGAGGCCTTGGCAAGAGGATCACAAGTTCAGGGCTAGCATGGGCTACACAGCAAACTCTTGTTTTTAAAAACGCAAGTGCTCTAGCAAAACCTCCCTATAGACACAACTTTCTACACGTTTGTTTTCATGGAATAATGCTTTAGGAAATAGAATTGACAACCAAAATCAAAATTATTTTTCAGGCTTTTTAGACATATTTCCCAAGTTTTCCCTCTGGATAGCATTTCTATCAGCCGTGTGAGGAGGAGCCCCACACTCTTCCTATGCCCTTGTCAACACTTCCTACCCTGTGAGTTCTGTTTTGATAGCTGGTTTTAGAAAATAAGTGTTTGGTGCCAGGCGGTGGTGGCGCACGCCTTTAACCCCAGAACTTGGGAGCAGGCGGATCTTTGGGGGTTCAAGGCCAGCCTGGTCTACAAGAGCTAGTTCCAGGACAGGCTCCAAAGCTACAGAGAAACCCTGTCTCGAAAAACAAACAAACAAAAAAATCCGTGTATGACCAAGTTGGCTCCTAGTGAGCTCATTGCCTTTGCTGTGAGCTACAGAACTTGAGGGTTCCTAGAACCCAGTGCTGCCAGTGTTGCCTTGGTGATTCTACCCTGGTGTTTACTGAGGCTACTTTGTATCACTATAGTTAATATTTGCCTGAAAGTCTTGAGTGGGAAACTTTCTTGTCTCTTTAGCTTCATATGTACCACACATGGAGCTGGAAATAATGTGGGGCCGGGCACTTGTGGCCCAAGCCTTTAATCCCAGCATTACGGAGACAGTGGCCGATGGATCTCTGTGAGTTTGAAGTCAGCCTGGTCAGCAAGAGCTAGTTCCAGTACAGTCAGAGCTGTTACACAGAAAAACCCTGTCTCAAAAAACCAAAAAAGAAAGAAAGAAAGAAAGAAAGAAAGAAAGAAAGAAAGAAAGAAAGAAAGAAAGAAAGAAAAAGAAACAACATGGCTTGGCCTTGAGCCCTAGCTTCACCACTTACAGCTGTGTGCAGTCTGAATATGTCCCAATTCAAGAAAATTAATCAGCAATTGACCATATTGGGAGGGTTAAGGTAATTAGGCCCTGAGGATGGAGTAATCAGAAACAGGGGCCTGAACCAGGGGTGGGGATGGCTTCTTGCTCCTTCCAGAATGTATGGACTCAGAAAGAAGGAAGAGTCTCTTCTAGTCCCCACATCTGTGGCATTCTGCTCATTGGCTTCCCAGACTCCAGAACTGTGGACAATGGGATTCTACTGATCATACACTACCCAATCTCAGACAGTTTGCTATAGTGGGGAAAGCAGACTAAGACTTCGTGCAAATGAAGTTTACTATTTCTCCTCCCTTTCCTGGGCTTGAAGGTTAAACAGGAGTCTAACACTATTTTGTAGTAAGTAGAAAACGCCCCAGTCCCAGATCATCAATGGTTTAACTTAGAATTTTTCAAATATATGAATGTGTGAAAGCAATAAGCATTCATTATAAACCATACTTCATGTTTTGAATTTTGATCTTTTCCTGCTCCAATACTCTATCTTGATGCTGGGCAGTAACAGCAAACTGCAGCTCCCAGTCGGCCAGGCTAGGTACCACAAGGGTAAAGGACTGACTCTATGCACAGTCTGCTGCTAAGCAACGGTGGTCACTGTCATAGTTGCATTAAATGCACTTTGACTTGTAATGTTTCTAGCTTACCAGGGGTTCATCGGGACACTAAAGCCAGCATCAGCTGAGGGACATCTGAATGTTTTGTTCTAACAAATGCTCTGGATGCTTGTTCCACTTTTCCTTCTCACCATTGAATTCAAATGTGCAGTTCCAACTCTGAAGATCTGAACATCCACTCTGATTAATTAATGAGGCCATAATCAAGGCAGACAACATCTCTTTCATAATGATGCCTCTGGAGCATAGCTAAGCAAAATTGATATATTTGATATTACTCCTCTATATAGCATCCATTCATCGTTCATTCATTCATTCATTCATTCATTCATTCATTCGAGAACAGAGATTTCTAATAGAATCCAAATACCAAGAGTATGTCCAGTCCTCATGGCAGAGATGGGGGTGGGGAGATGGAAACCCAAAAGGAGTTAAGAAAGCTGCCCTCTCTGTTTCTCTCTACACCTCTTCCTTCCTCATCCCTTTCCTCTTCCTCTTCCTCCTCCTCTTCCTCACCCATTCCCACCCTCGATACACACTCAACACAACTATCCCCAAAGGACAGCCCCAATCCCAGAGTCTACAGAATTGTGCAGGAGTCCTTGTTTTAGGTGGGAGTTGTTTGTTGGTTGTTGTTTGGCATAGAAAATTATTTCAACGGAGATTAAAATTTTAACTCAGAAGAAAGGAAGAGGCTCTTTTCCAAGAAAAGAGTATTTTCTTGCTTCTCCTTCTAATCTCTGTCTCCCAGAACAGGAGAAGAGCGGGTGAGGGAAGCAATACAACCTTGTGCTATGTGCTGGCGTGCCTTGTTTGTATGAGGCGTGGAGCCTTGCCTGGTTGGTAGGATAGGGTCGAGCAGTACTCAGACCCTGACACCAGAGGGTTTGCTTGTAGACTTCTGAGCGGAGGTGGGGATGCCTTGTTGGTAGTCTGTATGAGGAAGACTACTTTACAGTTTTATAAATAGGCTTGGGTGTGAGCCCTCACTCAGACCCTGTCTGGATGTTATCTCCTGCACGCACGCACACAGACACAAACACACATACCTTCTGTGTTTTGGAATTCCCATCCCTAACAATTTTTCTTTAACATTAAATACTTTCTCTTTTGCTAGACACCATCTCATATGCCAAATTATTCCCAAAAATTTTAGCTAATGTGATTCTCTTAAAAATCCACTTTGAATAGCTTAGAGAACATGTTTAGTATCTCTTAAAGATGTATTTGTGTGTATGTATGTATGTACATGTTTATCTGTGTGAATATATGCTACATGTGTATGGGTGCCCATGGAAACCAGAAGAGGGCATTAGATCCTCTGGAGCTGGAGTTACAGGCAGTTACAAGCCACCTAACATGGGTTCCGGGAACCAAAGTTGTCCTCTGGAAGAGCAGAAAGAACTCTTAACCGCTGAGCCATCTTTCTGGCTATATTTACCACTTTTTACTAGTAAAATTAGTAAAAATTAACTGATGAATTTCAAAGACAAAACAAATGCCGTATAATACAATAGTGCCCGAAAAGCAAAATATAGTTGAGTAGGTCTCCCAAATGTTGGTGCCCGCCCCATGTCCCGTCTTCAAACACAAACAAATGGGCCCTGACTCTCTATTTCTATGTTGACAGAGAAGAGAACTGAGACCACATGAGCCCCATTTCTACCCCCCGCAGATCTTACATAATCCATGGAGTTATCCACATTGTGAACTGAAGCGCCATTCTCCAGAAAGGGACCGGTCTGGTATCTAACTGTATGGAGTAGATGGGATTCGCTCTCTGACAATACCAGATAGTTAAGGGATTTCATTAGAGCTCTGAAACCCCAAAGCAGACACCATCATGTACAAGAAAACGTGCTGAGCACCCTCCCCCCCGGGTGCTTTTACTGCAAAATGGAAAGCCCATGCTAGAAGACACAGTGTAAGCAGTCAGAACCTGCTGGTGCTGGAAAAGGCACTTCAGAAGGCTCTGTTTGTCTACTGCTGGCTGGTTTGCAAGGCAACTTTGAGATGTTTTAACTAGTTTGTGCCACTGCTTCAATAAAACGCAACATGTTTACAGAAGGAGAAAACTCTTTTAGGCCACATGTGAAAGGAGCTGAGGGCCAAGTAAGGAGTTGGAAGAAAGTTTGCCCAGTAACCCTGCTGTTTCCCTTGCCCCTCAAGTCCTCCCTGGCAGTCTGGCATCTGATTTCTCCTCCATCCAGAGAATCCCTCACTTGGGAGGTTCTGGGGAGACAGAGTTGGCAGTGCTGGCTGTCGCCCCAGGGGTGGCCTGCACACCACTCACACTTCAGGAGATGCCTGGTGGCTCTCCATGTTCTCTAGGGTAACAGTGGAGGTTACAGTTGACGCAGTGTTGGACTGCAGAGACGGAAGTAGCAACAGGCAGCCTGGCATCTAGTGGCCAGTAATAACTGAAAAGTTTCTTTAGCAAACTTCTAACACTGTGTGCACACTCCTGTGTTTGTGTATGTGCAAGCGTGTGTGTGTGTGCATGCACACGCGTGTGTTTGCACATATGGAGGCCAAGGGTTGATTTTGAATGTCTTTAATTACTTCCCCACAAATGTGGTGGCAAACACCACATTTCTCTCTCAGTGCTAGGCAACCATTAGTATTCTTTCTGTCGCTATGGTTTTGCTATTCTGGGTATTTTATATAAGGATCATAAAATATATGCTCCTCCATGTCTGGCTTCTTTCATTTAGCCTGATGTTCCCAAAGTTCATACGTATTGTACCATGTCAAAATGCTTAGTTCCTGTTTGTGATGAAATAACGTCCTCCTGTATGGGCCATATTTCCTTCATTGGTTGGTGTACACTTGAGTTGCCGCCCTCACCAATGCCCATTATCTTGTGGTTTTAACTTACATTTTTCCTATGGGTAACAACAGTGAGTATGTTTTCTTACATCCATTGGACTTTGTATAGTCTCTTTGGAAACCCACCTATTTGGATCCTTTCCCCCGTTTCCAACTGGCTTGTCTTTTTCTGACTGAGTTACAGTACTATCAGACCTGTTCTGAGGTGTGGTTTGAGGAACTGTTTCCAGTCTTTTAAAATCCTGTTTCCTACCCTTCCCAGGAGCCTCTGGCCTACCAGGTCATCCTCCTCTTACACTTCCAAAAAAGTCAGGTTTATAAGTAGAGTAGGAGTCCTAATTAGCAGCCAATCAATTTAACCACATACTGGTTGCCAGGCAGGTTTAGTTTACATCTCAACATAACTAACTCTGTTCATGTTAAGTCTCCTCCCACCTAACCTTAGGTTTTTAAAGGAGCCTAGGAAGAATGTCCGTTTCCCTGGGGACCTGAGGACAAGGGTTTGGAGGTTGTTTCCTGCAGCTTCCTGGAAGGTGCCCCGTGCGCACACATGTCAGCAAGAAAGACGGGGTACAGCTGCGCAATGGAGCCCACTCATTGCTAAGTGCCACCCTCCCCTTCCTAGGGCCCCCCGTCCTAGGACAGGAGAACTGCTATGAATTTGAGGCTATCTTGGGCTACATATGAGTTCTAGGTCAACCTGAGCTAAAGTAGGAGACCCTAGCTCAGAAAGAAGTTTGTGGGAGCAGATCTGGAGGAGCTGGGGGGAAGGGGGTGAGTATGGCAAAATACCTTATGTGAAATGCTCAAAGAAATTAATAAAAGTATTTTTAAAAACCCCAAAAAAGAAAGCTAGATTGAAAAACTTAGAAATTTACCACCTCACACTTAACGTAAATTCTGTCTTTTAAAGAAAGTATCAGAATTTCATAGATATTATGGTAAGTTTCCACTGAATGTGTATCATGTGGCCCTATATGCCACGTAGAGGAGTGTTTTGGTGTGCCAGCTTTGGCCTTATGAAACCCAAGTATACTGGATTGCCTAATATCTATTTTTAAACATGAGTTTGACTCTGTTACACATTAGGAAACCTAATACAGCAAAAGTGCTGGTCAGGGTGAGTGACTACTTTCCAGGCGTTTTATACCTTTGTGTTTTTTTAAGTAAATTTAAATAATCATTTTAAAATGGTAAAATTGGGGTTGGAGAGAGGGCTGAGCAGTTGAGAGCACACGTTGTTCTTAAAGAGGAGATGAGTTAGGTTCCTAGCACTCAGGTCGGGTGGCTCACAACCACCTATAACTCCAGATCCAACACCCTCGTCTGGTCTCTGCTGACAGCCACATACATGTGTGAATAACCACATAATCTTTCAAAATAATAAATAAATAAATATTAAAATATTAAAGTTATGCTCAAACAAAAAGAAGTTGGCTAATGATGAATCTGTTTAGTAAGCACTATAAAGAGTATATGTCTTTATATCTATAGCCTCTTATATGTTGTGTGTACATGATCTGAAGAAAAATAGGAGAGTTACAATACTTATTCTTCCAAAGGCAACGGTAGCATCCTTGCTTATGCCCTGCAAGCTGCTGAAATTAAGTAACTCATTTAGCATTTTTACCCCAGTTTCTCTCTCACAAAATAAGGGTGAAAGCAAAGCTGATATGGTTGAACTATTATTTAAACACACAACAACAATCCAGATAACAAGTGACAGCATTCAGAATGAGTTAGGTGTTCCTTGAGCCAGTGTTGATTTCCCTTCCCTTCCATGCGCCTCTGTCACTGGTCCCAAACATAAGAGGGTCAGGGAGATGACATCAAAGCGTCCCTGTAGGGTGAGTGCCATCAGCTGTCAGGCTCTCCTGCCAAGTCAATGACAAAACAGTGACCATCTTTTCCTGTAGGTGGAGGGAGAAGGATTGGTAGTAGGAACCAGAGACTTAGAGAAAACCACGAGGGGTTCAGACCCGTATCTCAGCTTTCTAGGATCAACCCACTTGATTGTCCAGTGACTTCGGTGACAGACACCGATCTTCCCCCTCTAGGGTCTCGAGTAGATGTATTAGAAACATTGCCTCTTGCTCACTCCATGTTTCTGTGCCTGGCACAGAGTTTACCCCCAGTAAATACCTGCTGAAGGATAACACTCTTCACTTACTATGGGTGCTTTTCTGCAAGGGGAGGGAACTATTTTACCTACAAATCAGCAATTCTAAGTGTCCTAGTGAGGGCAATCACTAGAAGGGAATCTGTGGTGAGTGTATATGCCTTAAGTTTTTAAATTTGCAAATGAAAATTAGAAATACTTGTGGTACAGAATGATGACTTTTAGCATGTGGGTTTTCTTAAAGAAAGCACATACAAATGAGGCGTAGGAGGTCTGTGGGGGAGTGGGTCTTAAGTTTTAGCTTGGTAGACAGAGCAGTGTTGATTGATCTTCCCACAGGTTTGGACTTTACCAGATCAATGGGTTGAATTTTTGAACTGAAGACATTCCAGTTGGTTTAATAGAGGATTCTCCTCTGAGCAAAAAGCAAAAGTTATTCTTATCCCTCATCTATGATCTGGCTTATAGATTAGTCTAGGGCAGCAGTTCTTAACCTTCCTAATGCTGCATATGGTTGTACTACAGTTCCTCATGTTGTGGTGAGCCCCACCAACCATAAAATTACAGCATTGCTACTTCACAACTGTAATTGTGCTCCTGTTATGAATTATAATGCAAATATCTGACGTGCAGGACATCTGATAGGTGATCCCCTAAAGTAGTCACCACCTACAGGTTGAGAACCAGTGGTCTAGGAGCAGCTTTGGGATGGGTCACAGAAGACGTGGATGCTCCCTGCAGACAACAGAATTGAAGCGTCCCCCTCCCAGCTGGATCGAGGGTCACTGATCATTATCAATCCCTGGTTAAACAAGTGGTCAGAAACCAGCAATATTCTCCCTGATCCAACTTCAGTATCCCAATTATATCCACTCCCTCATCCATTTATGCATTCACTCCATCAACAAATATTCTCAACCCTGGGCTACCCTGAGGGACTCTGGAGGATATAAAGTTTACAGCAGTGATCAGCAGCATCACAAGAGCCGGGAGTGGGAACTTGAGGTGTATTGAGCTGCACATCATGCTTGGTCAATCTTCCTCATTAGCTGGTGTGGTGCTACCAAACCTTTCTAACTCTAACTTAGGAAAAGAGCCCCTTTGCCTATTCTTTGATGAGCAATTACCTTTGTATAATGAGTATGACATTGTGTTGAAGGTCACTGGTCCTCCACCCCCACCCCCAGACTGTGAACTCCTTGACGCTATCATTTTAATGTCCCTGACAGCTGGCACAGGCTCTGGCATATCCTCATTATCAGGGAAGCAGTTGTCCCATGGATTCGCTGAAGCTAGATAATTTCTACACGTGGCCAGACCTGCAGTGTTCTATGTGGTTGCCCCTCCTTGATGTGTTACAGAGCCCTAGGAATGTGTGTGGAGAGGGAAGGACAACTGAGCCGTTCTCTAAAGTAAAGCGTGACCATCTTTCCAAGACATAGTGCAAGACAATGTAAACCACCTAATGACTGCATTTTACAAATGTCCATTACAAATAGGACCTTAACTATAGAATTAAACAAAACGCATTGTTAAAATTACTTCCATCTGTTTCTTTGTATAAACTTTAGTGGATGGGTGGTGGTGGTGCATACCTTTAATCCCAGCGCTAGGGAGGCAGAGGAAGGTGGATCTCTGTGAGTTTGAAACCAGCCTGGTCTACAGAGCGACTTCCAAGAAAGCCAGGATTGTTACACAGAGAAATCCTGTGTCGAAAAAGAAAAGAAAAAAAGAAAAGAAAAAAAGGAGCTAAATGATCTGTGCGGTTGTCGTATTTCTATTGGTTGATGCTAGACTACACGGAAGATTCTCTTCATCCACAGATCGCAGCTGGTCTCTTGCAACTGACTCTACATCTCCTGACATGGAAGAAGGATTTTGTCCCCATGTCTGAGTGGTCCCCTGCTTTCCCTAGGTCCGCGCTCATAACAGCCAGGCAGCACAGCGTTCCTGCTGGTGCTGCTTTCAACATGTCCTACGCATTAGCAGCTTTGCTGTTTCCAAGAAAAACAAGTTCATTGCAATTCCTGCATTTTCCTCGCTGTCTTACCAAGGGCATATGACAGCCATGCAGCCAACACTTCGGCAGCGCCTATCGTTCTGGTTCCAAGGACCTCGGTTTTTTCCTCCCTCAGCCTCTGGCATCCTAGGCAGCCGGGCTCCTCCACCCCCAGCGCTTTCCACTGACCTCAGAAGAGGACTTAGCTTGAATGACACACTTGTCAGAACACCCTGAACAGCAAACCAGTGAGAGACAGCACACAGATAGACATGGGACACTCAGTGCCCTGCAGGGCTAACCTTCCTCTCCCGAAAGCTTGCTTCCCTAAGATGAGCTACCGCAGAGGGCCCTTAGGAAGTGTAATGCTGGCAGTCCAGACTGGCATGTTCTACACGGGGCCCTGCTAATGCCCCAATGGAAGGCACTGCTGTAAATGCCCCCTATGCTTACATAGAGAAAATTAACCTTGACCCAAGGAAGCTGCTGTAAAACAAAAAGAACCAAAGGCTCCTAGGTGATCATGGGAAAGGCCGAAAGAAACGGGCTCAGTCAGAAACCAGCAAAAACAAAAGAAAACCGCAGGTGTTGCCACATCTCTCTGCATATGGGGGGACTGTGGGCTTGAAACTTTTAGAGCAGTGCTTGCGCCTGGCATGTGTTCTAAGAATTCAGACGAGTGACAATGTGAACCCGCTGGTGTTTAGTCTTTAAGGAACTGCTGCAACCACTGCTTCTAAAAATGCTTTGTTCGGACTCCCAAATGGCATGATAGAGAGAACGCAGCTTTTTAGTTTTACCGAGAATAAAAACTAAGTCCTGGCCGCCACCTGGGATATGTGTGGTGTGAGGATGTGGTGGTGGAGGTGGGGGTGGTCTGTGTATGTGGGGGTGGGTGGTTGCACATGTGTGTTCGGAGAGAGGCCAGAAGTCCATATTCATTATCTTTCTTAATTGCTCCTTCTATATTAAAGCAGAATATTCCACTTGAGCCCAGAGCTCAAAGATTTGGCTAGTCTAGCTAGCCAGCTTGCCCCAGGGACTCCCTGACTCATCTCCTGAGCAGTGGGATTACAGGAAGGCCATGGATGCATGCTGGAGAGCCCAACCCACTCCTCACACTTTCGTGACAAGTGCTGAGCCCACCGAGCCATCTCCACAGCCTCAGATCCGCAGCCTGGGTTTCTCGCACTCACCCTTGACCTCCTCTTTGCTCACTCCACTCCCGCAGCCTCATCTCCTTGTGCTCCTAAGCCAGCCACACATTCCCACCCCAGTGCCATTGCACCTGCTCTTCCACTTGCCAAAGACACGTTCCTGCAGTCTCTGCTCAGATGTGGCCTGGCAGAGGGCCTTATCTTCACCATCCTATCCCAAACACACCACCGTTCTCCTGCTGTGTTGATCTCCGTAGAACGTACATCCACCTGGGACATTATTATCTGTTTGCTTGTTTTGGAAAAGCCAGTTTCAGGAGGTGTGCGCTTTGTTCTCTCTACTCACGGCTTCTTCGCTTGGGCCTAGGAAGTACCTAGCATACTGGGGGAGTCAGTCCGACAATGCAGCAGAGTGCAGATGGAACAAACCGGTGAGCATTAGGCTGGGATCCAAACAGCTGCCATCTGGCCTAAGTTCTACCAGGGAAAAGCGGTTCCACTTTGAAAAACTGTCCCTTGACACTAGGTTTCTGAATCTGTGAGATGATTGGCCGGAAACAGTTGTTCCTATGGCCTCTCCTGGCTCTAAGATCTGTAGGTTTTATGAATTTGCTTTGGCAGAGAGTTTTGGCAACACAATTTTCTTTTCATAAGCATGAAATGCAAGACTTCCGGGACACCTCATCCCGAAGTCCTCTTCCAGGGGTGCAGCTTCTCAAGTTCTTCCTGCTAGGATGGAGCCTAGGATTCTTTCCACTCTGGAATGCTTCAAACAGAACTTTCCCTTCAATCCTTTTGATGGTTAATAACATAACCGTGGTTTTCTGTCACTTTATCCAAACGTGAGTTCCTTGAGGACAGTAGTAAATTCTTGATTACTTTGTCTGCAACAGGTGTCACAATCCCTGGCTCTCCACAAATATCTATAGACACGCTCCACTGGGACAGAACCTCTACTCAGCCTGTACCATCTCTTCCCCCTCTCTAGTGAATGGCAGGCCAAAGTAGGGTTCGCTTCTGATGATGCCCTATCTGAAGGCCGGTGAGAAACTAAAAGTTGCTGGGAGCTCTAAGAGCCAGGTGTGCTCTCGTGCTTTCTCAGTTGACTTAATCCTCATGAGCCTTATAATTAGGAAGCAGAACTGCCTTGGGGCCAGCAGTACGGCTCACTCGTGCCTAGCACGAGACAGCAGAAACCAGGGAAAGAACTGGCTCCTGAAATGGTGAAGATGAGCTTTCTGAACTCACAAATCATTTTTAGCACTAGAAGGGATATTTTTTCAACCATAAAGGTAAGTACATATTATACCTGGGAGGGCAAAGAAAGCATTTAGATTACAGTTTGCTTGAATTTTTAATAGTAAAAGAAAAGCCTGAGAAGTTCAAATAAATTTCTACTCGAGTATTACCTCATGACTTGGAAACAATCACTACCAACCTCATTAAGCCTTACCCTCTTAAGCTTTCTCGAGCATAATCATTTTATGGTTGACATCAGTCCTACTATTTTGTTTTCTATTGCTGTGATGAACAGCAGCTCACTTACTGTACTCCATCCTTGACAGGGGTGAGACTATCAAGGAACGCCGCCTACTGGCTTACCTCCTACCATTCAGGACCACCTTGCCCTCCCTCAGGAAGCATCAATCAATAATGTGTCCAGTCTGAGGAAAGGGTTTTCTGAACTGAGTTCCCCACTCTCTACACAACCCTACCTTGTGTCACGGTGACATCATTTTGTATTATAAGACTATTGTATTATATGATAAAGTTATCATATCGTACAGTAAGACTGTATCAAATAGATGCACGGCCCACCATTCTGTTAACACTTCTTAGACAATTTTGACTTTTATACTCATGAGTGCCTCTCAGTTTTAAAAGCGAGTTTATAATACTAGGGAGGTGGCCCAGTCGCTTAGGGGCCAGCCACAGAAGCATGTGCACCTCGCTGCAGATCACTCGGGAGGCAGAGGCAGGTGGATCTCTGTGAGTTCAAGGCTAGCCTGGTCTACAAGAGCTAGTTCCAGTATAGGCTCCAAAGCTACAGAAAAATCCTGTCTCGAAAAACCAAAAAACAAAACAAAAAAAAATAATAAAGTCAAAAAAGTTGGTGTTTTACCAGGTCTCCATCACCACCTACCTTAGTCCCCTCCACCTATTCTGACTTGTTTCCTTGCAGTGTCTACTTTACCATCTACAGTCAGGACAGCTGCAGTTTAACTCAGATGAATTATAATCTCTGTTTCTCTATACACCTCTTCCTTCCTCACCCCTTTCCTCTTCCTCTTCCTCCTTCTCTTCTTCACCCATTCCCACCCCCGATACACACTCAACACAACTATCCCCAAAGGACAGCCCCAGTCCCAGAGACTACAGAATTGTGCTGGAGTCCTTGTTTTAGGTGGGGGTTGTTTGCTGTTGTTTGGCATAGAAAATTATTTCAATGAACATTAAAAATTAAACTCAGAACAAAGGAAGAGGCTCTTATCCAAGAAAAGATGAATTATAATCTCGCCTGAAGGTCTTAGCTCTTGGCAAAGGACAACCCAGGAGTGCTGCTTGAACTCTCTGATGGCCACATTGTAATGTAAATGAGCTTCTTCTTGTTTCAGAAAATATGGGCTGGGCAAGAAACTGAACACCCCACATGTCACAGTGAAGAGTGTCTCCTCTTCCTGCCTGGAGGTCGCTGATCCCCTACTCCCTCTCCTTTCCCCTCAGCACCGTCTCTGTACTCCCTTCCTTTATGCGTCTCCTGCCCATCTTCTCTGAAATCCAGCCTGTGGCCAGTACTTCATGATTCTAGAAGCCCTACCCTCCCATCTGACCTTCCACAGCACCCATGTACACTGCTTGGCTTTGTGTGTCAACTGGACTCAAGCTAGAGTCATCAGAGAGGAAGGAGACTCAGTTGAGAAAATGCCTCCATGAGATCTAGCTGTATGGTAAAAAAAAAAAATAACGACATCTTGAAATTTGCATGTAAATGGATGAATCTGAAGAAATAAAAACATATTGAGTGAGGTAACCCAAACCCAGAAAGACAAATATAATATTTACTCACTCATAAGTGGCTTCTAGACATAAAGCAATGAAAAAAAAAAAAAAGATCAACCTACAGTCCACAACCCGAGAACCTAGACAACAAAGAGGACCGTAAGAGAGACAGACATACACGGATCAACATAGGAAGGAGAAAAAGATAAGATCTCCTGAGTAAACTGGGAGCATGGGGTTCACAGGAAAGAGTAGAATGGGAGGAAGAGGAAGGGAGGGAAGTGGAGAAAAATTATAGCTCAATAAAAACAATTCAAAAAAACCAAAAAATATAATCAGGACAGCATATTTTGAATAGATTTGAGGTGTGATTTGAGTTTGCCTTTTCGCTCTGACCTTTACTAGTTTGAGATGTCAGAAAAATTATCAATCAAAATTACACAAAAGTTTATATCTTGTGTCAGTGTAATCATCTCAGATTTTTTAGGTTTCCATATACATTAAAACAAAATATCAAGAAAATGACAAAAACATAGAAGAATCTATGAACTGCCTAAAGAAATAAACCAAAGAGGCAGAGACTAATATGTTGATTTATGTAATAAGCATAATGAGAAGGATTTTATTGGCCATAGAAAATGAATTAAATACTTAATAAGGTGTGTTAAAAAAAAAAAGATCCAGCTATAAGGCATTTTCTTAATTAGTGATCAATGAGGGAGGATCCAGCCCATGATGGGTGGGGACACCCATGGGCTGGTGCTCCTGGGTTCTATAAGAAAGCAGACTGAGTAAGCTATGGGAAGCAAGTCAGTAAGCAGCTCCCCTCCATGGCCTCCACAACAGCTCCTGCCTCCAGGTTCCTGCCCTGTTTGAGTTTCTGTCCTGACCTCCTTCAGTGATGAACAGCAATATGCTGAAGTGTAAGCCAAGCAAACCCTTTCCTCCCCATCTTGCTTTTTGGTCATGGTCTTTTGTTGCAGCAATAAAAACCCTAAGACACCACACTTTATTCTCTATTCGAAGTCTAACTTTAGTTCTTTAGCATGTAGTCAGATACTCCTCATAATTTCTCTCTTTTCCCTCAAAGTTCTTGAAAGCAGAAGCTGTTTCTTCTTGGTAGTTGGCTTGGTAAGCATGTAGCCCACGATTCAAGATTTCCAACTGACTATTTTACCTTATCAGTGTCATGCTACGTGTACACATGGGATTACATGTATATGCATGTGGAGACTTACTCCTCACATTCAATGTAATGAGCATAGTAAAAAAAACAAAACAAAAAGCCTTTTAGACACGTAAGAATGGCTTATTCTTACCCCACTACACCCTGATAACCAGAACCCAGTGACATCACTCACTCACAATAGCCAGACATAGTCCTAGACTTCATGACACCCACTGGACTGTATTTAAGCAGAGACCAAGAGCAATGCTTTGTTCTGCACATCTGGAGAGACCAGGGTCCTGACCCTCAAATCAGAGACTTCTGTTAGAGACTGGACCTGACCTTCAGCTAAGATACATCACACAGGCGAGCAGCCTTGGGGAGATAGGCTTAGGACTGTAGTTAGGAATCTTGTGTGAACCTTGTGTGATGACCTTCAGCATATCTTTTGTCATGCTAATTACGAGTAAAAACCTTCTTACTTGCAACATACACATTACTTTTCTTTCCTTCCTTCCTTCCTTCCTTCCTTCCTTCCTTCCTTCCTTCCTTCCTTCCTTTCTTTCTTTCTTTCTTTCTTTCTTTCTTTCTTTCTTTCTTTCTTTCTTTCTTTCTTTCTTTCTTTCTTTCTTTCTTTCTTTCTTGACAATCTGACTGCTGTTACTGTCCTGGAACTCACTAACTAGATGAGGTTGACTGGACAGTGAGCCCCAGGGATTCTGTTTCCATCTCCCTAACATGGAGATTACAAGCACAAGCCACCATGTTGGGATTTTTATCAGTGTTTGGGATTGAACGTAGGTACTGGAGATTGAACTTTGGGGGACTGAACTTTGCTCCTCTGCATACAAGGCAAACACTTTACCAGCTGAGCCACCTCCCCAGCCTCCTGTGCCACTCTTGGGCTACTTCAGTTTCAGCTCTTCTGGCCTGAGTGCAGCATTCTGAAATGGTACATATTCACTTGCCCCGACCCCAGGTCTTCTGATAGGCGCACCTAGCAAGAGCTATCATTGACTGACACCCATACCACTATTCTCATTTTAGGCCTGCATGAAAAGGGTCAAAGTGGAGAGTCCCATTTTTTAAAAATATAGTATTACTTAATTTCATTCAACTTATTGATAAGTAGATATTTAGGACAAGAACGATTCTGAGGACAGAAGTTGCTGAAATATCTCTCGATACAGACCAGCCAGCCTTACAATCATGGCGTTCTTGCTTCTGCCTTCCTATTATTGGAATCACAGGGGTGGGTCATCACACCTGGCTTTCATGATTCTTTCCTTTAAGAAATGTATGGGGTATTTGCATATACAAACTAGCAACTAGCTAGTTTGCATATACAAATACAACAAACTAGCCCAGTGCTAGAATTCCAGGAGGCCGCCATACCTTTGAAGGTAATGGACAGAGCTTTCTCTGCCTCAAGATCTTTCCCCATGCTCAGGCAGGCAAGATTGATCAGGCACGGAGAGCCAGCGGCAAGCATTCCAGCACAGTTTTTGCGGTTAGGCAGAACCCCAAGTAAGTCTCCAAGAATAAACGAGCAAGTCACAAGGAGCTGGGAGGCGGGGGTGGGGGTGGGGGCCGACTGTGAACTTTGCTGCGGGCGGACCTGTCACTCCAGCTGACAGCAAGAACCTTACACCTTCAAGTTTTTAAAGAAGGCGGCGAGCCCCAGACAGAGGTTGGCTCCGGGGAAATGAACTCCTGAGGTTGTAAAGAGAAAGGAAAAGGCCCCGGGTGCTGCCAGCGGTCCAGCGAGACACCTGTGGGGTGGGCAGCTTTGCCAGGCTCTGGGCAATGCCCGGGACCCAGCGCAACAGGCTCAGGCTACCTGGCGTCGGGCTCCTCCTCCGACTCGGCCTCTTCATTCTCTCCCTCTGACGACTCCTCTGTCTCCAGTTCCTGGGTCGCCTCCTCTTCTGCATCCCAGCGGAGGAAGCCCTCAGCAGCATGTCTGTTGTCACCGCTCGCCATCGCGCCTGTCCCGGCCGGAGTCAGAGCTACCCACGCCGCTCGCGCCCGGTGTTCTCCCTCTGACTGCACTTTGCCCGGGCCCGCGAGGCTGCTCGGATTCCCGGCACGCAGGGCGGGGGCGCCCCAGGCCTTTAAATAGAAGGCGTCAAGAAAGTTTCGCCACTGAGCTTCTGGGGCCCGGCTTAGCTATCCTTGGTACCGGTCCCCTGCCAACTGTCCCGCCCATTTTGGCAGACCTTGGAAACAGGGCAGATTGCAGGGCTGAGGGCTGCACCTGGGCGTCAAGCGACCTGCTAGCCCAACCTTCCATCCAGTGATCTGGCGGGTTTTACACTTTCAGCAGAGCTGCTGGATGGTTCTTTTATGCCAAAGGAGGCAGCACGCAGCCAGGAACTTGCTTCCCTTATTCCTGATAGACATGGTGCCAGCTTGTAGATAGTTTAAGGTCTCACTGCTAGTACGGTGACAATGGGGAACTTGCTAGTCGATACAAAGGCTCACTTTCCAACTATCAGGCCCTCTATCTTAAATCCACACTAACCGAAGACTGGGTGTGTTAGGGACCAAGATCTCATTGGAGCCAGTAAAGCCAGTGCTAAACCTCTCAACATAGCTCTAGGACTAAAGCCTAAGATTCTCCGAGATCAAATCCTGGCTAATCCACTTTCAGAAATCAGGTATTTACACCATATCAAATAGAACGCCTTCTGCCTGAAAAGCCCGCCGATTTACTTAGTCAAGATCACCACCTTTCTCTGAAATGCCCAGGTCCGAACTCACTGCTCCTCTCCAGGAACTCAAAGCACCTAAAGTATGTTGATGGCCAGCAGACTGTTTATGCTCATCTTTGTCCCACCACCCAGTTCTCAGAAGTTACTGGGCTGACCAAAGACCTAGAGCAAACCACGGTATGTAATGAATGCTTCTAAAAAGGCCAGACCTATGTAATAGTACAACAGGCAGGAAAGTATTCTTTTCTGAGAAGGGCTTTTGGGCTATAACTCCAAACATCTATTTTTAATCATAGCAGATTCAATTTACAGTCTAGTTTGTAAAGGACATAGGTAGAGCGGTATTATTCTCCAGCTACAGCAGCTTGTATGCATACAGTGAGCCTGTGGACAAAGGTGTAGAAAGGCAGGCTTTTTTACCACTGATTTTGCTAAGATCCTATTTTAAATAACCCAAAACAGAACTGTTTAGAGTCCACACTTTTAACACTAACAATACTTTAATAATACATACAAACATACAGAAATGGAGCAATCAACACACACAAAATGTAGTATTCACACAAAATTAAATAATTTCTGTCTCCTACTGAGGATATTAGCTCAATGGGTAGTGCACTTGCCTAGCAAGGGATGAGCTGAGTTCAATCCCCAGCACAGAAAATAATTTTTAAAAAAGTCTCATATATTAACAGCCCACTTACCTGATAAAGCTGGACTGCTACCAGTACATGATCTTAGGTGCTGACCCATTAGTCCAGGATACAAATGTATTAGCTTTTTGGCCTACTTGTTAACAACAAATTGGCTCAAAAGTAGTAGGGTGGGGCCACAGAAAAATGAGAACAGGTGGCAATGCAAGAGTCCACACTGTGGTTAACTCTGAGGCTTTATTAACATCATGATGCTGTGAAGCAGAACACCCATCCCTAAGTGACTGCTATTTACAAACATTACCCGGGTCCCCATTAAACCATCATACTCAAGACATTCTGAGAAGGAGCTGCACAGCATGCAGTAAATCTCAGGAATATTTCCAAGAAAAAGAATTCATATATAAAACGCTTAATTGCATCAAAAGTACTACAGATAAGTAATCTAAAAAACTGACCCACTTGGAAAGTTCATTCCCAATAAAGCCAGAGAAATACAGTGGCTGACGGGCTTAACCACAGAATTGGATTCAGACCAGTTCAGATAATTACAGCCTCAATCTTATTACAAAACCAATGACTTTCACAGAAAAATTACACCTCAAAAATTTCCAGATATAAACTTTATTCCATTTGACAGCATACAAAAATTTAAACGTAAAAGAAAAAACGCACCCTTTATAAGTCAAAGAAAGCAAATATTGTAGTTTTTTAATTGGTCTGCAAAAAATAGTTTAGTGGTACAAACTGTACCACCATAGGCCAACAAGAAGTCTGCAATCTTTGAAAAAGTTAAAACTGCCTTCAAGATTACTTTTTATATTTAAATTTACAGGTACTGACCAATTTACAAATATTTACATGAACTAAAAACAATCTTAATAAACAGAATAGCTTGTATCTGAAGCTCCTACTTTCATGTGTAAAAGAAATACTAAAAAAGATTTTTTTGTATAAACATTAAACTTTTATTTATATTTTACTGTCTTATCTAAAACACTTTATAGTGGCTTACTGCCTAAAAATTCCAGTTTAGATTATAATCCACAGAAATCCGATTCTACAAATAGGATATAATCAACTTTGATGTTCAGTTTTCTATCATGAGGGAAAAAAATCAGAAAAACAGAGGTAAAGCAACAGTGTACACTGCACTGTGCTATCAGAAAGCATAGGAAACATTATCTTTCCAAAGTGTCTAAGCCAGAGACTTTCAAACAGTCCATTAGCAAGTCACTAACTGCTGTTAGTGGTCCTGTAACAACAGTGCAAAATGTATTGTTTCTACACAAAATCTAAAGTAACCTCCAGAGTCGATAAAAGCGAGGTGTGAAGTGCTAATGAAACACGAATACAGACACACGTCAAAGACAGGCTGTCCCAGAGAGTCAAGTGGAGACTTAAGGCAATTGTCCAGTATTTCAAGACTGCAGTGACTTCACTGAATGAAAGATTTCATTTGCTTCAAGTAACTGAATAACTGACTTGAATCTTCCCTTGACTAGAACTGAGTTAAACAACTGTCTACTGCCAGTTACACTGTAAATATGTATTACTTAGATCCTTTGTAAAATTCCACATGGTTCTTCATTTGCATGTGGTACAATTACTGAAAATTATATCAAAACCTTTTTAGTTCAGGTAATTTCTCAAAATATATTTTATGCTGAAAAGTCATGCCATAATACTACTAATCATCAATGTAAACATTTTCAAAAATACATTTTTAAATCAAAGAGTTTATTAGGAAATGTCATAATAAAATATGCAATCTTTATATAAGTATGTCCTTTTAAAAAATAAAACAAAAACAAGAACAAGATTAAAAATAAACCATGATGGAGGTAAACAAATGCATTGTGATGTAACTATGGTTCTTTATTTCTTGGAAGAGTTTAAGAATAGAGGGCAGCTATCTCTTCAGGGTAGCAGCTCTCAAAGGCAGAACACTGTTCAGATCTCTCTTGTTTTTCAATTTGTGCCATGACTAGGAAAGGAAAAAAGAAATTAAAAATCAATCTTAAAATACAAACTATATACAGAACAAAAGACTGAATTCGAAAAATTTAAAAGAATATTAGTAGTGGTTCTTTCTATGTATACGTTTAGATTTTTTTCTTATTTTTATTTCCCAAGGTATGTTATTAATCACCAAAAAAACCCCAATTATTTAATATTCTATGCAATGATTTTTTTTAAACGGGCACACAGGTGGCGAAAAAGCTACAAGTGACAATAATAACATAACTTACAGATTAAATTATTTCATCTAAAATAGCAAAGTATTCAATTTGAATTTAAGAAGGGAAAATGACTTTGTTTTGTAGCTTTTTTAAGCGAAAACCAGTATTTTTAGGAAGGCAAGAGTAAATGTAAAATTTTGTGCAAGTGCCTGGGAACCAGTGAAAGCAATTCTTATTCATGCTAAAAGTTCAGGTCACAATTTTATGAAAACATTAAGTGTTCAAGTAACTAATGGTATTGGTTTTACTGCTAAATCATTCTAAAAGAAGCTCACCCACTGTCAAGAACAAGTGAGCAACAGGAAAACTATGCTCCACTTTGCTTGTTGTAAGGAAGACCTAGTCTGAAGAGATCCTGCAGCACACTGCTTGCATTTTAATTACATCAAAGTGTGTCTGTCTATCCGAATAATGAAAACAGTATCTCTAAAGTAGCTTCACTGTTCTGACCTGTCTTTCCTGTGAGCCTTTCCCTCCTAAAGTTAGAAGAGTAACGCCACTAATGTGACAGAAAAAGAGTGTATCACTTGAACTTACATATTTCTATCAATGCATTTTCACACTGCCAGTCATTGCCGACAGGGACCTCATCTAGCAAAGCTACTGATGAATAAATTAACACTGTGGACACAAACACAAAACATATCAAAGATAAAATGTCATAGTGGAAGTAGCAGAAAAAGGAAAAAAGGGTATGAGTCACACATCAAATCCTTCTCTTTAATAAATGCCCCAATATTTTAATAAAGGCATCCTCTGAGTTTTATTTCGTCATCTGTCGAGTTTAATAAGCTCCCTAGCTCTCTCTGGAGGAAAAGTGCCTCTAAGTTCAAGTGACACTACACTCTTCTTTTCTGTCACATTAGTGGCTGTATTCTAACTTTTTTTTAAAGCACACTAGTCCACTAACATCTTTAGGGTCAACATGATACACTGTTTACCTTTAAAAACTGATCCTTGATCATATCAAACTTCTGTTTTTCATGCACAGCTCTGGCGGTATTAGTTCCATCAAAGGGTTCTGCATCATGAAATGCAAAGGTAAAAAAATTAGTACAATGGACCTTTTAATTTTTCCCGGCACTGGGGATCAAACTTAGGGTCTCACATATGCTAGGCATATGTCCCAGTCCAAGAACACTTTTACATTAGGTTCAATTATATGACACTACCAGGATATCATATTAAAACAGCAAGTTCATATGGCTTAACCTAGTATTTTTACTAGATGTGTACGTACGTACACACACACACACACACACACACACACACACGATCTAGTTATGAGCTGTCTGGTAGGTAGAATTCAAGTCAGTGGAATGACAAAAAAATGATCAGAGGTGCAACTGAGTTGATAAGATCTCTAAGGATTTACAGGCGGTCAAGGACCTATATTTAGCAGAATCAAAAGTTACATAAAGAATATAGCACTGTATTTAAGAGAGGGGCACAATGCCAGGTGTTATATAGAAGGGTAAGCTTAACCTCAATTTTAATTTAAAAAATGATCTTGTCCAGGACGGAAAAGGTCAGGAGCCTTTAAGTAGAGCAGTGGTTCCCAGCCTTCCTAATTCTGCCACCCTTTAATACAGTTCCTCATGTTGTGGTGATCCCAACCATAAAATTATTTTTGTTGCAACTTTATAACTGTAACCTTGCTACTGTTATGAATCATAAATATCTGTGTTTTCCGATGGTCTTAGGCAACTCCCATGAGAGTCTTTGGACACCAAAAGGGGTCGCAACCCACAGATTGAGAACTGCTGGAGTAGCTGCTTACCACTGAAGAGAACAGAGGGCAGTGTGCAGCACATTATGACATGAATGCATGTTTAGAAGGGGATCCAGTGAGAAGTCTAGCAATGAAGACAGAAAAAGAATTCCAAGCAGACAGGAGGAAACAAAGTTCTTGTGTGTGCCCACTACATCCTATCTTCTGTGTCTATATCATCAACCTGTGTATCCCTCACCCATAGTACACATCAGAAGAGGCCACAGAGAGACAAGAATGGATGGGACATACAGATCAAGTGAAGTTTGGTTTTGTTTTTCAAAAACAAAAGTCTTACACATGCCTTAAAGCTAAAAGGGAGAAATGAGAGCCAAAAATCAATGAGGTTGCTGAAAAGAGAAGTAGCTAAGAAAAAAAAAAAAAAAAACAAAGAACTATGATGGAGACATTCACTTTAGTCATAAAATCTAAGCAGGCCCATAATTCTTAAAACTCTTAATTTTGTATTTTTTAGGAGGTGTGTGTGCGTGCATGAATTATATATTTTCAATCAACTGTAGTATGAAGAATGTATGAATTGCTCAAATCATACCAACTACAATGCTCAAATTCACATTTAGTATTTCTCATAACTAAGGAACTCTAAATGCTTTTCCAAATTAAAAATGTAAAGGTAACCATATAAATCACCTCAGAACATAAATAGATATTTTAGCAGAAATAAAAGTTGGAATTAGTCAGTACCATGATGATAATTCGTTGGCAGATAGTGGTCAGGAGAAACCTACCTTCAACACAGATATATTTATTTCTCCATTCAATGTCATCAGGCCTTGGGATGGCTTTGGCTTCACGAACTGAAATCATCTGAGTGTTCCAGCTAAAGGGAGAAAACAGAAAAGAACTGACTGCTTTCCTAATTTCTCCTTAATTCCATCAGCTGGAAAGGTGACCCTGACTGCCTGACAGAACACTAAACCTTGGCTCCACCCCTCAGTGCCAGTTCTCCATGTCTAGTATTTATGTTTATTATGTGTGATTCTGTATACACCTCCCAAGTAAAGTTCCAGGACACTGAGACATTTCTTCAGCTGTTCAGCTAGTTCTCAGTATATACTAGATACTGAATACACATTTACTAACAGGAAATAGTACAAAAATGCTTCTTTAAAGTTCAAATAAGGAAAACACAAACACTGTCTACTGCTAATACTTCAATAATAATTTTTCATTGGTTGTGAGGTAATCTTGTGGCATTTTCTTTTTCTGATAACACTGCAATTCTTCGCTACATCTTATAAGGAATTGGGATAAATCTTTGAAAGCAGCTAGCAGAAGCAAGGAAGAAAACAAAATTAATGTTTTCTCTCTTATTATATAAGCAGTAGCAGTAGTTAACAGTACTAAGACAAGGTTTCATGTAGCCCAGGTTACCTAACTTGCTATGTACCTGAGAGGACCCTGAACTTCTGATCCTCTGACCTCCATTTATGCAGCTGGGAACAGAACCTAGAGCTTTGTGCTCCTAGGAAGCAGTTTACCAACTGAGCTATATACACCCCACATCTAGTAATAAAATATTTTGAGTGGAACAATTTTGTTTACATATTTGAATATAAGCCTTCTGTCTGTAGTATCTACTTTTATATGTTTCTTTAAAAATTATAAACATTTATTTTTATTTCTGAGTTACTATAAATAACAACACTTTTCTTTTTTCAAGGAACACTCCAGTACATGACCACTCAGCTGGTATGCAAGAGAAAAATAAATTTGAGGATGGGGTGAAATCTTTTTGTCAACAATATTTGGCTTTCTCTATCATATCAGCAAGCCAAGAAAGATCTATGTATCAAAAAATCCCTAAAGACATAATCATGGGTCCTAAATGGACCTATGGAAGGTTTCTGGAAATAGGATTCATTTTCAATTTTAAATATGTAAGAAATAATTTGCTGTTTGTGAAGTTTGATCATTGCAAAGTTTCCTCCAAGCATAGTTTTCTATTCTTGCTTTGATCAAAGGCTGGGCAGAGAGCATAAAGTGGTGGTATGCACCTGTAACCCCAGCATTCAAAAGGCAGAGGTAGGCAGATTGCAAGTTTAAAGCTAATCTGGGATAGAGAGAGACCCTGTCTCCAAAGATCAAAGACCAAGGGTGTATGTCAGCAGTAGAGTGTTTGCCTGGCATGAACAAGGCCGTGGGTTTGAAGCCGGGCCAGGGAGGGAGACTGGGAAAGACAACTAAGCATGGAAATACATCATCAACAGAGTTTTCATTCTTTTTTTTTTTTTGTATTAATTAAATTACTGCTTGGCCCATAAGCTCTAGCCTCTTATTGGCTAACTCTCACATCTTGATTCAACCCATTACTAATAATCTGTATGTCACCATGAGAGCGTGGCTTACCGGGAAAGATTCAGCATGTCTAACTCTAGAGACTCCATGGCGGCTCACCTACCTAACTCTGCCCTATCAAAAGGCCAAAGGAGTTTCTTTATTCAACCAATGAAAGCAACACAAATACTGAAGGACCTCCTATACCATTTCCCCTTTTCTGTCTAAACAAAAAAGAAAGTCCTTCACTTTAACATAGTAACAAAACAGGTATCAAGCAAGAATTACAGTTACAATATTTATATCTATTTTATCTTTTATCATAACTAAGGAAAACTATAACTATCCATTCTTCAACTCCATCAAAGACTCCAGAAAGATATAATATTATCTAAGTAAACAGGAAGTGCATTGTAAGCTACTTCCAAAACAGAGTTTTCATTCTTTAAACTATGTATCATGTAAGTGGATTGTCAGTGGAGACATTCTAACATTGGCTGTTGTTTACAGTAAGATGTAACAAACACTTCAAGTACTGTAGTTGAGTTCCAAAAAGAAAAGGAAGACTTTGCTCTATTACTACAAATGCTTCTAAGAGTTTCTTTAAAAATAACAATGGAATGAAAAAAAAATGATATGACTACATACTGAACCAACTTTAATCTTTACTGCTCAAGATCTTCTTTTGTTTTGTTTTTGTGACAAGGTCTTACAAAGCCCAGCCTAGCTATGTAGTCAGGAACATCCTTGAAATTCTGATCCTCCTGCCTCTATCTTGTGTATACTGGGTACGCATGCATATCCCACCATACCTGATGCTAAAAGCTATAGCCCAAGTTGTCCTAAACTTGTGAACCTCCTGCCTCATCCTTTTCAGCATAATAGCTTGCGGAACTACAACCAGAAGTAACTTTTACTAATGCATCTTTATTGGTTCCTTGGTTTTGTTTTAGGAGAGTGCAGCTATATTGCATAGCCTGGCCCTTAACTTCTAGACTTAATTCTTGCTTCAGAGAGCAAGACTTGGGGGGGGGGGGGGAGAAATCAGCAATTTTTAAATGGTCATATAAAACTACTGCAAAATGTACAATATATACTCAAACATCCCTCAGCAGACAGTTAATTCTTTGGCTTCCAAGTAAAGAGGATGCCTTTAATTGAATAAAATTCAGAAGAAATCCTTACAAACATTTTAGCAGTTGCCAGAAATCTTTTAAATAGTACCTAATTCATTACTTTGACCATATTCTTGGCTGAGCTCCCTACAGTCAACTATGTGAAATTATCTTGTATAAAATAATGTACTTGGCATAAGTACTCTATGAGGAAGTCTTAAAATCTTGTTTCAAACATTAGCCTTCCAGCTAGTATTATTTGACCCAGCAAGCTATTTTTTATTAATGTTAAACTAACACAAAACACTTTGCCTCTCCATTGTGTGTCAGTCCAACAAAGCACCTATATACAGAAGAAATCCATTTTTCTGTGAATCTTTCCCTTAACATTACACCAAATGTCTAACTTTTATAACAATAAATACTGTCAATAAAGACTGTGGATGTGGATGCCAGTGAGATAGTTAGCTCATCGTGGAAAGACCCTTGCCGCCAAGACTGAGGACCTTAGTTTTAACCCTGAAACCCACACGGTGGAAAAGAGAAAAGTAACTCATGCTTCATAGTTTTACATCTTTTGTTAATGAAGCCTCCTTCTTTCTCACCATCCACTGCCTGACAATTTTTAACCTGGATTATTATTTTTTCTTTGTTTGCTTTGTTTTTTTTGGAACAGGGTTTCTCTGTGTAGTCCTGGAACTTGCCCTATAGATTGGGCTATCCTCAAACACAGAAAGCTGCCTGCCTCTCTCACCACACCCAGCTAATCTGGATGATTTTACCTTTGTTCTTACTCAGTTTTCCCCTAGCCCTTTTCTGACTCCTTTCTTTAACTTCCTTCAGTAACTTTTAAGTTATTTTAAGGATCTCTAATCTACACTAAAAACCTTCCAATCTTACTCTCCACATCAAAACTGTAACAAACATTTTACCGTTTGTTACACTGGGCGAGGTGCTGTGGTCATCACTACAAGCAAAAGATGCACAGAAACTCTACTTCTAACATTCTGAATTTTATTTCTTCTTTCATGTCCTATGTTTCAAATACACGTCAGATTTCTTAGGAGTTGCCTACATGATATCAAATAAGGCAATTACAATGCCGCTGTAATCATTACAGTTAAATGTGAATTTTGGAGTCAAATGATCTGAAATCATTATCCTTACTAGTTATAAGTTCTTTGGGTATATTGCTTCATCTCTTACTGAGTCCTTCTGTGACTCACTGGTAAAATATAAGGTATAACACAACTTCATACAGTGATTATAGAAATTGAATGAGGTAACAGGTCTCCGCTGCTTAGAAACCCTTTTCCATTGACTAACAGCCATTTATTAATGCTATCACTCCCTCTCCATCAGACTTTCCGTATTGACCAGAGTACTTCAGATCACCAGCCTTACTCTAGTTGGACTTAGAACTCCCCAAAGAAGTTCTGCTGTCTAGTTGTACACTGTTTGTTTCATGTTTAATATTGCCCTCAAATCAAATAAAAGATGTAATTTTTTATTTGCATTTTACCCTAATACAACTATTATTCAGATATTGGTCATTTTTTAAAAAATCCCAAGTTTGCCTTGGCTATATTTTTTTCCTATAAATTTTAAATTCCTAGAAAACAGATGTTCCAACAATTTACTACCTACATAGAACTAAAACACAAGACCAACCTAGGCCCTACTAGAGAGTCCTCAACATGAAATAGAAGCACAAATGAAATAAAAAAAAAAAAAACTCAAGCATTATCAGGGCTTGAGAAATGGCTCAGAGGTTAAGAGCACGTACTGTTCTTAAAGAGGACCCAAGTTCAGTACTAAGCGCCCATACCAAGCAGCTCACAACTCCAGCTCCAGGGGATCCACCTCCCTCTTCTGGAACCCATGAGCACTGCACCCACACATGTACAAAACCTACACTAGACATACATACATATATAAAAAGACCTAAATCTTACAACTAGGCTTATTAAACTATGAATGCTTTTTTATCAAAAAATAAGAACTGAAATCTTAGTTGCTATTAATTAATTGTTAGGTGCTCTATCTCATGAACCAACTTACAGCACTGAAATTAACAAATGCAGCTTCCCTAAATCTAGAGCAGTCACTTATGTATAAAAAAACAAAAACAATTTCAAGTTTTACTTACTCAAATTCTGTAGCATAATATTTAAGAAAGCCCAGTAAGAGGTCCCCAAGACTTGATTCATTCTTTGAGAGGTAAGGAGGAACATTACATGGAGTATGATGTACAAGGTGCAGCTGTACAGAAGTACTAAAAGATTCCTGTTGAAAGAAAAAGGGAAAAAGACACAAAGCCAATTAAAACATATACTAAGAACTTTTATCAAACCTTATCTTGAGTTTGTGAACTTAGATTTTTTTGGTGCTGGCCAGTTAGAAATTTGAAAACTTCCTTTCATTAAAGGTCTCACTAGCATAGTACCTGGAATAAGCCATAAAATATATGAAAAACTAAGATATTCTAGTTTTTGGCTTGAGTGTATCATTATGGTAGCAAAATAATTCAAACATGAGTCAAACTTTATTATAGATTTCATGATTCTACCCAAAGAAATATATTCATAAAATATACCTCCCTAATTATTTCTTCAGTAAAGTTGTACTTTATGTATGAAGAAGATATCAAGCACAAGGCAACAGCTCTTTCCAGCTGCAACTTAACACTCCTCTCAAAGGTCACAAAAGTGTCAACTTATGAACAGTATAGTTTTTGAGACTTTCAACACTGATTTTCCTGTTGTATTTTAAGGGGAAATAGAAAGATAAAGCTGTTCCATGTGAGCTGAACTTGAAAAGACGATGGGAGGGAAAGAAGATTGAATACATACAAACAACACACATTCAGTAAACTTTATCATAGTTATTTATGAAGGAGTTATTAGTTGTGGGTGAACTAGGTCTCAATGAGGCATCCAATATAAAGAATATGAATAGTACCTTCTGTACTAAAGCTGACAGTACCCATTTACATATCTGACCTTTCCTCTATTAGCAGCAAGTTCTGGATCTGAACAGGGTGATTTTCAAGTAATATATATTCAGAAAGATTCACTACCAACCCCCGCTTCAAATGTAAGCTTTCTAACCCTGGCTAGCCTCAGACTCAGTATGTAGCTGAGGATGACCTTGAATTTCTGATCTTCCTACCTCTATGTCCCAAATGATGAGATGACAGGCATGCACTACACACCCGCTTTCTTTATGTGGTATTAGAGTCCAAACCAGGGCCTTGTACATACTAGGAAGGCACTTGCATCACTAAACTCAAACTACTTTTAATTGTCAAGCTGAAGATGAAAAATGTGGAGACAGAAAAACAGTTCCATTTCATAATAAAGACTCAAGAAGAAGAAAGAACAAATGCATCATCATCTCTACTTGACTTGTCTTTCACTTTATAGGTAAAAAGATGGACTTAGGGCAATATTATTTAGAACTGTAAAACATTTTCTGACAAAACAAACATAATAAAGGTCAAATGTAAGAAAGGTGGTAGGTACAATTATTTTTTGTCAACTAAAAAGAAAAGCAAGTCCCTATTGAACAGCCACTGCTCTGAAAGCTTTTTACTAATTGATTCATACCACGTATCACTGTAATACAACACTCAATTCAAAACAGAACACAAATTTCTTTAAACTGTTCGATTTTCCATTATTTTTAAATTTTTTTTCAGTAAGCAAAAGAAAAAGATCAGCAACTATAAGATTAAAGAGACATGAAACCTACTCTACTAAAATACTGAATGACCTGGAACAACCATATGGCCAGTCTTACTTATACTGTTCCTTTTGGTACAATTTATGAGTCTTGCAATGCCGACAGAGAATATTGAAGGAGAAAGTGAAACTTAAAAAAAAAAAAAGGACACACCACACCTAAAAGAAACTAAAAGTAAATAGAAATTAATTTTTTCTGCAGAAATCCTCAGCTTAGGGTAATAATTCACACTATAAAAAGATTCTAGCTTACGAAAAGTATACATAATGTTAATCGTTAAGCAGGTGAAGAACTTAGGCTAGTATGTTAGAAAGCACAAAGAGTACTACAAAGGGAAAAGCGGCCTTAAAATTACAGACTATAATCGATGGAAAGCAATTCAACCAATTATAGTTCCTGTGAGTAGATTTTCCATATTAACATCTACTGCTGCTTTATCTTTTCTTAACTTAAGGAAGGTTTCCTTACACTTTTAGGATATTCTTATTTTGAGCTTCAAATGCAAAATTTGTAATGATCTTTTCTATATCTTGAGAGTATTTTCCAAATAATAAATAAATGTTAACTTTTCTGGATAAATATAATCTCCCATTTTTCTTTCATAAATGCCAACTATGAGAAATATCTGACAACCTTTTGTAACTGCTTACCAATAACACAAAAACACTTAAACCCACATTCCGCCATCTGAACTTTGTCACAGACTTTATCCTTTAGGCTGTTCTTCCTTAACTTAAAGTATCAGCCCTCTTTTGGAGGTAATGATATGTTTATAGTTTCCTGTCACATTCAGTATCACAAGTGAACTGAAATATATCAGTTTTCAAAATTATTTTACCTCAGGGACTGAGGAAATAGTTTGAGGACATGAATTCAATCCTTAGAACTCAAGTCAAAAGGCTGCCCCAGAACAAAGTCAAAGCCAACCTGGGCTACAAAAGAGGTACTGTCCAAGGCCAAAAAAAGGGGGCCCATATTTTATTATAATTTTTGAGAAATAGGGGAAATTTTTCCCATTTCAAGGTAACTTTTAAGTCATTTGTAAGTTAAGAATATGCCATGTTTTTTTCAAAGTTCATATAGGAACAGGAGCCATATACTAATAAAAGAAAATGCAATACACAACTACAGTTATATTACTGAATGCTACAGTAATTTTCCCCTGGGAAACACAATATTGGGGGAAATGCCAGCTTCTGAACCATTCATTTGTAACTACATAGCTTTATCAAATTATGAAAGCCGTTTCTATCACTGACTTAGGCATCAATCATACATATCTGTATGTCTGGGATTAAATAAATTTTATACACTAAGCAAGTAATGGTTATTATTAGGAAGAAACAAGGTGATTTGCTTGTTCTATCAGATAGACCACTAAAAAAGTATTCTGCTGAATAGTGTGTAAATTTCATATTAAAAAAACTAAGAGGGGGCAGTAAGTTCTTAGGAATATAAACATAACTCTTACAGCAAATATAACTGTAATTTAAACAGTTAAGATGTCAGCCTAACCACAAATGAATATAAATTAGACCATTTCTAATATAGGGGATTTTACAATTAGTTTTTTGTCTTTTGTTTCAGTCTGGCTCAACTTGCTTCCTCTTGTCTCTGTCTCCTACATACTAGATTATCTATGTGTTCCTTTTGTACCAAATACACTTAGTATCATTCAAGGCTGTGGGGCTAAGTTAATAATAAGTTTATTTACTCATCACAGTCATAGAAACAGAACTATTAGCAAAAGAAGAAGGGAGAGTATGGAACCACAAAAAGCAAATGTGACCAGAAATCAGAACTCTATTATGAGAGAAAAGTCAAACAATTAGAAAAATGAAACATGGGAGTAAAAAAGAGGGTGCTTACCGTCCCGTCCACCCCAAGCACAGTGCACCGAACTGATGTCTGTTATTAATACAAAGGACTTTACATGGCACAGGATTGCAAGTGAGATTGCCAGAGATGTGCTTTCAACACACAGTAAAAGATAGGTTTGTTTTCTGAGACAGGATCTTGCAATACAGCTTAGGTTAATCTCAAACACATAATCTCCCTGGTTCAGTCTCCCAAACCCTGAGCCGCAGGTGTGTGCCACCATAACCAACTGAGAGTCATTTAGATTAAGTCCTGGATTTTTTGTATGCTGAAACATGTCACTCTTTTTACATCAAAAACTGGGCCTTAAAAAAGTAAAGCTGAATCAATAAAACACACAAACATTATTTCAGACCATTCAGTCTGAGCTAAAGTATAAAATACTTGTGGAAAGAGGAAAACATCCAACAATAACAAAGAAGTCACTTCCCATGCAGGGTCACTTGTTAAGCTCGTTACCTGTCTTGCTATTAGGGCATTTCATTTTAAAGGATGCTTGTGCTGTGGCTAACTGTTCAAGCTGGTGCTGACTGCTGTTCTTAGCCATGACAAAACATTAAATTCATGTAACTGGAGCTTCCTGCTGCTCCCCAGAAATGGTGGGAATGCTCACATTTGTATACTCCCTAAAGCATATTAAAATAAAAAGAAACTATTGCTACTATTTAAAAAAAGAATGACAAAAAGTTAAATAAGCTACTTTTTGTTCTACACTTGATATTTTCATTGTTTGTATCTAAGAACATAAAGACTAATTCTAACTACATTAAAAGCCCATGAGCGTAATTCTTCACAACAGTAGAAATTTGTTTTAAAAAAGAAAACAGCCAGAGGCCAGAGGTTCCTATCATAGTCTGTTCTAGCAGATGACCCGCAGGTACTGGGAGACCCACTATGCTATCTGGGAACCTGTATTAGGCAGCATCCCATGTGAGCATCATAACCACTAGTACTGAAATACGAGGATATCAGTTTTCCTCAATTATCACAGATTTATTAAAACAATGTTGCACATCAAGCATACTTGTATTTTATGTACAACAATGAATAACATCTTTAAAGAAAATCAGGAACTTGATGACAACAGAGTGAAAGAATATGAGAACAATGAAAGAGCATCAAAATGGCTATAAATGATGACTATGCACATTACTTCATCTGGGTTTCTCTCAGCTGAAATAGTACATACTAAACTTCTGCTAGCAGCACACTTCATTTTCTATCAATTTCATGAGAATTCTTAATATTTTAATACAAACAAGATAGTGTACTACTGTTACCTTTTGGTTTACTGCTTAACAAAATGATGCAAAATATGAAAAGATTATCCAATTTTTCAGCTTAATTTTCCCCTCTTTTCAAAATACAAATACACTAAGATGAAATTTTTCTCAAGTATTAACTAAACACGAATGCTGTAAAATTATATAAAATAGCATGAAGAAAACTGGAATAAGGTCAAATGGGCCTTGACCAACTGAGTATATGTGATCCATATTAATATAGCCATGCATAACATGCAAGAAAAATTCAAACATCAACATAACTGACAAGATTATATACCAATAACCAAAAAGTACCAGAACTTTTTGAAAAAGTGAACAAAGTATTTAAATATTCTAGAGGTCAATGCTTCAGTCTATATAGAAAATGTTATTGTATATAGCTTTATAACTTTCATATTTACATTAATACTGAATATAATAATTCTATATATAATTGACATACTATGTATTATAATAATTTATAAGAAACACTTACTGGGTAAATTTTTTGGAGGGATGGAAGGATGGGTTCAGGTAGGGCTATAAAAAGAAAAAGTTCAAAGCTTCTGTGATTCACGTGATTCATATTACAATGCAAATTTTGTCAGTTATACCCCAGGTATGAGACCACAAGGGTTGATACTAAAATTCAAATTTTCATGTATTTCATGAACACAGCTCCTAAATTTTTAAATTCATTTAACAATCTAAGGTTCTGCTAATGACCTATGTATCTTCCTATGTGAATCATTGTTTCCTACGTTTCAGAGTAGGACTCTACCAATAATGGTATACAAGTCATTCAATTAAACATCAAACACAAACAAAATAGGCAAGGCAGAATTCTTCTACAGATTTTGAATTCCACAGAATTCTACAGGTTAACTACCAAAACATCTAATCTTAAGACTGAGTTCAGGGTTCCTATACCATTAGTTCAATGATCCCGTATTATTAGAGAACACTGTCATTACTGTCCCTTCATTATTTAATTTCTATTAACAAGCAATATTAAAATTATGGTAAGAAAATTTAGCTATTTAAAAACCAAAACTGAAGTCACCTTCAACTTCATAACACTACTTAAGAACCTCAATAAAGATTAGGTATCTAAGTCAGGAGATTTGTACAGCCATCCTAGAAATATAAACAAAATATATCACAGGGGAACCATTATCCTGCTACCCTCATTTAAAATTAAATTTCTTTTCTTTTTTCCAGGCAAGGTCTTACATAAACCAGGTTTGTCTCAAACCCACTATTTAGCTGAGGATGACCTTGAATTTTGGGTCTTCAGGCCTCCATCTCCCAAGTGTTAGAATCACAGAAGTGCATCAACATGCCCCTGTTCTGGATTGAGTACTGGGAATAAAACCTACGGCTTAATGCATTCTAGGAAAACATTCTATCAACAAAGCAATATCCTCAGGAAATTCACAATTCAATGATTAAGCAAACAATCTCAATAAATGTATAAACAATAATCTCACATCATTATAAATGTAATGCAAAATATGTGGAGTATGATAAAATACCAGTGCTTTAATTCCAAGATTTCTTTCATATTAGTGACCACATACAGCAGTATCCAATAAAGTCTGTACTTAAGAATAGGGTCTATATATAATTGAAGCTCAGTAAGAAAGAATACCTAATACTTTACTACCTAGAAAAAGAATTTAAATGATCTCTGTGCTACATTTACAAACAAATAATTAAGTATTATAACTAAGCTATATAACCTCCAACTCTTGATTTCTAAAATGTAGTATTATACAGTTAAATTTCCCTTTTGTATGCTATATTACTAACTTGAAAATTGCAGTGAAATAAAATTTGCAATATGAACATGTGCAGAGTATGAATGGGACTATAAAGACAAATATTTAATTTACTACTTACCAAAATTACCCTGATGTGTAATGATATATACAAGCAGTCAAAACACTTTCACCCAGAGGCATTCAGACATCATTCTACAAGACCCTCCATGTAAACTCAAGCCTAGACACTTTAATTCTATATCTCTCTATATTTTTACAACACTTTCAATGCTTTTAATAAATTTCAATAAATTGTGACTCTCTTTCCAGGAATTAGTTTACTTAAAGCTTCTTCCATTAAATACTTCATAAATTAAAATTATTATAAAAAAGACAAATTCACAAAGAATTTTTTTACATTCTAGAACCATTATTTGGAAGGACAAGGGAGAAAAATACCAACCTCTGAGCTTAGAGCCATTCGAAGAACAAAAGAACTTTAAAAACTAAGGAATTTAGGTTTTGGAAGTAAAGATATTACGGTGGTTCCAGTGAGAATGGTCTCGAAAGACTTGTATATTTGAATACATTCCCCACTTGTTGGAACTGTGGGGAAGATTAGGAAATATGCTTTTGTTGGAGGAGGTATGTCACAGGAGTGGGTTTTGTGTGTCTGTGTGTTCCTGCTGCTATGCTTTTGTTCCACTATCATGGATTCTAACTCTCCGAAAACATAAGCCCAATTAATTGCTTTCTTTTATAAATTACCATGGCTATGGTCTTTTGTCATAGCAACAGAAAAGTAACTAAGACAGAAGTTGATACCAGGGAGTGGGCTATTGATGTGTCAGACCTGACCATTAGTTTTGTTTTTGGAGGAATGTGGATTTGGGACTTAGTTCCAGAGAAGTGGTTTAACGCTCTTAAGTAGATTTTAATAAACCACTCTAGCAGGATCTTGTAGTACTGAGAGCTATGCTGACTGTCAAGACTCAGGAGGTTTCAGGAGGTTTACTAACTAGGCTAGAAACCATTCTTGCGATATTCTGATAAAGAATATGGCTGCTGTTTGTTGTCCTATGAATTCTCTTGAAGCTAAATAGAAAAGTAGCAGACTAATTTCTTTGGCAGAGATTTCAAAAAAAACTAATATTGACTCTGTGATATGGCTATCAATTATTTCTCTTACGCACTTCCTTAATGAAAAAGAACACTTGGAGAAAAAAGAAATACAAAATATACAGTTGAAGTGGGGAAAAGAACACCAAGAAAGTTTCTGTAGGAGCTAAGGCTACGATAAAAGAGATGAAAAGATCAAAGAGAGGTTGGTATGGAATGGAATAGAGGGAAGACCCTCAAGACAAGACCCCCAAGCAGCTAAGTTTACAACTTGCAAAAAAGAAATACCTAGGAAATTTTCTGCTCCTAAAAAGTAACAACCAAGGAAAACTGTGAATGTGATTCAAGGGAGCCTGGCTCCATCCCAAGCAGGTGGTCAAACTTGGTCAAACTTGTTGTCCACATGGTTCTGGCTTTACAAACAGGAAGGATTCAAGAGTAAAGAGCAGTTAGGCTGAGACGATAAACCCAAGCATGTCCCAGGGAAGTAGCTGCATAGAAACCTGGAGAAGCCAATCAAAGTTATCAAAGTGAGGAGAGGACTGCATTGGAGACCCCAAGATGTTGGAAATACCAGAATCAAGAGACATCACCAAGGAGAACACACAAGGAATATAACCAGTCCAAGAAAGATGTATGTGTCAGGCAGCACAGAAAGAATGGCAGAGGCAGCTAAGCCCTTTGACATCAGGCACATAGTGACAGGGTTTAGAGTTTATCCTGCTGGGTTTTAGTCTTGCTTTGGTCCAGTATTTCTTATGTCCCCATTTCTCCCTTTTGGAATGGTAATGTATATATTCTGTGTCACTATATGTAATTGGAAGTATATAATTTGCGGCCCAGCTAGCTTAACCCCCGAAATAATCACACAGAAATTGTATTAATTAAATTACTGCCTGATGCATTATCTCTAGCCTCTTCTTGGCCAACTCTCACATCTTGATCTAACCCATTTCTATTAATCTGTGTTCACCACGAGGTCGTGGCTTACTGGGAAAGATTCAGCATGTCTGACTTGGAGGCTCCATAGCAGCTCTCTCTGCCTGCCTTCTTTCTCCCAGCATTCTGTTCTCATTCTCCCCTCACCCCCCCCCACCTATTTAAGTTCTGCCCTATCAAAAGGCCAAGGCAGTTTCTTTATTCAACCAATGAAAGCAACACAAATACAGAAGGACCTCCTACACCAGAAGAACAATTTAAAAATGGATGTTAGGAAATTCTATCCCAGAAAGAAGCTAGCTGATCGATCATAAATATTCTTAATTCTACCCAACTGATAATTTTACCTCAGTTAACTCTTACTCTTAGAATCTTTTTCCTCTTATGCTTTGATTAGTCACTTATTGAAACATAAGTAGTCTATTACTAACTACTAACATATACCATAAGAAATGCTATGGCCTTTTTATCTATCAATATTCAGAACAACTGTTTCCTTCATGGCAAAAAAAATATGTATTAGAACATTTAGAAAGTTAAATAATAATCATTATCCAATAACTTATATTATAGGTAAGAATATGAAGGTCAAAGAGATGAAATAATGTTATCAATTTCACAAAAACTAGTCCTCTGTGTCAAAGGCTGAACTGCTTCAGTCTCTTGCAGGTAATTTTCTCTCCCAGTAAGGAGATAACAACAAAGAAAACAATTACCTATCTCATCAATACTTTTTGTGGGGTGGCAGTAGTGGATTACTTAAAGTTGGCCAATGGAGTTACACATCATAGAACTGTTTTTACATACAAATAATTGCTAAGAGTATCATTATACGTGGACAACTTTAGTAAGAAACCAAATCTTAAAATAATTTCATTATTCTGGTAAAATATTAATTCTTGATAAATTTTCAATTTGTTTGACAAATCACTTTAAAGTGCCTCCGCTTAAAGTACATTTGCTAATAATGCACTTAACCGATTAAAATTTTAATGTGACCAGTAAGGACAGGGGACAAGGCATATATCAGACAAACATTTACATGTATCAGAGATACATACAGTAAATATATCAGAACATACAGTAAATATATCAGAGATGCATGCATGTTAGAAAGTAAATGTAATTGATGAATTACTACCAAAATTAAAATGATTCAAATCTGGATGATACTATGATTTCTGTATTGTTCTTTATAGTATCTGTAAGAAACCCTTTGAATTCTTAATAAATATGAACTATCAGGCAAAAGATGAGAGCAGTTCCGAAAAACTTATCTAAGAGATGATACAACTGAACAATTGGAAAAAATGATTAGTGACAGTGATATACAGAATAGACTAAAACAACACATATCACAATCCAAATAATTTTGAAGGAGTGAATCAATCATCAAATCAACAAATAACCAAGACAATGACCAATAAACACAATTTGTGATTGGCATAAGACGCTTTAACAAGCCTTTCTCACAACTCATCTAGAAAATGTTTGGTATACGTAAACTGTTTTAAGTCTTAATTCTTTTGAAGTCTATGTTCAAATGAAAGTGACTATCTTGTTTAATATATAAAACACCTACCCAGTATATAGTAAATATTAGATAAAAATTCTAATTTTTTATTAAAAATTGGAAAAAATTTGACACATTACTTCTTGGTATTTACACACATATGAATATATACAAACATAGTTATTCTTTAAACAAAATTATTGGTATTATGTTGTATAAGACAGTATATCAAGAGTATCTTATCCTTAAAAATCTTAAAAACATGATGGTAGTGAGTATATAGTTTTTATTTTAACCATACTTAATTTAACCATTCCACTCTGGAAAGCTCAGATTCCTTCTTTTATTAATTCAATAAACACTATAAAATATTTTTATGTGTAAATCTATTGATCATTGTCTTAGGATAAATCTCTGACAAAAAAAGTAGAGTCAACATATATGAACTTTGTTACCTCTTTCAGAATCTAAATGCAGAAAGTACCACTACACTGGAATAGTTGGTTAAGACCACATGGTACTGATTGTGATCTATCAATAACTTCCCTCACACAGACAACTTACATATGGTAGTAAAAGGTAACATTTTGTTAGTAACCCACCAGCTGTAACAGTTGTTAATAATGCTTATGGCCCTATTCGTTTGTTTTTTGTTTTGAGACAGGAGACTCTTCTTTCCTAAGCCACCAAAGTGCCAGAATTACACAAATGTACCACCATACATAGTTAATGAAGTTATTACAATTAAGTGTGTTACTCAGTAAGTAAACATCTCAGACTCCTAGTTGTGATAACTATAAATAGCTTTTCTCTTTAACTTCCCTTAGCATCTAGCTGAGTAAAATATGTAGATTATATTATTTATTGGACTGTGTATACAAAATATTAAATATGAAAATAAAGGTTCCATCCAGAGCACATCAGTCTGTGCTATATTTCTGGGGAACCTTTACTACTATGTTATAAAAGGGTAAAAACTAAAAGTGATCACTTACTAAAATTACCCAGTAAGCACAGAATATATAGCCTTATCAGAATGACCTCATAAACAATGCTAATTGTTTTTAATTAAATTGAATTAAAATCTGGAGACCAATTTGGAACTTGAGAGCTGATCTGGAGGTACATCAGGGGACTAGAGCTTTTGTATATCCTTGAGTCAAGAATGGTCCTCCTGTTTCAGAGAAAGTCATCTTCTCAAATTGTACAGTTCTAAAAGGATACACACGAAGGTACATGGGAAGAGAGGGTAGACAGCCACATTATCCAAATGAACTAGCAACAACAGGGTGACAATGTCTCAGCCTGGCTACCCTCACATCCTAGAGGATAATCGAACAGAACAGCCCAAAGTAGCATAAATTCTAATTGGTATTAATAATAAAAACCCAGAGTCAGATATAGGATGAGTTAATGCTGAAGATCAGAGAAACAGAGTGGCCATCCACTATAGAGGTCTTACCTCTTGACAATGCTTAGACCAAAGGGGCAATCCTGTCCTCAGAATGGCTCCTCAGACTGCATCTCCAGACTGTATTGCCTAGACGGCACTGCTTCTCAGACTACACTGCTCCTCAGACTGCATTGAGCTCCTGTCTCCTCCCACCTTGTATTCCTCTCTCCACCCAGCCATATCACTCCTGTCTCCACCTCTCTAGTGCTGGGAGTAAAGGTGTGGGATCCCAAGTGCTGGGATCATCTTTGTGTGAGCTCTGTTTCTCTTTTGGACTGGATCAATTATATGTAGTCCAGGGTAGTCTTGAACTAACAGAGATCTGTCTGCCTCTGTCTCCCAAGTGCTGGGATTAAAAGTGTGTGCCACTACTCCCTGGAATCTAGTGACTTAGCTCTGCACTCTGATCTTCAGGCAAGCTTTATTTGTTAAAGCACAAACAAAATAACACCACAGCCCCGCAAACATAAAACCTAATTGAGGAGAAGGAGCCAAAGTGGACAGATTATAAACTTTTTGCCCAGAATATCATTTAATTACTGTCTTATAAACTCAAAACTCAACCCATGAGGACCTCCAACCACCATGCCCCAAGCTCTGTCCTACACAGTAAAAGCCTAAGATCAGGTCATCAAATTCCACCAATCCCTGAGTTCTCCCCAAGATCAGGCCACAACATCCCACCATTCCCAGGCCACCCTGGAAAATGCTGCCCCCAAGAAGCCCTATATAAAAATTACCCCTTGCTCAGTTCTCTGCTCCCCAAGCAGAGGCAGCCACCCTCCTGTGTTTTTCCCAGAAAAAAAATCTCTTGTGGGAGGTTTGTTGTGCAATGTGACTTTGTGGTATTTCTTAGCTCACTACTGCCAGGATACCTTTCCCTTCAGCACTGGTTAACACACTGGGGACACCTTTCCCCTCAGAGCTATAACACGTCTCAAATAAAAAATAGTCTTTCTGATCACTCATCTGTTGCAAGACAGTGGATCAACAATACAGTGGTGAAAGTTCTTTAAATATAAAAGTGCAATAAGCACTATCAAAAGATAAAAAACACATTAAAACTTCTTTACAATGTTTTTCAGAGAATAAAATTTCTGAAGTATCAGTTCAAGGCAACAAAACAGGATAAAAAAGTTGTATAGGCCTTAGAAAACTTTTTAAAACAATGCAAACTGGAGATGAGCAAAAGAGATACTGGAATGAGTTATATTTGAATTTCAATTTTAAAAATTAAAAAACTCCCATAATACTTACTTTGTAAGTAGTGCAAAACCATCAATACAAGACTGTAGCTGCTTAAAGTTCCGCGACTGGCGTCATTTATATCATGGTGACTTGCCCACTTCTTAATCACCAGCACTAACGGACGAACTCGATTTTCAACTGCAAGTAAAATTAACACTTAAAAATGATACCAGTTTCTTTGAAAATCTATATAATTTCCTAATTCTATGACAATAAGAAACACTGCTTCCCTCCATACTAAAGGCAGAGCTCACTCTCAAGTGTGATACTTACAAGCTTCCCTTAGTTACTTTTAAATCATCATTCAGTTAAGAACATTTGATTCATCTGTAAATATCGTAGCATATGATTTTACTATAGCAACATATTATCAAAAAAAATAAGAAACCATATAACTAAGCAAAAAGGGGTATTGCTATTTACTGTATATATAGTTCAAAAAGTCATAAAAGGAAAAGCAAAAGCTGAAGGTTATTTAGAAACAAACAAAAACTTACGGTAGGCATAAGTTCTGAGAAGGAATGTGTTTCTAATTCCAACAGTATTGTTTACATTTAAGTCAAATTCCACACAACTATTTAAAAGAACAAAGGAAAACACACTTTAGCACAAGTACAAAAATCCACTCTTTCTATTAACTAAATTAATTACAATCAATCCACTGATGCAACATGAACTGAAAAGCCATAGACTGTGGTTTTAAAATGAGTCACTAAAGAAGGAAAAATATATACATAGTATGTCATTTAAAGTTATTTGGTGTGTATTAAAAATATAAACTAAGATTACTCTTTAAAAGATCCATATATACTGATGTTTCTAATTACTCCAAATGAAGTTTTAAATGATGTAATGTTTCCTAGATAAATAAAAATCACAAGACCAAAATATTCTGTGTAAACCATCCCACTAAGTTATATCTTAACAAAGCACAGGTTTACCTACTTTCAATGATACAAATAAAAAGCTAAATAAAATGCAAGTTTAAAAAAAAGTTGCATCTATAAATCATATTCCCTCTAAACTGGCTGGAAATTCTATCAGATGCAGGTGCTGACGATCTGGGAAGTAATGCAACATTCAAAGCATCACCAATAGGGTGCTTTTTTGAAGCAAAGATATTCAACTTGCAACTCAGAAAACAGGGCAATTATTGTTAGAATCTACAAACAAGAATTACTTTACATAAATTAGTTCCACTTATACTCATATCCTATTGGTCTAATTTCTTTAAATACTACAGTTTTCTATGGAAAGACTATCAAAAGGGAAGGCAAGATGACTCAGGGAGTAAAGGTGCTCACTGCCAAGACTGACAACATGAATTCAATCCCCAAGAACCAATGATGGAAGAAGAAAACTAAGAAGTGACTTCTGCATATACACCACAGAGTGCTATACATGCATGTGTGGTCACACATATACTAAATAAATGCCCTTCCAAAAAACATTATCAAAAATAAAATGCCAGGCTTACGATGATAAAGCATGCCTCTAACCCAGCACTTGGGAAGCCAAAGCAGAATTGAGAATCTGAGGTCATTCTGAGCCATATATGAGATCTTATCTCAAAAAAAATTAAAAATCTCAAAAATGTTCATCAATTAATTAATTCCTTTCTATATGCTATTACAAAATCTGAACTTTACCTTGTTTTTCCTTTTTTGGAGAGCCAAAAAATATTACAAACATCCCCTCAATTTCTATTCATAGACTATAGATAGTGGTGTTAGTGTTACCAAGATATAAGCAGCTAGCTTTGGAAAACTTATACTGACAATATTTACAATCTTTATGCTTGGGTAAGAAACACCAAAGCCAATTTAGATACTGTCTGCAAAACTCAACACAACCATATAGGTAGAGACCGCAGAATTGAATCTTTTGAAAGGAGCTACATGTTGGCGGTAGATTACTTACTTGCCTGCACACCTAACGCCCTATGCAAACATTCTCCAGCACTAGCAAAATAATAATAATAATAATAATTTTCCAAAAATAAGAATTGAATATCCATTTGTCATGTTTTCTCCACAGGACGTATCACAGGTTTCTCACACTTATGAACCACTAGAAAATTAAATTTAAGAGCATTCTAAATAGTGAAAAGGTGCTAATTAGACTATAAGGAAGGGCATTTGTCTGAGGTATGAGAAAGCTAAACCAAAAAGTCAGAATGTCATTTTATTCAACCTAACTTTGAAGCACAGGTATTAAACTAACCCCAAATTTTTGCCACACCTTAACAATACAGAAAGACAAAAGAAAAATTTAAACAGAAAATAATTCTTAAATGTAAAATCCATAAATAAGAAAGCTCAATTCTGTATATAATATATACATGTATATAATTTCAGTGTTACCACTATGAATAGCTAGAAAAATAAACCTGCTTTATCACAATCCTATGTTTAGAAAATAGTTTATGAATCTTGTCAAGAAATCAAATGCCAATCTACACTTAACTTTTCTTATTTCTGCTTGCCCGTTCGTTTGTTTTGGGCAGACATTCACTAGTAGCCCTTGCTGTACTTGAACTCATCATCCTGAGGCCTCCAACTCCCAGTGCCACAATCACAACACTTGTTGACCCATTTGTATTCTATACTCAAATATCATGTGAGAGCTTCTAACATGATATTTCCAGGAAATCAAAATCCCAGCTAGGAGAATATAAAGAAAAATCTAAAATTTTGAAATTGAATAAGTGTTTTTATAGCTTTTTTTTATATTAGTCCCTGTATGCTTTATATCTTTCTCTAAGTGATATATAATTTGTTTAATGATACTTAAAGTTAGAACAAACCCTTTTGATATAAATACACACTGAATTTTATCAACGATAGGTTTTGGGGAAAGAATTATTTGTCCCAAAGACATGAAATCTTTTACATTTTAAACAAGGTCCTCACTATATAACCTGATTGGCCTGTATCTTATTGTAAACACCAGTGGTTCTCAACCTTTCCTTTGTGTTCACCTAAGAACCACCTGCATATCAGATATTTACATTATGTTTCAAAACAGTAGCAAAATTAAAGTCATGAAGTAACAACAAAATTAACTTTACGGTTGGGGGTCACCATAACATGAGCAAGTGCACTACAGGGCGGCAGCATTAGGAAGGTGGAGAACCACTGGTATAGACCAAGATGGATCTCTGGTTCAAACTCAGAGAAATCAACTTACAAGTGTGTGCCACATGCTGGGCTACAAGAAAATCATTTTCAAACCCAAATACTTTTTTATACTGGATAGTCCCAAGTACTCAAAATTCAAACAAAGTAGATAAATCAGTTAGGCATGAAGGTTGCCCAGATCATTTTAAAAAATAATCTAAAAGACAATGGGTATAGTGGTATACAGTACAATCCCAGCATTCAAGAAGTGGAAGCAGAAGAATCCAAAATTCAGAGCTGTCCTCAGCTATATAACAAATTCACAACGAGCCTGATTAATGAGACTGTCTCAAAAAAAATAAATAAAATTATATATATGTATACATATATATATGAAAATTATTTCTAGAACATTGAAGATAAGCTGCTGTGCTATAACCTATTTGATTTCTTGGCAATCCACATTAGCCACATTAGATGACTATCCAAAATTAATCTAAAGCACCTGAAAAAAGAGGGGCTGGTAATTATTTACCTGACTTTATCCCTGAACTTCACAATTGGCACTTTTGCACGAATCAGCTGAGGTCTCTCAATGTAGCCAGCTGACGGAGAAAAGATAATGTGAATATCTACCAATGTTTTACCACACACAATATACTAAAGCACAGTTTTAAAAGCAGTATTTAACAAAATAAAACCAACTTAAGAACATGCATGCTGTCCTTGAAAAGGAAAGTGAAGAGTGCCGGGCGGTGGTGGCGTATGCCTTTAATCCCAGCACTCGGAGGCAGAGGCAGCGGATCTCTGTGAGTTCGAGACCAGCCTGGTCTACAAGAGCTAGTTCCAGAACAGGCTCCAAAGCCACAGAGTAACCCTGTCTCGACAAACCAAAACAAAAAACAAAAAAGAAAGTGAAGAGTAAGGGCACAAAGAGTTCCAGGAAGCCAGGGCTACACAGTGAGAACCTATGAGAGAGAGACAGAGACAGAGACAGAGAAAGAATGACAGACAGATATCAAGACCTTCTAAGGATCAAGTCTATACTATTGAAGGTGTTTTATTTTCGAAAATACAATCTTAATATGTAGTAAGTAATATCTATAATGATATTTATTGGGACCTCTGAGTGAAAAAAACAGCTAAAAGTAAAGAATAACTAAATTCTGGTATGACTCACAGAAACAGTAGCCATAGAAATGTTGTAATATGCAAATGCTTGCAACTTGGTAAGGCAAGAGTACATTCAATTATGCATGATCTCAAAAAGGATAAAATACATAAACATAAACACATATTTTTAATTTCATCTAAGGTATAAAATATACTGTAGAAAATAATACATGTAAATTGCAAAAAATTAGAAACTTTTAGAATTAAAGCTGGAAAGGTATCTCAGTGGTTAAGAGCACATATTGCTCTTCCAGAGGACCTGAGAGTTCAGACCCCCACACCCACGTAGGGCAGCTCCTAACAGCCTGCAACTCCAGCTCAATAGGATACAACACCCTCTTCTGGTCTCTATAGCACCTGCACTGTGCACATACTCACATACAGACACTAATTAAAAACAAAGGGAGATAGTTTTTTTAAAAAAATATGTAAATCTTTATGAATATTCTAAATTTTTAACTATAGAAAAGGAAAATACCTGATTTTCTTTCTTAAAAGCTAAAAACGTTCTTGTTAGGGTTTTTGGTAGGGAAGGTAAAGTTTCATGTTTTCCTCCAATATATATGCATGTGAGCCCCTGTGTGGAGTCCAGAGGTCAAAATCTAGTATCTTCCCTCTTCTCCAACTTTTTTTTTTTTTAGATAAAACCTTAATAAACCTGATGCTCAATAATTGGACAGAATGGAAGGTCAGAGCCAGGCTCCCCATCTCTGCCCCACCCTTGACCTGTAGTGCTGGAGTTATACACATAAGATACCACACCCAGCATTTTTCACATGGGTGCTAGAGATCTGAACTCAGGTCCTCGTGTTGATCCAGTAGGCACTTTACCTATTAAGCCATTCCTCTCCTCTAGACCCAAGCAAGATGTTCAAAAATTTCCTCTAAAATCTCTATCCAATATCAGGCAAGCTACCTGACTACGTGACAGAGAAAGGAGAGCAAAACAGAATAAAGGGACAGACTATTCCCAAAGGGGACTACTCCTACTCATCTCATACTCTTGGTTTTGGTTTAACTCTCTAAAGCTTTCACTAAGGTATAACTCTTATCTCAAGGTTTGTAAGACTATTTAGTGTAAATTTTCTGTACCTCAAGATTTGCAAGCATACTGGGTATGATTAAAAATCTGCAAAATCTGTAACAAAAAGGTTAACTTAAAACTTGGTAGTAAAAAAATCTATAGATACATAATCTTAAAGGAAACGTGGCTTGCCTTCATCTTAGCTGCTGTCCCCACATGGGGATGGCTGTCAGCCATCTTTGTAGGGTTGGAAAGGATGGATTTTTTATCATGTAAGTGACCACATGGTATAAGCCAACTAAGGAAAAAACAACTCCGCAATGAAGCTCAAACTAAATGATTCCTCCATTATTTTCAATCACACTAACCCCTTTCGGCCTCAACCCAGTCACTTCTCTTCCTCTCCAGCCTCTTTGGTCCCTGTCTCCCTCCTTAGTGACAGGCCACCTGAATTGACATTCCCTGGCACCTATTTTTAGTCCACCAGCAGTTCCTAGTCCTCCTGCTACTTCTTCTTGCTCCACTTTGGGACACCCCCCCCAACTCTAACTGGACTAAACTGGCCATGGTTCTCCCTTTGTAGGAAGTTGCCTGGGTGGACCACTTGGTCAGGGTACATGCCCACTTTTCATTAAGCAAACTCTCAAATAGAAAAGAGATTGGGGTCCTGCACTGCTAACCTTTATTAAAGAATTCCAATATATTACCCAATCTTACAACCTCACCTTCCGTGATGTTTATATGATTCTCACCAACACTGAGGAGCATAGGCGAGTCTAGGATCAGGCTACAGCACATGCAGATGAAGTCCAGACAACTTGCCTCCTGGCCTGTCTCCGTAAGCCTGACCTTAAATTTCTACTTCTTCTCCCAAAGTTTCCCTGACATTAGGGCCAAATTTAAACGTCTAGGGAAGGAGCCCTGACTCTCCAGGCAGAAGTCTTAGCGATGGCCTTCAAAATGTACCATGGAAGAGATGAAAACGGTCTGAAAACAAAAATAACTGATGCTAGCTAGGGTCTTTTGGCCAGTTATAGCAACTTACCAGGCTCCCTTGCCTCCCAAAACCCAAGGACCTCAGGATCTATGCCTAAAATGTGGTCAGGAGGGTCAGGAGGCCTGGATTTGCCCAAGCCCTCATAAACCACCTCAACCGTGTCCAAAGTGCCACTGCCCCCATGTCCCTCTTTGCATGATGATATCAAGCCCAGATTGCTCTCCAGCCAACTTCCTAGGTCTGGTCATGGACTATGGGGGTCTGGGCTCCCTTGACCCAACCAGTTATCTCTTGACAGGGAGCCTACAGCAGTTATCACAATATCAGGGGATCCATCTCCTTCCTTCCTGACCCTGGGGCCACCTGTTCAGCCCTGATGTTTTGGGGAGCCACCTTTCCTTCTCATTCCCCTATTGTTGAGTGGGGTTGGGAGACAGTCTTACCAACCTCACCAAACCCCACCACCTAGTTGCATTTTTAAGGGAATCCCCCTACTTACTCCTTCCTAGTGGTACCAACCTGTATCATCCCCTTGCTGGGAAAGGACCTCTTAGCCAAAGTGGAAGCCTCTCACTCCCCCAATCCACTTGACTTGAGGCTCACTGGCTGTTACGCTCCTCCTTCCAAACCACACAATCTAATACACCATTCCCTTTACCAACCTCCCAGGTGGATCCCTGAGTATTGGACACCCCAAAACCCTGTATAGGCAAACATCATTCCCCTCTTGTCATCCAATTACAAAACCATACCAATTACATCACCCAGGCTCAATACCCACTCTCTCTCCAAGTCTCAGGGGACTTGAGGTTCTCATTTCTGACCTCTTAAGAAAGAATCTTCCACACCCCACTTCTCCTCCCTTTAGTACTCCCATATTTATGCTTTAAAAATCCAACGGAACCTCCTGCTTGGTTCTGACTTATCAATCAGCAGTGGATCCCCTTCACCCTGTAGTATACCCAACCCTTATACTCTCCTCTCCACCATCCCCTGAGGGAACTCCCATTTCTCTGTCCTAGACCTCAAGGATGCCTTCTTTCCCATACCTCTCAATCCCTAGTCACAAAGTATCTTTGCCTTTTCTTGGACTGACCTAGATACTCACCATTTTACCCAACTCACCTGGACCATCCTACCCCAGGGATTCCAGGACAGCCCACATTTATTTGGCCAGGCTCTAGCCTCTGAGTTACTCTCTTTGTCTCTTCCTAAATCCAAGCTTTCCAATACATAGATGATCTTCTCCTTTGTGGCCCACACATGCAAACTAGCCAGGCAGACACCTCTACTGTATTAAACTTTCTGTCCAGGCAGCAATACAGGGTTCCATCCTCTAAGGTCCAGCTGTCCAGTCTGCAGGTTACTTATCTGTTAGCTATTACTCCAACTCACAAGGTCATTACCCTAGATAAGAAGCCTCTAATCCAGTTGCTTTCAGTCCCTACCAGCAAGGACAAAATTCTATCCTTCCTAGGGACACCTGACTTTTTATGCTCTTGGATTTCTTCTTTCTCTCTTCTCTCCTACCCCTTATATAAGGCGGCCCTGGGCCCCTTCACATGAGCTCCTCCTTGTGTCCATTACCAAGCCTTTTAGTAAGCTTCAACAGGCCCTCCTCTAGGCCCCAGCCGTACATCTTCTGGAATTAACTTGCCCTTCTTTCCCAATGTTACAGAAAAGGAGAGATATGTTCTCTGGGTCCCAAGTCACCAACTGGGATCATCCTCTGTGTTCACTAAACACTTATCAAATAAAATTAGACCATACTATTCAAGAATGGGCACTTTGTCTAAACACTCTGGCCATAGTGGAACTTCTTACACATGAATGAAAGAAGTTAATCTTTGGGTCACCAATGACTCACTGTCTTCTCTCCTTGCCACTGTCTTTTCCCACCTTCTAACTCACAATGGTCTCAAACACTAGCCCTTTTCCAAGTGCTCTCTCTTCAGGTAGCATTAGTAGAGGACATTACACTTACCTTTCAGGCATGCCCACCTTTTACCATTTCAAGTATCCTCCCCCAACCAATTCAGAATACTCCCCTATCTCGCTCTTCAACTGATACCCTAAAGATTCATTACCCAGCCCCTAGAGACCCAGGCAGCCAAGGTTTACCCAACAGAGTAAAAAATCCAAGATCAGGCCACAAAAATCCCAACCCCAGGTCACCCTGGAAAGCTCTGCCACCAAGAACCCCCATATAAAGCCCACCTCCCACTCAGCTCTCTGCTGCAAAGTATCTCTCCCAAGCAAAGGTATCTACCGTCCTGTGTTTTTGTGAGGTTTGTTGTGTAGTGGACTTTGTGGTGTCACTTGGCTCCCAACTGGCGGAGGCCTTTCCCTTCAGGGCTGTGAACCTTACATTTTCTATCACACACAGATGTAGAACTCTGACTCTTCAGGTATTTGCCTTACAGCTCATTCGTGCCTATCTTCCTGAAGGTCTATAAACTTCTGAGAGGAAGGAGGGAAACCTAGACACCTTCTCAAGATGCAGTCAATAAAATAGTTTTCAAGAAAGTTCAACAACAATTTACTAAATCATGCTTTTTAACCAAAAGTGAAAAGTAGCCAAAAGTTAAGAGAAGATGGGCATGATGGTACACACCTGTCACCCCAGAACTCAAGAGCTCGAGGAAGGAGGATCACAAGTTCAAGGTCAGCCTGGGCTATCTAAATTTATAGCAAGATCCCATCTTTAAAAGATAAAGTTTAAAAGAACTTAGTTAGAAGAAAACAATCCACAATATATCCAGTCTCATCAGAAAATAAGCAACTCTTCCCAGAAAAATGAAGTGATCAACATTTTAAATCCTAATGAAGTCAGAAGGCATGTGAGACTTACACAGTCGGGTACAGAAGTGTTTATGAACTAATGTGAGTATATGGCGTGCTTCAGTCTTCTGATTTACCTGAAAAAAACACTGAAAAGTTAAAGTGTTTTTTCATTATTTTTCCTTAGCTTAGTGTTTGATTTTTTTTAAATAACACAACAGCAAAACACAAAACATATTTTTCTTTCAAAATACTTTTCAAATTATACACTACAGAAAAAGTCAACCCTCAATTCTTAAGATTCACATTTCAGAATCAAATTTTTTTTAAACTGAAAAGAACCATGTCATTTTTCTCTTCTGTATAAATGGTGTTAAAAAAAAAAAACTCTTCCAAAAAAAATTTAACAAAATCTTAACTTTGCAACTTGTTACTTCCTTATCAAGAATATGAAGGGCTTATGGATTACATACAATGTAGAGTCAATTTATATATAAACTGTGGCAATATGACTTAAACATATGATGAAGACCACAGAGCTAGTAAGAAGCTTGAGTGTAGTCTTGTAGTCTAGGTGCATGGCTTACAATCTCCATTATACTGACATGTAAGAGGCTCTTTGCTTGGTTTTTCCCTTTACCTTTATATTATCTCAAATCACAGAAAAACAGCACATTCCTTCTGGAATAAACCTGTATCTCTTTTGGAATAAACCTGTATCTCTTTTACAACAACCAGAAGAATAAAATTACACATTATACTTCAAAAGATTTTTTTTTTTTTTTGGCTTTTTGAGACAGGGTTTCTCTGTGTAAGAGCCTGGCTGTCCTAGAAACCCTCTTTGTAGATTTGGTTTACCTTGAACTCACAGAGATCGCCCTGCCTCAGCCTCCCAAGTGCTGAGATTAAAAGTGTGCCCCACCACCCCCAGCTTGTTTTCCATTTTTAACGATATAAAAAAATAGTACAAAATATTAAAATTATACTCAATTTAGTCAAAATGTTTGGTAGTTTAAAAGAGACCTCAACAACTACAAGAGGCTGAGTAAATAAGTTTACTGAATATCTATTATGATAATACTAAAATATAGTCAAAAGATCAGTTAACAGGAAATCGAAATAACTATAATTATAAATAATACAATTTAGTTGTTAAATAAAAATATTTATTTTATATAATAAAAACCAGAAACAAAATATCTTAGAAAAAATTGTTAAATATAATAAATCACAACAGTCTTACATTAAATTTTTTATAAATTTTAAAAATTTATAAATTTTTAGTTTTTTATTAAAAAAAATTCAAAGCCCACAGCATTTTCAAAGGGAAAATAGATATAAAAAAAGGACTCACTGAGAACTCAAATGGGAAGAAAACATATCAAGAAGAGTATACTGCCATATGTTTTGCTTTATTGCATCCTGTAAACACCTGACCCACCCAGTGACATTTCCTAATAAGAGGCAACACTTTAAAAGCCACACACATCAGAGCTAGCTGAGGTCAACAGCTCAGAACTACTCGAGCTGGTGCCTTGTGGGGGGGGAGAGAAGGTGTCCTTCTGGAGCTGGAGTAAACAGACATTTCAAATACTTCATTAAAATAACTCAAGTTCTATTCCTTGTCTGATTTAACTTAAGAAACGGATTTGGAATAATGTCTCATCACTTACTGGTTCTTCTTTAACAACTAAGCATAAATCACCGTCACTGCTCCGAGCACCAAATCCATTTAAAGACGATCCAACCAAAAAAAGTCTGCTTTCTAGAGAAGCAGAAGAAAACAGTAAGAAAGTCTGCAGTTTGTAAACAGGAGCATAGACAAGAAAGGCATGCAAAGTAGGCAGACGTACGTGGGAAGAGCAGCTGGATCTCTCTCTGCAGCTGTGCTCTACAGAGTTCTTTCTTCTTCAAGTCACTTGTTTGCTGCTGACAAGTTTCAAACAACTCTAATATCTGCTGACTCAGCTTGAATACACCACAAAAGAAAACAAAAACCAAAATAGTCAGAAATTTATAACTATTCTAAGCAGTATAAATGAATACTGACAACATTAAAAATAAATACATACTCTCTTCTTAACACTTTCTGATTCAAAGCTATTGTTACTCACATACAAAGAATGGCCTGAGAAACTATACATAAATTTAAAAAATAAAATATTAATTGACAGTAAAGTAGTCAGATAATTCATGAGTATAATTGTAGCTCAGCAAACTAAAACCTTTTCATCATTGTCTGTTTTTATAAGGATCATGAATAATTTTTATGCTTTTTAAGAGTCATAATCACAAGTGAGTAAGAAAATGCAAAGTAAATAAGAATAGGCAACAGAAACCATATGTACATGACATATTCTAAAATATTTACTATAGGTTTCTTTCAAGAAGTTTTTTCTACGTCTAGTGGTCTTACTGATGAATGTCATACATAGCAGGTTTTAGAACATCCCCATCTTCCATATTCAAACAAACTACCCTCTATTCTACTTTTAATAACTTTCTCTGAACCCTGACTTCTTCTGATGAGGTTGCCATCTGCCAATCTCCCTTATTTAGATAAGTTATGTGTTAACATTTTCCTTTCACCCCAACTCTCGCCATTAGCACAGGAGGGTAAGATAATAAAGGATGCCCTTATCTGTAGTGAGCTACACTTATCACAATATACTCTACTTCTGAAATTCTTTCACCATATTTCTCATTTGTGTACTCTCATAGCCATGTGTTCTAGTCCTGATATTTTAAATCCCATTATACTACTTCAGCTTCAATTTCCTGTTCGACTCACTCTCTTATCACCCCCACCACTAACGTATCTGCTCTAGACCTAGTCAGGAGTCCCTTGAGATGCCTTTTCTTCCATCCCATCAGCACCCAAATGATCCTAATGCCCTTCCCTATGCAGCTACTATCCCAGAATGCATCTCCCAAACCATTATCTTTGATCATGCTTAGAAACTTTATCCCTCCGGCTTTAAGGTCTAGGCTGCAAAATCCTCATCTGAAGGCAAAGAAAACACTAAAATTAAACCTAAGGTACTAAAAGACAAAACCGAAAACTTTTTGGAAAGTCGAGTCTTTCAAAGGTTTGGTATAAAGGTTAGCCTAGTTTAGTGTCCTTAGCATCACTAAGCCTTTAATCTCCTGTTTCTGCTTAGATACTGTTCCCATTTTTCACTATTCCATTCCAAAATGTTTACTGCCTTCAAGGCCCCTAAACTTACTTTCTCTTGCAGATAGCTCATATTAAATTTTTTCTAAGAAAAGCCAAGCGTAGTGGTGCACATCTGCAAATCCCAGCACTCAAGAGGATGGAGGTAGGAGGATCAGGAGTTCAAGGCCATCCTTGGCTTCATAGGGAATTCCAGGACAGCCTAGGCTACATGAGATCCTGTCTCAAAAGAAAAAGAAAGGGGGGAAAAAACTAAGAAAATTAAAAATACCAAATATAATTCCTCATCTTGCTAAAGCATATAAATTAATAGCCCTGAAGGAAATCTCACCTCTTTCCTTCTGTTAAGACAAAGTGTCTTGTTGCCATGGCCCTCTACCAGTGTTTTGTTTTTTGTTTTTGTTTTGTTTTTAATCCAAGCTGTTCACCTCAGGAGCAGAAACACCTTCATCAATTCTTCAATCTCTTTTGTATTTTCAGCCTCTCTTAAGCCTCCCACAGTCTATGTATGACCACACAAAAAGTCTCATTCATCATTTAAGATGTTTTTTTGTTTTTGTTCTGTTTTGGTTTTTCGAGACAGGGTTTCTCTGTAGCTTTGGAGCCTGTCCTGGAACTAGCTCTTGTAGACCAGGCTGGCCTTGAACTAACAGAGATCCGCCTGCCTCTGCCTCCCGAGTGCTGGGATTAAAGGCGTGCGCCACCACCGCCTGGCAAGATGTTATTTTTAAAATCACATTCAGAATATTTAAGAAGGTTCAAGAGTTGTTGACAACTAGACCATGAAACAGACACAATTTAAAAAAAATCTGTAAATACCTGCTCCACAAAAAAAGAAACAGCAAGTAAGAGAATAAAACAGATGAAACTAAACCAAAACCAAACACTGGCAACAATACACCTAACTGACTAGGTATTCTTCATGAACCCCAAACCTGACACAGTATCAAAGCAGTAAAGCAATAAAAAGAATGGGAAAGAACATTAGAATAGCGCTACAATCAGATTTCCAGAAATCAAATGGTCTCTAGCTACTACTTTTTGCTTCTTTCCCTCCAAACTGAGGGTTGCCTCAATGTAGAATAATATACAATTCTAGGAGAAACCTTCACAAGCTATAATTTATAAGCAAACCAAGGCCACTAAAAGTTCAGGAACCTCAAACTTAAATGAAAACTCCCTTATAAAGAAACAAAAAAAAAAAAACAAAAAAAAAACAAAAAAAAGAAACAAACAAAAAACACTAACAAAAAAACTGTCAGGCCCTGAAATCTAAACAAGGCAGGGCTGTCAGAGGCAAAGGAAAGGTCGGGAATGACTCTAACAACAGATAGTTGGTAATGTGTGGAAACTATTTTGGTTACCAGAGCAAGGAGTAGAGTATGGAAGACCAGTGATACAACTAATCATCTTACAAGACACAGGCCTGACCCTGGGAATATCTGTTCTAAAAGCATCAATAATGTAAAAGCAAAAATCCCTGGTCTAGGCAACAGAAGGGAAGAAGGAAAGCAGAAAAGGCTCAGAGACAAGAGGCTAGCCTGCCTAGCCTTCCCCATCTAAAAGGAGCACAGAAAAAGTAGCTATCTCACTCAAACACAAATAACAGGGAGGAAAAAAACTAAACGCCCAAAAAGAATAAATTTCAAAATGAAAAACAAAAAACAAAACAAAACAAAAAAGTCTTAGGTATAATACCTGAAAAAAATATGAAATAATTTCCATACAGTTTTTCTAAGAATGAATAGCGAAACACTGCTAAAGTGAAACATATTTCCATGGAGACATAAGGGCATTTTACATATTTTAAAGGCCTTTCCTCACTTTAACTTGCTAAGAAGATAAAGAGCAATTTAAATCACATATACTAACAAGAAAAATTTATACTGAAAAACCTTATGACAGAAGCAAACTGCATGAAATTATTAACAAGCATATTTTCCAAAAGCTATACAGGATTTACAGGCTGAAATTCACAAAAATACTGATGCAAGAGACATCAAAAATGTGAAGAGGTAAGCCTGGGATGTTCATGCTTGTAATCCCAGCACTTGGGAGGTAGAGGAAGGATTGGTGTGAGTTTGAGGTCAGCATGGTCAAAAGAGCAAGATCCTATCTCCAAACAAAAATAAATAGCTATACCATGTTGACAGATGAGAAAACTATTGGTAAACAAATCAATTCTCCTGAAACGGGCACACAGAGTCAAGATAATCAAGACAAACAAACAAAACAGAAGCCTTCTTTCTAAAAATTAAGAAAATGTGTTTTACATGGAAAAGTGAAAGATCAAGATTAGTCTGAAGATGAAAGAAGAGAAAAAGAAGCTACATTAACAGAGATACAGCTGCAATGCCAAAAAACAAAACACAGAAATGTGCATATATTCATGAGAAATACTTAAAAACTGGAAGCTGACCCTAATTAAAAAGGAAAATATGAACTAAATTAAGATTGCTCATATGTTGGTACATTGTAGTCACATAATGTTGGAATGGTTAAGTTAAAGCTGAGAGGTTTAATAACACTATTATTGACATTTTATGTACATAGTTTGCTATTTGTCATATCAAGACATAGGCACCCAAGTTTGTAATAAATTATGTAAAAATGGTTAATGTAAAAATTAAATGTCATATAAGGGTTAGATTTTATTTACCCAGAAGGATTGGCAAACTAGGGTCCACAGGCCAAATACAGCTTCTAGTCTGTTACATATGAACAAGTTACATTATTTTCACATTTTATTAAGTGGGGAGGAATAAAAGAGCTAATAACTCAAATAGCTTGAACACCTAGAACATTTGCTATCTGGTCCTTTAAAGAAAACGCTTATTGTTGTGGAATAGTCTTTCACACCATAGGAAGATATGTCACTGTGATTGGTTTAATAAAAAGCTAAACAGCCAATAGTCAGGCCGGATTTTTCAAGCACAAAAAATGCTGGGAAGAAGAAGAACAGAGAGGCAAGACAGCCACAGAACAAGTCAGATACACAAAATGGGATAGAGGTAAAAGTCATGTGTTAGGAATTGATTAATATACAGGTTAATTTAAGCTATAAGAGCTAGTTAGGAACAAGCCTAAGCTATTGATGAACTTTCATAATTAATAATAAGTCTCTGTGTTGTGATTTGGGAGCTGGTTGGCAGGACAAAGAAAGACTCACAACAGTTTGTTAACTGAAGTAGAACAACATAATCCCAGACATCACAGTAGGTACTCAGTGTCTGCTGCATCACAAAATAAGGAAATTCTAACAATGCTTAAAATGAAACCCATTGTAGTTACATGTAGGTCAAAATGGTGCAAAATTGTAATACCAGTACTTGTGAAGTTGAGGCTGGAGGATTGTGAATATGTAGCCAAGCTTAAGCCACAAAGCAAAACCCTATCCATCTTCCTTGGACACTATCTCACACATCACTCCCACTACCATCTGTCACAACTTAATGCAGCAGTACCTCTTATCCAGAAACATTAATAACCTATGAGATGACTCTCCACCTCCAAGGCCACCTCATTCCAAACCAAACAACTCTGTTCTCCCAAAATACAAGTAATTATATTATTTCATCTATTCAAAAACTTTCAATGCCATTGAACTATGGCTTCAAGAGCCCAAATCACTGCCTATTTATCTCACATGAGATACTGTATCCACTATACACTCTACAGGGGGTAACATAAATGCTTATCACATTACTGGCAGCAACAACACTGAGTAAAATTGTTAGTTATTACTACCACAGATCACGTGATGTTACAACCAGGTCTCACAATGTGGTCTCTCTATCCTAGACTTTAACACATTAAATTCTTCCTCTTTGTATTTTTAGACACAGGTGTCAGATCTTGGCTTCAGCACTTACTAGATCTGACTTTGAGCAAACCATTTAACTTTCTGAACAACCATAAAATTTGGGACCATAACTATATGCTACCAGGTTGTTGAAAGAATAAATAATATAACATGAATAGAATGTCTAAAGAGCAAAGATATCAATGAACAGAGAAGAGAACAGAGAAATGCTTGAAAAGAGAGCACTTAAGTCAGGTATGGTGGCACACACCTGTAATCTGACTTTTCAAAAAGTAGAACCAAGAAGATCATGAGTTCAAAGTCAGTCTGAGCTATACAGTGAGATCCTGTCTCCAGAAATAAAGTATTCATTTAAAGAACACACAGAAGCACTTTTCTTCTTTAGTATCACTCAGAGAAATTGATTCAACTATAAAATCTATCTCTACTTTTCTAGGGGAAATGCCTTAATTCCAAAGATAGGATTTGGGAGAAATTTTTCTTTATGACTAAGCAAAGAAAGATATGGAATCACATCTTACAAGATGTTTATTACTGACTAATATCAATTATACATTATTAAATTTACAGATTCAACATATATCTAAGCTATATGTAAAAGTAAGCTCTTTGGTTAGTTCTACTAGTTAACTACAAACATAAATATATATAAAAATGTATTTCTGATATTTAGTAACTATTTATATAGCCATTCAGAGAATTCACCTCATTGGCCTTATACCATAGGTTTTCACATTATGACATAGGAGTTAAACTTAGAAAGCAAAGAAGGAACAGAGGAATGAGGAAGAAAGAGCACCAGAACATTCTATATTGTTTTTTTTATTTTGCTTTGCTTTCTCCTCTTTCCCACTGGTTTTGTTTAATTGTTCTTACTTCATAGTAAGGAAAATGTTGGCACAAAAGGGATAAAGTTTTTTTAATGAATAATCCCGTGACAAATGAATCAACATAGGAAAATATAGCTGAAGCCTACTTCAATGGATCAAAGTCCTAAATGTAAGAACTAAAAGTAAAAATTCTCAGGAGGTATATGTGAGTTCAAGGACAGCTTGGTCTACATATCAAGTTTCAGGCTAGCCAGAGTTACATAATGAGGCCCTGTCTCAAAATAAATAAATTAACAAATTTATAACAGACAGGCATCAATACTCAAGACACTGCATTGAGTGGTGGTTTCTGAGATTCAACACTAATAGCAAAGCAACCAAAGACGCTGAATAAATAAACTATAAATAAATAAACTAATAAACTGAATACATAAAAATGAAAAGCTTTTCGGCTTTAGAGGTCATCAGCAAGAAATCTACCTACTAAATTCTGGACAAAAAAAATTTGAATGACATCTCTGCAAGGAAATGTCCAACAAGCAAATGACATTAGGGAATGGAAACTGAAACAATGTCATACTAGAACTGCTCTAATGAAAAGAGGCAAGATAAGGTTAAACCTCAACAGTAGTTCAGTGTTTGCCTAGCACGTTGAAAGCCCTGGGCTCCATCTCTAGTACTGCAAGGAATTAAAAAGAGAGAGAGAGAGAGAGTCACAAATAAATGTCACAAGTGTTGACAGGGATGTAAAGAAAGTGGAACATCTGTCTACATATAAAATCTACTTTCCAGAACATCTTGGCAATGTTCTGGAAATGTTAGACAAAACCAGTGGTAAAGAGGAGAAAGCAAAACAAAATTAAAATGCTCCTAAAAGGTTAAACATATTTTACCATATTACCCAACAATTTCACTCCTGTGTATGTATCAACAGAGTGAAAACATATATCCATGCAAAATTTTGTACACAAGACATTTACAGCACCATTATTCATAAAAGCTAGAGTCAGAAAACCTAAAAGTCCATTAGATATGGTATATATCTACACAACATAATATTATCCTACTGAAAAGAAATGTAGTTTCAACACTAGTGAGCTGTGGTAGAAACACAATGTGTGCAAGGCTCGTCTAAACTACATGGCAAGTAGTCTCGAAAATAAAAACAAACATGGATAAACCCTTTCATTATGCTAAATGAAAGAAACTGGGCACAAATGGCCACAGGTCAAAGGATTCTACTTGCAGGAAGTGGGAAGGAAAATGAACACTGTTGAGGTACAAACTTTCTTGGGAGTGTTGAGTATGTTTTGGAAAGAGATAACTAAACAACTTTGTGAACTTAGTAAAATCTGACTTGTACATTTGAAAAGGGTGAGTTTCAATCTAAGGCCAGCTTGAACTACAAAGCAAGACTTTGTGAAGAAAGAAAAGGAGGGAGTAGAGGGGAGGGAAGGGAAGGAAAAGCTTACAGTATCACTCTACAAACAAAAGAACAGTAGACATTACACACCCTTCCCAATCTCCTACAGAGGAGAGCAACAATCTCCTATTAGACAGTAAAGAACTCTTTGTTCCCAATACTAACATCATTGTCCAAGGAGGAGCAAATACTTTCATTTAATCAAAATAATTCTTACTGATTTTTTTGATAAATCCTTATTAATTTATTTTTATTTACTGTGTATAAAATATTCTGCCTGCATGTACACTTGCATGCCTAAAGAGGGTACCAGATCTCATTACAGATGGCTGTGAGCCACCATATTGTTGCTGGGAACTGAACTCAGGACATCTGAAAGAGCAGTCAAGTGCTCTTAACCTCTAAGCCATCTCTTCAGCCCCTTGTAAATCTTTCATGATCACACCATTTAATGTATATCTTCTCAGAGAAATTCCAAAAGACAATACTTTTTAACATTTTATTACAATTACCATATGAATATTCATGTTTTCTAGAGTAAAAACAAGTTTCACTGGGCATGGTGGTACACACTTTTAATCTGAGCACTTGAACACAGACGCAGCCAGATCTCTGAGTTCTGGGCCATCCTGGTCTACAGAGTGAGATCCAGGATAGCCAGAGCTATATAAAGAGAGACTGTCTCAAAAACCAACCACCACCACCATCGATAATTAATTTGAGGAAGAACCAGTTGTAGGAGAATTCTCTAACAACTAAGAAATGAAATCTTTTAGGCTCTTATCCCAAATCTGTAAATCAAAAAAAAAAAAAAAAATCTCATCCTGACAGATATACTTATGCTAGGAAAAAAAAAAATCAAAGTGAAATTTAGAAAGAAAATAAAACTTTAAACATTCAAAAAAGTACATATTCTGAATGGTAGAAAATTAGGTTTTCCTGATCCTTTTAATACATTTTTTATGTGAAATTCCAAAAGGCTACATGAACATCTGCATTATAATTACCTTATCTTTGGCCTCAGGCAGTGTGATTTCTCTAGGTTCTAACAGTGGAATTTCTCGAAGAGGTGGAACACATCTTACTATATCTGGTACATAGTGTGTGTGAAACAATGGCGGCATGGAATATCTTCGGTCACCTGATAAAGGCACTATCTGGTTAATTATAGTTGGCTCTTGGTGGGGTGAATGGAAACGCTGTCGTTTACCATCAAGAGGAAAGGTTTTTTCATCGCTTATTCTCCTGAAAGCAAGCAAATGTACCTTAGTGACCAGAGACACAGCTTTCTGACAACATAAGCACACACAGAGACCAGTAATAACAGCACTGCGGTCTTTGCATAGAATCACATTATCAACTCCCTAGTGGACTTTTAATATTCATTTTCACAAGAGATGCCTTCCAAAAACAAAGATAATTAATGGCTTTTGAATTACCAAAATGAGTCATCCCCCACAGTGAAAACAATACAGAAAAAAATGCATACTTACAGGATTATACAAGCGCTAAGAATTAAAGATAAATTCTAACGTGGTAAATAAACTGAGTGATGTATGTGTAACACTTTTTAAAGGTTCTTTGAATATACCTATGTTCTGGCTCATCAATGGGAAAAACTAAATTGACATTTTTATAAAAGCTATAAAGGGTATTAGACAACAGGAGACACTTGAAAACAAGCTGCATTTCAGATAATACACATTAACACAGATGTATGGGGCATAATTAAAGCATTCTGGTTACAAAGGGGGAATGTCTTTACTTTGATAAGGAAAAAGCTGAAGTGTTTTCAGATAAAGTAAATAATGTCAATAGTTCCTTTACAATAATTTGGAGAAAAAGTGTGAGAGTGAGAAAAGAGAAAAAAACAGACACAGTTAAACTTTACAACTAATAAATCAAGGGAAAAATATTACACTTTTACATTTTTCAGAAAGTTTGAAAAATTTCAAAATAACAAGAAAATAATTAGGTCAGAACAGAGAACCTGCCAAGTACCTGTGAAGCCCCGGGCTCAGACCCCAGTACCAAGAAGGGTAAAAATGAGTAATTTGACAGGGAAAATGATATTTATTTCATTGATAACCTAAACTGTTCACATGAAATATTTTGTCACTGAAAATGGTCCAATTTCTTTCAAGCTCTAAAATCCTATGGGCCAATGCCATCTAAAAGTTTATTATTACATTGCTCCTCGAAGATTATTCTAACTCTTTATAGAGCTGGAACTCCTACTCATAAATAAACATATACAGGGCTAGACACATAAAAATACATTTGCTTTTTTTAAACCTGAGTTTAAACATATACACTGAGTATCTTCAATTAAAAATACGAATCTTAATTTTTAACAATATCTGTTACTATGAACTAATTAAACTAATTTTCACTCATGAGTTACCAATTGGCTACTAAGGCAATTTCAAAATTATAAAACTAAGGAAGTCAATATTCTTAGAATCTTGACTTAGATTTCTTAGAATATCATAACTTTCCCAATGATAATCCAGAAAAACTTGTAATGTTTATCATAAGCCTTGGTTCTAGAAGCAGCTATACTATCTGTTTGAGTAACTATAACTTCTGTATCTTACAGCTTTTGTATAAGCAGAAGATAACAATGAGACTTAATGACATTATTTTAAAGTTTTTAGAACACTACTACATTTTAAATTACTATTAATTATTTTTAACTAAACACAAAAACTATAAAATGATCAAATAGGTTTTAAAAGGTATACTGTACAAATATTATGAAATGTTATTTTAACAAATACCTCTGAAATTCTATTATTTTATAATAAATTTATTTTTTAAATTGACTGGTTTCTGAAATGGCTATAGAAAGCCTTTTGAAATGGCTATATCAGCTAGGTGTGGTAGTGCATGCCTTTAATTCCAGCATGTGGGAGGTAAAGGCAAGTGGATCTCTGTGAGTCCCGGGGCCAGTCCGGTCTGTAAAGCTAGTTCCAGAACAGCCAAGGCTACATAAAAAAAGAAAAAAAACTGGCTCAGAAAAAAAACAAACTAACAAAAAGTATCTTATGAGATAAAACTTTTCAAAAGACAATTAAGTGTAATTGGGTTCCTAGGGGATGGACCCTAATCTGTTATAATGTATCCTGAAGAGATCAGATCACACATAGGAAAGAATACACAGTACAAGAACAGGAATCTACATGCTAAAGAAGGGCTGCAAAGGAAGAGAGACATGCTAAGTATGATCTCGATTTTTAGCCTCTTTATGGCATCAAGTATCAGTTTACAGCACTTTGCTATGGCAACCCTAGTAAATTCATAAGAAGGCGTCTGATGAGGCTAAAATTATCAATTAAAACACAGATTTCTAAAGAAACATAGCTTTATTCCAGGAATAAAACAACTCCAGATTCATTAAAATGTTTGAACCCAAAGAAGTTTTAAAATTCTTTGACTGATCTAACTGCATAGGTATCAGAAAACAAAACCTAGGCCATACTCTCCACATAATTTCACACAGCTGCTACACAGTCGACTATAATTTAAAAAAAAAAAAAACAGTTGAAAAATACTTACTTCCTTCCTCGAAACAATGGGGATGTCGAGGTCTGTATTGGGCTGACAGTTCCATACGTTAGGGGCTGTAAGGTCACAGCTCTAGACAAGCTACCAAAAACACAGAATAATAACATTTTTCTTTAGAACCAAAAATTCCACACAAACTAAATACTTAGCTAGTCAAAAGAAAACAAAGTTTAATAATATTTTCTTTGCTTTCAAATATTGAACACAACAACATTATATCAAAGAGGAAACAGAACGTCATGACATGGTCCAAAATAACACCATACTTACTCTACATTTTGGAAGTTGTATTGTGCATCAATAAGTTGCTGGTGTGAATAAAGAGTTGGTGAGAGAGCAAAGAAGTTATTATGCTGTTGGTGGTTTGGAGTGAAGGGTGGACGACCCAAAATTGAGTTTGGGAACATGCTCTTGTTCACTGAAGGTGAACATGTATTCTTCTACCTATAATTTTAAAAGATAATACTAAATTATTATAGCTTAAAGACACAGAACTCTTTGGTTAGTATTATCATTACTTAACACAATTAGCTTCAAATTAGTCATTTCATTTGCAAAGTTATTTCTGAAAGTTAATAAGTAACTCTACTATGGGCAGCAAATCACTAATAGCTCCTTTAAAATCTAAACCACATTCAAAGGCTTTCAATAGTGTGCATGTTTCAAATTTTCTGATGAATATGCTCTAATAAATTTACCTTATCAGCAACATAACTTTTACCACCACTATTCTAAACAGCAAAAGAAATCCTTCAAGAGATTTAATTAAATTGCACAGATCCTTACATTTATTCACAACCTAACTCATAAAAAGTACATACTATCATGTGATAACCTGATATCTAGGATATGGTACTTTACATTATCTGAAGAAACAAGGAATGTGTGTCACCTACTAATTCATAAAATTCCAAGAATCTTCTCAGCAGCTATACATAAAAGACTTGCAATCAAACAGTTCCATAGAGGGAGGAAAACTGTAGAGGACAATCAGAACACATCACTAACCTAGTAAGACACTAGATGCTTTTTTTCAATGACTAATCCAGCAAAGATCTTCAAAAAGGTGGGTGAGATAGCATACAAAAACTAAGAGCCAGGTGGTGGTGGCACACGCCTTTAATCCCAGCACTCGGGAGGCAGAGGTAGGCGGATCTCTGTGGGTTCGAGGCCAGCCTGGTCTACAGAGCTAGTTCCAGGATAGGCTCCAAAGCTAGAGAAAGCCTGTCTCAAAAAAAAAAAAATCAAGAAAACAAATTAAAAATACTTGCGTGACCATCTTCTTAAAACACGTAATTAGAAAATTCTCAAGTGAAAGACAGTGTACAATAAGAAAAAAAACAAAACAATAAAACACAGTAAAAGTTAAGGGTCTACCACCAAAAAAGTCAACAGAATTACGTGCTCAGCCTACCTACAAGAAATGCTAACAGTCACCAGGCACCACTAATATATAAGAAGCTTTCATTTAGATTTCTAGTAGCCCATACTCAAAATAATGCATCCACAGATCACCAAAGAGGGAGGAAAAAGAAATAGGAAATAAGCAGAAACTATATCAAATAAACATTCAAAGTATATTTTTAAAAAAGCCTAGAGAACCCAAGTATGTGAGCCAAAATTATAACAGAAAAGTCCATGAAAAACAGAAACACAGAGCAGGAGGAGGAAGGGAGGGAGGGAAGGAGAGAGGGAGGGAGGGAGGCAGGGAGGGAGATGGAATTTTAGAATATCCAGAGAAAACCAGTTTATCAATGTTCGAGGAAAGGAAATATTAAAAAGTTGGGGATCAAAATGTCTTTGGACTTTCTAAAATAATAGTGAAAGCCACAAGACACAAATTAATGCCTTTAAAGCTTTAAAGCTTAAATAAAATGTAAAGCCATAAGGCTATCCCTGTGGATACTATCAATAAGGGAAAATGAAAACATTTGCAGATATGAAGGTAGAAAGGTAAAGGAGGTGGCGCACACTAGCAGTCCCACTAAGACTGAGGCGGAAGGTGCAAACCTGTGTAGCAGGAACAGAAGCAAGCGGATCACCAAGTTCAAGGCCAGAGTCTCAAGCCAGAAAAACCACATTAAGGCAGTTTCTCAGAAAGTAAAGGAAGGGAAGTTAACAGTAGCTCAAAGTCAGAGCAGAAAGATGGTCTCAAGAAATGAAAATCATTTAATTCGATTTAAGACTCACTCAACAAGAGGGTCATGCCTGGTACAACTCTGAGATATCATCTTACTTCAGTCAGAATGGCAAACATTAACAAAACAACCAATAACAAATGCTGAAGGAGCTGTGGGGGAAAGGGAATCCCCATTCATTCATTTTTGGTGGAATTGCAAACTGGTGTATCCACTCTGGAAAGCAGTGTGGGTAAATCCTCAAAAAGCTAAAAATAAATCTACCTTATGACCCAGCTCCACTTCTTGTAGCTAGGAAATGGAAACAACATAAATGTCCTTCAACTTGACAGAACCTGTTAAAAAAAAAAAAGTCCTTAAACTAAGAAATGTACAATGAAACTGTGGTATATATAAAATATACTAGGGAATACCATTCAGCTGTATAGAAAAATGAAATCATGAACTTTGTAGGTAAATGGGTGGAACAAAAAAAGATATTGAGTGAGGCAATCCAGACTCCCCCCCAAAAAAAAACAGTGGCATGTTCTCTCTCATCAGAGGTTCCTAGCTCCAAATCTTCAGATGTGAGTACATACCCTGGAGTTACTGCAGAAACCAGGAAAAAGGGACCATTGCTGGGGCACAGGGGTGGGGGAACAAGAGAGGGGACTATCAGGGTACAAGTGATCTGATCCAGGAAATGGGAAGGGGAGGGCTTTAGTTAGGAAGGGGGGGATAAATATAGGAGGAGGGGAGAAGGTTAAATAACAGTAAGGATGTTTGAAAAAGTCATAAGGAATCGTGCTATTAACTAACCTAAAACAACCTCTAAAACAATCTCTCTCTCTCTCTCTCTCACACACACACACACACACACACACAGTTTAAATGAACTTTTCTCATCTGGGCTGACAATGCTCTTTCAAGAACCAATAACTAACAAAAACCCAAATGCCAGGATGAGAAAAGAACTCCCCCCTCCCCGCCCTTTGGTTTTGTCTTAGAACTCATTTTGTAGACCAGGCTGGCCTCAAACTCAACAGAGATCCACCTGCCTGTGACTCCCAAGAACTGAGATTAAAGGCGTGCAATGCCCTTTTGAATTGTTGGTCAAAGTTGTCCAACAGATTCCCAAAGCATTACAGGCTATTGCTACTGCCCTTGGTTTCCCCCACAAAGGTGGAAAGTTAAGTCCCTATTCCTGAAGACACCATGCACTTAATACACAGAGTCCAGAGGCCTGAGCTGCAACTGACCTGAAGATTAGCTGTCATGGTACCTGAAGATACCATGAAAGCTTCCAAAGCAGAGAAGCAACCAACAGTCCAACTGAGCTATGATGCCTATGAACCACAACAAAGACTAACATTGCACGATAACCCTAAGGGTGAAGTAGCGGCATGCATGCCTTGGCAGTAACCAAGAGCTCTTTAATTCGATTTAAGACTCACTCAACAAGAGGGTCATGCCTGGTACCGAAAACCTACTAGTCAACTACCCAGAGTTAGTGAAGTCATGGATCTTGAAGGAGACCCTACAAGCATCACTTTACTAAACTAACATAATCCCTAACCACATTCTAAATATTTGTCCTTATACCCACATATTACTGCAGTTCTCAGCTCTCATTAAGGAAAATTCTCTTTAAAATAAACAGAGACCATTAGGAAAACTACAACTAATGAAAATGCAGAGTCATATAGCCCAGTCCCAAAGGATACATCCAACACAATTTCCACACCTAAGGCATGGAGAATACTGTGGGAAGAGGGCTAGGAAGATCTAAGAGCCAGAGGATCAGGGAGTTTGGGTGAGATTGTGTCTCCTAATGTCAGAGGCTACACTCGTACACAAAGAACTACAGTCAACTAAGGAATGCTGAGAGTGGGAGAAATAGTTTTCCCCAGGAAAAAGCACACCAATTGGCTATCCAATACCAAATGGTCAGCCCTAAAATAATACATACAAGTAATATCTATACAAACTGAACAGGTTATAATTAGGTATATATTGTGTTTACATATATGTAAGCAACAATTTGAAAAAAGGCTGTGAATTTGAAAGAAAGCAAGAAGGGGCAAATGAAAGGGTTTGAAGAAAACAAAAAGGGAAATGATATAATTCTCTTGAAAATAGAAAAATAATACTTTAGTAGTAATAAAAGTCACTACACAGAAGGACACTTTTAAAAAAAAAGAAAAGAAACTTTATAGATTATTCAATGAGTTATTAGTGCAGGCAGAGTTTTCTAGCCCCAGGAGCCAACATCCAAATTACCAAACAGAGGCTTTATTAATTATAAATGCTCAGCCAATAGCTCAGGCTTGTTATTAATTGGTTCTTATAATTTAACCCATTTCTATTAATCCAGGTACTGTCCCAAGGCTCATGGCATTTACCTCTATCCCATTTTGTGTGTCCAACTCATTCATCATCTGGCTGGCAACTCCCCCAATTCCTCCCTTTCTCTTCCTATCCTTCTCATTTTGGCTTTTCTGCTTAACTTTATCCTGCCTGGCTATTGGTCAGTCAGCTTCTTTATTAAACCAGTCAGAGCATAATTTACAAAAAAGTACACATGGATTTTTCCACAGTATATCCCCTTTTTTTTCTAATTAAAAAGGAAGGTTTTAGCTTTAACATAGTGAAATTATATACAACAAAACAGTTATTAAATAAGAATTACAGTCATATCTAATCTATTTGTATTTAGCAAAATCAGAGAAAATACTGTATTATCTATTCTATTTTTGTGAGTCTAAAGTTTTATACCTATTTTGCTTTTTGTTATAATTAAAAAAATTGTACATTTAACTATTTAGTCTTTAACTCCTTCAAGGACCCCAGAAGGATAAAATGTTATCTAATGGCAGGAACATCAGGCTACCTGGACAGTCACCAAAGTCCCTTTGCAATACTGGGGCATACCACTCTGGCCTACAAGCCTAGGATATCTGACAGACTTTCCTGTGAAGCAGAGAATCCTGATGAACTGTCCTACCTTGTCTTGGCAAAGTTTGGCAGTTGCCTTGTATGCATCCTGCTGGTTCAGTTTGGATAATATACCATCATCAGTTTCTTTGCCCACATGGCTAGCTTTTGCGATAAAGAAAACAAACTCCATACAGAGTTTCTTTGATGCCCATCATCTTCTCTGAAGTAGATTAGTGCTGCCAGGAGCAGAAATGTCTCACTGTCACAAAAAGCCTTATATTATTAAAACATTTTAAATGCCATATTCTGTAGCTCTTTGAAGTGTTTGAAGGCCATCTATCTAAATATATCTGTTTACCCTTGAAAACATACCTTACATGACTATAAGTTTGACAATTATAAATGACTATTAACCTATATTTTAACTATACATTAGATTTTTAAATGAACTGCTTAAACATAATATCCCAAACAAAAGCAGAAACATACAGCATAACAGAAATAACTTTAAATTTGTATCAATAAACTAAAATTCTTATCAAAGTAAAATATTTTGAGATTAATTTTTGGAGTAGATTCAATAATCTACCCTTCCTCCCATCATTTCCGTATCATACCTGAGTGTTTTTCTATTTTTTTTTTTTTTTTTTTGAGACAGGATCTCACTGTAGCTATCAGGCCTGTCCTGGAACTAGCTCTTGTAGACCAGGCTGGCCTTGAATTCACAGGAACCTGCCTTCCAAGTGCTAGGATTAAAGGTGTACCCCCCCACCCCCCATCCCCCCCCCCGCAGTTTTTGTTTTTTTGAGATAAGGTTTCTCTGTTTAGCCATGGCTGTCCTTGAACTCACTTTGTAGACCAGGATGACCTCCAATTTAGAGATCTGCTTGCCTCTGCCTCCTAATGCTAGGATGAAAGATATGAGCCACCACACACAGCCTGGCAATATGTTTCTTATAATAATATAACCATTAAATATACCAATTTAGTTGTTGTATTTGTTATATATCATTCACTATATATTATACAGTATATTTACACAAATTTTATATTATGAAATGATTTACTGATATGTCAAGTTTTATGTATGTATATATTACGTATGTAAAAGATTAATCAGGTTATAAAAATGCTAAATTTTCTTTTCTGATAAGCAAATCAAAGAATGAACTACAAAAGCTTAATCTTTTATCAGAAGAAAAACAAAACTAAACAGATAAATGTATTAGAGAATGACATTAAAAGGATTAGAAAAACTGTTAGAATCAACAGAATGGGGTTGGGAGGGAGCCTGAAAAGCAACTAAAACTCACACATACAAATTTTGTTCCTTGGTTTTCCAATTCTGTGGGATTAAAATTTCCTAGGTTGACCACTAATGAATCAGTTTCATTAGTCCAAGTTTCATCATAAGTAGTGGACAGGTAACTTACCACCATTATCATACCTCATTCCAAATGCCTGACTCTAATTTTTACCAAAGACAAAGTATTGTCTATAGGAAATAAGTCTGCCAAATTCCTCCAGGAAGTCTGTACTTCCTATTATTGGGGAGGGGGAGTTGTTTGGCTTTGTTATTTTTTATCACTATCTGCTGACCTGTACTCTCTGAATTTCACTGCTTTGAGGGAAATGGTGGTTAAGATTTAGTTCCCTTTATTCCACTTCCCTGAACTAACTTCTCATTTTAAAACAATCTTTTTCATGGGTGTTATGAAAAAAAAAGTCATTAAGTGATTAGCTATAACAAATTTTGGTTGACATTTCATTTTGCGGGAATACAGAAACTATAGACCCAACTAAAAGAAGCCATATCTAAGCCCGGTGGTGGTGGCGCACGCCTTTAATCCCAGCACTCGGGAGGCAGAGGCAGGCGGATCTTTGTGAGTTTGAGGCCAGCCTGGTCTACAAGAGCTAGTTACAGAGAAACCCTGCCTCGAAAAACCAAAAAAGAAGCCATCTCTACTTAGAAAAACTAGAACTTAAAAAGTTCTATTTTAAGTCATACATAGTGGCACACACCTGAAATCCCAACACTTGGAAGGATGGTCAGCATTTGAGACTAGTTGGGAAAACACAGCAAGTTCAAAGCCAACCTGGACATAAGATTGTCTCAAAAAACACAACACCAAAGTTCTATTTCAACGCTAGGAGTAGTGGTGCTTGTCTGAAATCTCAGAATCCAGGAGGCTCAGGTGGATCTGAAGTTTAAGTACAGCCTGGGTTCCACAGGAGTAAAACTCCATCTCTAAAAGCAAACACGGGAGCTGGAGTACTTGAAGGTTAAGAGCACTGCCTGCTCTCACAGAAGACCCAGGTATGGCTCTCAGCACCTGCATGGTGACTCATAACTACCTCTAACTCCAGTTTCAGGAAACCCAATGCCTTCTTTCCTTCCAGGGAACTAGGCATGCACATACTAGTATGTGTGTGTGATACACACACATAAAATAATAGGCACATCTGAAAAACTAAAATAAAAACAACAAATACTATTTCAGGTTCATTTACAGAGGTTCACTGTTCGACATCTAGACAATCTTTTAACTACAAACAATAAACTGTCTTTTTCTTCTGAACCCAAATAAGGACCTATATGTCTGCATTCAGACTTAAAGATGCAAAAATGCTAATGATACATCTCTCACTTTTATTTCTATCCCATTACACAATCAACTCCAAGCTAAGTAGAAGTTAAAAGATGACATGGTACCCAGAACTACTCTATAACATTAAACCAAATGATTCTATGCTTAAAAGCTTAGAAGCCTAGACAAGTGTTAAAAATAGTTAAAATTTTACTCTAGGCTATGTATCTAGTTCAGCATATTCCAATGCAAAAATGGAGCATTAGTTTCTATTATACTATTTTATTGAGAAAGGGTTTCACTGTGCCAAGCTGGCTGGCCTGGAACTCTCTAAGCAGACCAGGCTGGCCTTGAACTCACATAGATCAGTCTGACTCTGAGAAGCATTCATTCTTCTGGAGTACTTCTAAAATAAAATACTACTCAGACTCTCTCAAGAATCTTGACCCTTAAGTTAAACTACTAACTGGGCAACCTTCAAAACAGAACCATTCCTAAGAATTAACAAATAGCATTCAATGTTCACCCCCATAAATAGCCTATCTGACCATCTATAGAAATGAAATCCTTTTTCTAATACACTTCAATGATGACTGTAATGATACTGAAACAATGATCTATTGCAAAAATACAAGGAGACCAGATGTGGTGCCACACACATTTGATGCCACTACTAGAAATGGAAAGGCAGAGGCAGGGGGATCTCTGTGAGCTCAAGGCCTGCCTGGTCCATAAAGCAAGTTCCAGGCTAGCCAAGGCTATGAGAGACTCAATAGCAAAACATAAGGAACCTTTATAAAAATATAGTTTAATGAAATAGTCACTATACCAGAACTTTATAAAATTTGAACTAATTTCTTTATAGTTTTTGTTTGTTTGTTTTGCTTTGTTTTTAGAGACAGGGTTTCTCTGTGTAATAGCCCTAGCTGTCCTGGAACTAGCTCTTGTAGACCAGACTGGACTTGAACTCAAAGAGATCTCCTGCCTCCGCCTCCCCAGTGCTGGGATTAAAGGCGTGTGCCATCACCGCCCAGTTTCTTTTTAGTCTTAATGAAGCTTCCTCACTAAAGACAATCTGTAAAAAATTATTCTTTGCTATATGTGGTAGTATGATAAGTTTTATACTAACATCCAAAAATGGATAGCATCCAACTTTTCTTACCTTGAATTACTGGCTTTTTAATCTGTACTTAACACTGAAATAGAATAACCTAGGTAAAATCATTACTGTTTTTAAAACCATGACGCTGGTTCTTGCCTTGAGAAAAGACCCTTAAAGACTGCCTAGTCTAATATGCTTAAACCAGTGCAAGATTAATACAGTATGTGCAAATGAGCATACATGAGACAAGATAAAAATAGTTTAGAAAGTATTTCTAGTGATAACAGTATTTGATCTCTTAATTTGCAACTTAATTATTGTCTTCAAATTGATCTCTCCTACAAGTTATAGAAGACTCAAGTTTACATAATGGTCTCTTCACCAAGACTCCTCAGAAAGCAGCACCTCCCTAATACAAGCAAGAACTGACTGGTTAGATGAAGTTCTCTGTTCACATTAAGTATCTTTGATCCCCTAAAATGTTCATTCTTTTCTCCACAACAGAAAAAGTCTAACTCCTAAATCCTGCTCACCCACTGTCAAAACCACCTTCAGGTTTTAACGGAGCATTCCTTTTTTTATTAAAAATTAAATTCCATCCAAGAGTTAAAAGAAAACTAGCAACATGGCTCCAAATGGACATTTCTCAAATAACTGAAAACTGGCCTGTTTCACACGGAGTCTATGTAGTACAGGACATTTCTAGATCCCATACAATTGGGGCTATTCACACCTACCAAGTAATGTTTCTAATACCAGTTACTAGTCAGTGCAAATTAAAAATGTTATCGTGGTTAGCACACCAAAGCCTGATAGGAGTGAACTATATGATGCTAGTGTACCTGTATTCAAACACAAGACACACAAAAAACATACACTTAATTTTCTAACCGTACTTGCATCGTTTCTTTCTCTTCCTTTTATCAACAATCTTATTTTTAAACAAAGCTGAAAGAAGCGAAACAGGAAAGAAAACTTAAGTATCTTGCTCTTTTCTTTTATCCACAATCGACTTATCGTAAACAAAGCTCAAAGAGGCAAAACCAAGGCAGGGAACTTAGATCCGAGTCTGGGAAACACATAAGCCCCACCACCACTCTGGTGCTCTTAACCAGATAAGAGGGAGCGCCTAGCCACGCAATCTGACCGGGGAAACCATCTGCCCGTCCCAACCTGTGTTTTGACCAAGGGGACTTCACGCTATTTAATTAAATGCCTCAAAGATAAATGCCTTCCACGATAGTGCATTAATGTGGACATATACCTTAGCTCTCCACCGCCTTTTGGAATACCAGGTGGGAGTATCTAGCCAGTCTTACTCTTTCGGTCTAGGGAGTGAGGAGAGCGCGGGAGGCGGCGTGAGAACTAGAGAGAAGCCGGAATCAGAGAGAAGCCAGCACCCCGGGAACGCCCCTAGTGCGGGAGCCGCAGGGCAGCGCCGGGCTCTCCCGCGCAAAACACAACGCCAGTTTCAGAAAAGTTTCGCGCGCCTTGCCGGGGAGCAGGCCCTGCACGCGTGCATCCCCTCCGGAGGCCCCCACTCACCGGCGTCCACGCCGAAGGGCCGAGCAGGGCCCAGCGGCACCGCCCGCCAACGCGGCCGCCCGAGCCGGCCGAGGTAGGAGCAGCCCGCAGCACGGCGAGGCCCAGCTCGGGCGGGTGACCCAGGAACCGGCAGGGCGGCAGCGAGGCGACAGCCGACACGGCCAGGCCCGCGCGGGCGTGGAAGGTTGGGGGCGGCGACAACAAAAAGAAAGAAAAAAAAAGCGGAAGACCAAAAAGTCGCCGAAAAGGCGGCGTAGACAGCCCTGTCAGAGATACCCGGAAGATCGACGTGACCCCGGATGGGAATATGCAGCGGGAGCCAAAGGTCAGACTTCCGGCAGCCGCCAGTGGGGAGCGCGGTGGCTGAATTGCGCAGGCGCAGAGCTTGCCCGCCTTGGGATGGCTTGACTGTTGCGGGTGCCGCGCTGAGCAGGGACCGGACTGACCCCAGCCGGCCCCGTGCGCTGCCTGTGCGCCTCGGCCAAGAGCCGGTGCAGTGCTCTTCCGTTGGCCATTTCCTGCGGGCCTGCTCTGTCCGTGGCGGGCCTTCCAGACTATCGAAACCAGCCTCACCTCTGCCCTTACTGGGAAGATCAGTATTGAGTTTTAGTTGGTCTTGGAGATAAAAAAAAAAATGCCTATAATGCCCAAAGCCCACCCAGTACCCTGTCTCACTTGTCCAACAAGCACTGCTGAGTGCTCGCTGAGTGACCTTTATATCTTGTGAAACTGTCTAAACTGCTTGATTTATTGATGTAGATCTGTTAACGATTGTCCCGTTATTGTCCCAGTTGGAAGTATCAAAATCTGACTGCTCCCATTGCTTAAACTGATAATTTGTCGTCTTTGTAGATGTGATTATTGCTTTTTGTTTTTCTAGTTGTTTATTATTTTCAGTGCTTTTAGTTAATAAAATTTTATTAAACTTTAATTTTTCTCTTTCTTAACTCACAGAGGTCATCGTCATGATACTTACGGTCATTTAATAACTTACTATATACTATTATAAAATATACTGATTACTATATAGTATGCTATCTTACTATATACTGATTACTCGTTGTATAATTATTATATATAATGAATACTAATTATGAAATATATACTATATAGTACTACATTATATACTGATTTAGCTGAATTCCACCTCCTTTTTTTGAAATCCTATATAATTTCCACGTTATTTCTTCTTTGGCCTGTTGGGTGCTTTATAAGTACAGTAATATCTGAAATTATAGAAATATTTCTGAATATCTTTCTGTTAATAATTTCTAATTAGTCCTTTTAAATGTATTAAAACTTGTCACATGAGTCCAAGTATCAATGAGGTAATGGTCATTGTACATTGGAAATAAAATATGAAATTATCGGATAGCATGTCTTACAAATATCAAGTCTGGTCAGTTGATATTATTACTCAGATCTTCAACATCCCTAAGGTTTCCTGCCTTGCTTATCCTTTTAGTTATGAGAAAGGCAGATTGATGGGCTGGGACTGTAGGTCAAGTTCAGCCTACAGTGTGAAGTCCTAGGTTCAATGCCCAGTGCTGAAAAGTACTGAAATAATATAATGCAGCTCCTTCCGTATTTCTCGTATGTTTATCAGTTGTTGCTGCCAGTTTTCATTACCTAGAAAGTTTTATTATTATGGACTGCCCTCCACCACCTGTGTTAAGTGACCTGTTCTTTGCTGTTATTGTTTTGCTCTAGAGTAAGCTCTACCTGATCATAATGCTGGCATTCCAGCTTCATGGTGTAGACTACTAATGGGCATTCTAAAGGGAAAGTCTATTTACTTTTTTCCTCACTGTGACCAAAGTATCTGACAGGAAGAAGCAAAGATTGTTGGTGGAGACTGCTTGTTCGTTCCCAGCTGCCCAGACCACAAAATAATCACTCAGAAACTATATTATTTAAATCACTGCTTGGCCAATCACTTAACCACATTGCTAACTAACTCTTATATCTTTGGTTAACCCATTTCTGGTTTTTTTTCTTTTTTCTTTCTTCTTTTTTTTTTTTTTTTTGGTTTTTTGAGACAGGGTTTCTCTGTAGTTTTGGAGCCTGTCCTGGAACTAGCTCTTGTAGCCCAGGCTGGCCTCAAACTCACAGATATCTGCCTGCCTCTGACTCCCGAGTGCTGGGATTAAAGGTGTGCGCCACCACCGCCCAGCTTAGTTAACCCATTTCTATTAATCTGTGTATCGCCACATGGCTGTGGCTTACCAGCAATGTTCCAGCATGTCTGTCTGCCATGGCAGCTACCCATCTTTTCACTGACTCCACCTTCTTTCTCCCAGCATTCAGTTTAGTTACCTACCCCCCAACCCCTCACCCCACCTAGCTCTACTCTGTCCTATCACAGGCCAAAGCACCTTCTTTCTTCATTAACCAATAAAAGCAACACACACACAGAAGGACTTCCCACACCAGAAAGGTTTTTGTTAGCTCGTGGTTTCAGAAGTTTCAGGGCATCATAGTTAGGGAGGCATGGGGAGTTCATGATAGCAACAGCATGCTCACACTTGCCCAGTACCAAAGCCTATACCCCCTTGGACATCTGTACATTAGAATGGCTGTTCTGAACCATGAAGCTTCACCGAGGGCTCCACATTTTCACTGTCAATATTTGTATGCACTTAGCCACCACACACAGTCAAAGCCAACCAACTATGACAGAGTTGGACTATGACTCACCTGTCCTTCCTCATCCCCTAACTCTATGCTTTCTTGGTCTCATTTATAAAATATATACTATACCCAAACTTGTATATCTTTCAACTTACACAAAAATCAATTCAAACTGGATTAGAAACCTTAATTTAAGACATGAAATGCAGAAACTTCTAGAGGAAAACATGACGAATGCTCCTTCAGACACTGGAGTAGGAAAGTGCTTCCTGAACAGGATTTCAGTAGCACAGGACCAACCCCCAAGCACCAACAGATGGGCCTACATGAAACTAAACAGTTTCTGCAAAGCAAAAGAATTATAAGCAGAGCGAACAGCCCACAGAATAGAGAAAATCTATGCCAACTGTACTTAAGACAGTGGCCTAATGTCCAGAATTCCAGGACTGGAAGAATGAAATACCAAGAAATTCAAACTGCCAGTCAGCAGTCAGGCTGCTGAACTTTATAAAAGAAGAAACACAAATAATTACTTTTTAAAACTTCAACATCCCTAGTCGCCAGAGAAATGGAAAAGTTACTTTGCGACACCATCTCACTCCAGTCAGAATGTCATAAATCTGACAACAAATGTTGAGGATGTAGGGGCAGTCAGGCACCATCAGACCAAACGCTGCCCAAGGTTTCTAGGCCCAGGCACGGAAGAGAGGAATGGCCACAGCTCCATGCCATGCCTTGCAGCTGAGCAGGATGGACTCAACCAAGTACTACCTATGACCCAACCCAGAGCCCTGGTGCCAGGCAGTCGGGCATCATTGCGGTAGGAGAGTACAGGGAGGGGAGGTAGAAGGGAGAGGTTGAACGGTTCATTGGCTGGGGAGAGAGGCAGATCTGGAGAGGTCAGTGTGGTAAAGAAAGGGCTGGCATGAACGGCCTGCTAACCACTCAAGTCCGGAGTGATTTCCAGGCCTTGCCCAGGGCCACGGACCAGGTCTTGGTCTGGGACCCTGGAGCAGCTGAGAGGGACTGTGTTCATAGCTATGGTTCCTGTCACCACTCGGGGCCCGTGTGGGGACCTAGTTTGGAGTGCTACGTGGGGCCATCTTGGCATCCAAGGGCCACACAGCTGCAGGGCCATACCAGTTTGAGTGGCCTGTGCTGCCACCTTAGACCATGGTAACATTTGTGCCCAGGCCGCTATGTAAGACCATGCCTGAGTCCGCGATTCTACTCCAGCCAGGGTCTTCATTGATGTCTGTGATCTATGTCGCCACCAAAGACCACAGAGATGCTTGGGGTCTGGGCTGCAAACTGTGGCCAAAAGGGTATTCAAGAACTGTGCTGCCACCAGGCACATGCTGATCTGAGTGGCCTGTGACATCATCTGGGACTACAATGTCATCCAGGCCAGGGCTGCTGCTGAGGGCCTTGTCTGGGTCCGTAATGTAATGATCTGTCTCTTTAAGAGACAAGCCACGCCCACTTCCTCCCCCATCAGCTGAGGCAGGCTGATCTTCAGATTCCAGCCTGAGCTCTCTCTCCTTTTCCGTCTTCCTCTCGGAGAGGCAGCTTCTGCTTCTCTCTCCACCCTTCCCCCTTCCCCCGCTTCTTTCTCTCTTCTCTCTCTCTTCTCTCTCTCTCTCTCTCTCTCTGCTCTTCTCTCCTTCACCCTTCTCCCTCCATAACCCCCTGAATAAATATCCAACTTTACTCTGCATGGCGTGCCTATCCATGTCTCTGTCTCTTGCCCGCCAGCCACATGTCTCCCTGCCTGGGACCAACCGCCGCTCAGGGACTGGCAGCCGTCTCTGCCTGGGACTGGCTGCTGTCAGGGCCTGCTGCCTGCCGCCACATGGCCTGCTACAGCCACTTGGGGACCTACAGCATTTTTTTGCCTACTGCCGCTGGGAATCCTGCAGCATTTTTAATTTTTCCATTACACGTGACCCTACAGCAGCCAGGATCTGAGTTGAGATCTGTGGCTCCTGTTACCACTGAGGTAACACTTAGGGTCTGGTCAGCCACCTAAGACCATGTTGGTGTCCAAGGACCATGCCACTAATAAGGGACCATACTGATATGGGTGGCCAGTACTGCTATCTTGGGACCAAGGAGACATGATGACATCTAGGCACAGCCACTGCTGAGGGCCTTGTCTGAGTTCATGATGCAGCAGTAGCCAGGGTCTGGGGTGGTGTTCATAGCTCCTGTTACCACTGAGGACTCTGCAGATGCCCAGGATCTGGTCAACCACCTGAGACTATGCTGATGCCGGAGGGCCTTGCTGCCAATGGAGCCATGCTCGTCTGGGTGCCCTGTGCTGCCACCGGGGCCGTGGTAAAGTCCTGGCCTAAGCTGCTGCCAAGGTCCATGTCTAGGTCTCCATGGTCCTGCTGCAGCTGAGGTCTGTGATGATGTTCAGTGACACAAAGGGGTCATTGGAACCGTGCTGTGTTGAGCCAACCCCACCCTTCATTGGATACCGCAGCAGGAGAAATGGCCCTGGACCTGAGGCGCAAGCTCTGCCCTGCGCTGGGGAAAGATGGCCCCACCCCTCACCACAGGCGGGCACCTCATCTGGGCAGCACGCTAGAGCTAATCCTGTGATCAGGAACACAATGAGCCTCCCCGCGCGGTTGTGAAAGTAGGAGAGTTGACCCCGTGAACCCCTCATCTGTCATGTGGTGGCATGGATGAGAGAAAGATGCCCCCGCCCCTCACTATCACCTGCGGTAGGTGAGAGAGCTAGCCCTAGGGTCACAGGAGTGGGAGAGCTAGCCCTGACCCTCACTGGCTACAGTCTGGGCAGCGCGCACTAGAGCTGACCCTGTCGTTGGGTGTGCAGGTGAGGCAGCCCTGAGGGTGTGAGAGCAGGAGAGCTAACCCCCTCTGTAGAGGCACAAAGAGGCCAAAGGTCAGAAAGTTTGGGACTTGTTTTTAGTTCATTCAAGGTTATTGTGCTTCTAACTCAAACCCAGGTCCAGTCTAGTTGAGTTCTGCTCTCTCAAGGCCATTGTCAACAGGTATCACCAGTTGCCACACCTCAAGCTCCTGAAATAGGGAAGTAGTTGGTTCCTACCTAAAACAAAAGTCTAAGGATCCAACTAACCTCCAGTCCCCTTTATGGAAATAACTTGGGATTCCGCCCAGGGAGTGTGAGTCTAGGGCTTGAGTGAAGAATGTAGCCCGTGAATTGCAATGTGTATGTTAATGCAGCCTTTTGTTTTACTCCTACATTTTGGGGTCAGGGGTATATTGATTGACCAGTTGGAAATTAAACACAAGCGAATTTTCAGTACTCACTGAAAAATTCCCTCCTGATACTATCCTATATGCATTTTATTTTCGTTCGCGTCTTTGTATTCTTTACTATATTGTAAATTCCCATGCCTCCACTCTGGAGAGGGTATTTTTGTCAAGGCTGGCCCCTGAACCCCCCCCCCCCAACACACAATATATGTTTGGGCAAAACAGTAGAGCTGGCCCTGGTGATGTGAGTGTGGGTGACCCAGCTCTGAGAGCAGGAGAAATGGTCCCACTCCTTACTGCAGGCTGCAATGGGTGGACTAGCCACGGCAGTGCTGGAGAGCTCACCCCGTAGTGAGAATGAGGGAAAGCTGGCAGGCTGAGCAGCCCAGCTACTACCACCTAGGCCCAGAACCAGGCCTATAAGTTAGCCCACCCCAGCATCCACTGAAGCACATGAAGGGAATGAACCTACAGACCCAAAACAACAGGATCTCCAGGATACAGGACAACAGGATCTCCAAAAGGAACCCCAGTGAGAGCCCATTATCGGTGGTATAACAGAAACCAGAGACCTCGACCAGAGGTAATGGTAATGAATTGGCAAGTAAAGATGAATGGACTAACGGTAACTGTGTGACTCAGCATGCCACACTACAGCTTCCACAGCAAGATTCTTCTCCCCCACCCCCCCTTTTTTTTAAATTAATTGCTTTGTTTGGTTTGGTTTTTGGTTTTTCTTTTAATTTGGTTTTGATTTTGGGGGGGAGGTAAGGGCAGAGGGTGGATGTGAGGGTACAGGGAGAGAAGTGGGATCAGAATACGTGATTTGAAATCCACAGAGAATCAATAAAATTTAAAAAAATAAAGAAAGGGGAAAAAAGCAATAATACATCAGATACCAAGGTAATTCAAAGAATCATAAGAATATACTTTTAAAATCTGTACTCCATAAAACTGAAAATTTAAGAGAAATGAATAAATTTCTTAAAATATATACAACCAACCAAAGTTAAATAAAGATCAAATAAGCAATCTAATTAGACCCATAATGCTTAGTGAAATAGAAGCTGTAATTAAAACTCTTCCAACCAAAATAGCCAAGGGCCAGATGGATTCAGCGGAGAATTCTATCAGAATATTATAAGAAGAATTAGCACCAATACTCTTCAAATTATCACACAAAATAGAAACTGAAGGAACAGTTCCTAATTTTTTACATGACCACTATTACCTCAATAACAAAACTACACAAACATACAGAGAAATTATAGATCAATATTCGTTATGAACATAGATGAAAATATTCTCATTAAAATACTTGCAAATTAACTCCAAGAACACATCAAAATGATTATTCACCATAATCAAGTTGGCTTCATCTCAGAGATGCAGGGGTAGTTCAATATATGTATGTCAATAAGTGTAATCCACACATAAACAGACTGAAAGACTGGAGTCACATAATCAAGAAAGAGAAAAGGCCTTTGACAAAATCCAGTATCTCTTTGTAATAAAAGTCCTGGTGAGTTTGGGGATACAAAGGACATATATCAATATAATAAAGGTGGTTTGTACAAGCCCACAGACAACATCTACCTAACTGGAGAGAAAAGTAAAATATTTGCATTGAAATCAGGAAGACGACAAGGTGGTCCACTCTCTCTATACCTATTCAATATAGTGCTTGAAGTCTTAGCTAGAGCATTAAGAACACTGAAGGAGGTCAAGGGGATACAAATAGGAAGAGAAGAAATCAAAGTATCTTTATTTGCAGGTGATATGATTTTACAGATAAATGGCCCTAAAAACTCCACCTGGAAACTTCTACAGCTGATAAACACTTTCACAAAAAACGCTAGCCCTCAGCTGGGCAGTGGTGACACATGCCTTTAATCCCAGCACTTGGGAGGCAGAGGCAAGCAGATCGCTGTGAAATCAAGGCCAGCCTGGTCTACAAGAGCTTGGTCCAAAGCCACAGAGAAACCCTGTCTCGAAAAACAAAACAAAACAAAACAAAAGAAACAACAACAACAAAAAACCCACTAGCCTTCTTTTATACAAGTGACAAATGGACCAAGAAAGTAATCAGGGAAACAACACCTTTCACAGTGGCCTCAAAAAAAATATCTAAATCTTGGGATAACTCTAACCTAAAGACTTGTGTAATAAAAACCTTAAGACACTGAAGAAAGAAATTAGAGAAGATGACAGAAGACGGAAAAAGCTCGCATGCTCAAGGATCAGTAGGACTAATACAGTGAAAATAGCCCTCCTACCAAAAGTAATATACAGATAAATGCAATCCCCATGAAAATACCAACACAATTCTTCACAGAAATTGACAAAACAATCTTTAACTTTATGTGGAAAAACATAAACCCAGGATAGCAAAAACAACCCTGAGTAATAAGAGAACCGTTGGAGGTTCACTGTCCCAGATTTCAAGTCGTGTTACAGAGCTACAGTAATAAAATAGCAGGGTGTTGGCATGAAAACAGACACTTGATCAATGGAATATAATTGTTTTTTCTTTTGTTTTTGTTTTTACCTTCTTGTTTCTTTTTTAGAAGAGAGAGAGAAAGAATAGATTTGGGAGGGTAGAGAGGTTTGGAGGAATTGAGGGAGGAGAAAAGCATGATCAAATTATATTGTATTAAAAATTTTTATTAAAAATGGAAATGGGGCCTGGACAGAGAGATCAGCAGTTAAGAGGAACTGCTCTTTCAGAGGACTGAAGCATGATTAATAAGAACTCAGAGACAGAAATTGGGGTTCAACCTAAAGATCCAAAAGCAAAGCAGCCAGCTACTGACTCTTACCTTGACCTCAGTCTGAAATGGCGATCCTGTCTCCAAGAAACCTCAGAATGAGAATGAATGTGGGGGCTGGGATATAATATAAAATCCTCCCATTTTATAATCCTCTCTAGGGCTGGGATCAAAGGCGTGAACCACTAGTATTAAAGGCATGCACCACCACCCGGTTTCTATGGCAATTAGAGCGGCTACTGGGATTAAAGGTGTGTGTTAGCACTTCCTAGTCTGTAAGGCTGCCCAATAGAACTGTTTCACTCTCTGATCTTCAGGCAAGCTTTATTTATTAAAATACAAATGAAATGCCACTATAGAGGATCCAAGTTCAGCTTTCAGCACCCACATAAGGCATCTCACAACCACCTGTAACTCCATCTCCAGGGCATGGGAAGGCTCTAGCTTTTGGGGCACCAGAGCTCACATGCACAAAACCACATACAAACTTACACACCTTCACATAATTAGAAGTAATAAAATAAATTTTAAGAAAGAAAATGAAACCTTTTCCTCATTGGCCTTCTGAAGGCAAGAAGGTCACCAGGAGCTTCTCCAGAGTCACTGGGAAGCTAAGGACAGGGTTCCTGCTCTTGCCTGGTCTGCTCAAACCACCACGGTCTGGTATGCAAATAAGGGCTGAACAAGTGCACACTGTTCCTGTCCATATGGGAAAGACAAAGGCTTCATGATGTTGGGCTTAGTGACCTACCTTTCTCTCTCTCTCTCTCTCTCTCTCTCTCTCTCTCTCTCTCTCTCTCTCTTTCTTTATTTTCTCTTTGGTTTTTTGAGACAGGGTTTCTCTGTAGTTTTGAAGTCTGTCCTGCAACTATCTCTTGTAGACCAGGCTGGCCTCGAACTCACAGAGATCTGCCTGCTTCTACCTCCCGAGTGCTGGGATTAAGGCGTGTGCCACCACCACCCAGTTAAGTGACCTTTCTTGAATTGATTATTCAAGACCATCTACCCAGTGAAAAAGACCATGCTAGTCATACAAAGCAATAAAAACCTTTTAAGATCTTCAAAAAAAATAAAAAGAAAGAAAATTAAAAGACATGTATAACATAGATAAACATATTTGCAAACCACCTACTAAAGAACCTTTTGCCCAAAACACATTTTTAAAACATTCATACCTCAATAATAAAGTAATAAACAAATGAGCAAAATGTTTAATGGATAATTCACACTAAAGCCAAATAAATGGCAAAGAAACACAAAAATATACAACATCATTAACAATTAGGAAAACATACTCAAAGCCACAGTAAAAGGGCTGGGGAGACCTGTCGGTGGATGAAAAGCACAAGCCATGAAAGTGTAAGGATCAGAATTTGGATCCCCCCGAGCCCGTGTAAATGTCCAGGGTGTTGTGGCAGTCGGCTGTAATTCCAATGCTTAGAAAGAAGAAACAGAGGATCCCATGCAAAAGCTGACCAGCTGGACTAGCCAGAATTGGTGAGCCCACACAAAACACGTGCACACGTGAGGAACACACAGTACATACATACAAGCACATACATACATGTAGCGTAGGCAGGGACTGTTCATTCACTTCCTGGCTTCCCAGACCCGAAATAAGCACACAGAAACTGTATTAATTAAAACACTGCTTGGTCTATTTCCAACTATGCATATTTCCAACTAGTGCTTATATCTTAAATTAACCCATTTCTATTAATCTGTATCACCACATGGTTGTGGCCTACCAGTAAGGCTCTGTCCGGGTTCCAGTGTCTGTCTCCTAGGGCTGCTACATGGCTTCTCTTTGACTCTGCCTTCTTTCTCCCAGCTTTCAGTTCAATTTTCCCATTCTGTCCTGTCACAGCCCCAAGCAGTTTCTTTATTCAATAACCAATAAAAGCAACACATATACAGGAGGACTTCCCATATCACAAACGTGTAAAACCACATGTTATTTCCTATCTAATTAATGGTAAAATAAAAATTCTAACCAGGATTGGAGATCTATTCAGTGGTAGAGCAATTGCGTAGGTACACAAGAACTGGCCATACCAAAAAGTGTTCATGAGAATATGGAACAACTGAAACTCTCATGCAATACTATTGGAAACACCAAACGGTATAACTGCCTTGTAAAACATCTCGGCAGTTTCTTTTTTTTTTAAATAAGTTTCTTTTTTAAAATATTTATTTATTTATTATGTATACAATATTCTGTCTGTGTGTATGTCTGCAGGCCAGAAGAGGGCACTAGACCTCATTACAGATGGTTGTGAGCCACCATGTGGTTGCTGGGAATTGAACTTAGGACCTTTGGAAGAGCAGGCGATGCTCTTAACCACTGAGCCATCTCTCCAGCCCTCAGCAGTTTCTTTCAATGATAACTATACAGTTCGGGCCTATTGGCACATTTATATAATCCCAGCACTCGGAAGGCAGAGGCAGTATAGGCCATATGTCTAAATGATGAGAACTAGACCAGCCTGCCCTATATTTATCCATTCAATAGACTACTTCTCAGAATAGAAACAAACTACTGCTACTTGCAGCAACACAGATCATTGCAAGAAACTGGACCAAACCCAAATGCTAACAAACCAACAGTGATTATAAAAGCATGTCCATGTAGCCTGGTAGATGGAGTAAGAGCAGAGAAGGGCAGATGGGGGGAGATTTCAAAGGACTATGAGGACGCTTTCTGAGAGTAATGCTCATGTTAAGTATCTTGATTATTAGAGCTTGTGTATGTATTTGTGTGTAAGAATATATGTAACTCATTGTCTCAAATACGCCACAAAATGTTATTGAAATTAGAAAGAAATTCTTGGTCTGTGTTGCAATTAGGCTAAATTTCTGTGCATGGTTTTGTTATATGTTATAACATATGCTGGTCATTTAGAAGTATGGGTTTCACTGAGTTTTGATGTTATTTCTAGAGAGAAATAACTGAGGAGAGAATATTCATCCTGATTGTGAGAAGCACCCACCCCATGGTCTGGGAATTTATGCTGAATATAAAGAGCACCACATTCTCTTTCTCTGTGTCCTAGTGCACAGGGAATGTAAGAAACCCTAGCCATGTGCCACCGCCACAAATTCCACCATGGTAAACACTGCCCTTTCCAATTGTGAGACAAAAGAAAGCCTTCCTCCATAAACTGCTGGTTGTCCTATATTTAGTTATAATAACAAAAAGTAACTAATATAAGCAGATTATTTAGAGAGATGCTAGTAATCACTAGCTTAAAAATATTTCTTATACTTAAAGAGGAAAGGAGTCATAATATATCCATTGAAGACACCAGAAGGAATTTATCACAGGACCAAGATCTCTTCCGTCCTTCTTTATTTTCTTTCTTTCTTTTTTTCTTTCTTCCTTCCTTCTTTCCTTCCTCCCTCCCTTCCATTCTTCCTTCTTCCCTCCCTCCCTCCATCAATTCATCCGTCCATACATCCCTCTCTCTGTCTCTCTCTCTCTCTCTTATGACAGTGTCTCTCTACATAACCCCAGCTGTCCTAGAACTCCCTAGGTAGACCATGTTGGCCTTGAACTCACTAAGTTGACTGTTCTGGCTACTGAGTGCTGGGATTAAAGACATGAGCCACCATGCCCAACTCAAGAGCTCTTTCTTTGCGTATGAGTTATATTAGTCCAACCATAAATACATCTTCAAAGCTTCTCCACTTTTAATTAAAACTTGCTAATATGTTAAAAATATGCTTTGGAGAAAATAGCATTAATATGTAAGCTGTAACTTTTCTGTAGTGCAAGACTAATTTGAATGAATACATTAATGTGTCAAACAACAGAAAGAGTGGATACAAATGATAACTGCTGGTAATCCTAGCAGGCAGAAATGAGAGAATCAAAAGTTCAAAGCCTGCCTGGGCTACATAATGCATTCAAAGCCAGCCCATGATACATACTGAGACTGTCTCAAAAAAGCAAAGACCACCCAAGCAGTAACAAACATAGACTGAAGGTTGTGGCTCAGCGGTAGAATACTTGCTAAACATGCTGTGGGGTCCTTGGGTCCAAATCTCAGCCCTGTAAAAAAAATAATAATCACAATAATAATGGCTATTAATATATTTGTACCTATTAGTGCCTCTCATGCAACTTAAGATGACAGATGAATAAGATTGATCTGATGACTATCTTTATATAGCTCCTAGTTAAAGAGGAGGGCAGGAGCTTTTAACATTAGAAGACAATTATTTTCATGATAATAACAGAGAAAAGGAAAATATATTTTACTGTAAGAGCAAATAACTAGGGCAACTAACCTGTTAGAGAAGGCAAGGTGGCCACGCCCATGTGCTACTAGGCTCTCCTAAGTGGAGGGTGCAGTTGACAGACAAGCCAGGCTACTGTGTCTTTGGAGCTACCACCACACTGATGGCTGAGACTGCTCCTCCTATAGAAACCAACTAATGATTGAGCGTGTGTTGTGTGTCCTGGGGAGATGTTAATACATGTCTAGTCGTCCTGGATAGGGATCTAATGATGGACTGAAGTAAGGATGCCGAAGTCCAACTTGGTAAGCCAGTGAATTTTGTTGGGGTTACTTACAGAAGTATGGGTGAGGGGGATTACTTTTAGGAGCAGAAGTGACTCCGACAGCTGCATCACTGAAAGACCACCCCAGCATCAGTGGCAGCACACAAGAGCTGGAAACCTGGAGCTCACTGCACAGCCTGAAGGTGGCTGGGCAGGTAAAAGCTTGTCCTTTCCCGGTAGCTCAGTTGGGCTTACTCTCTTTCAAGCAGCTTGGCTGGGCTGAGAGAGTCTCTTAGCAGTTCTCACTGCTTATATATTCAGGGAAGGGAGAAGCCTAGTGAATCTGATGGGTTTCAGGGACATACTAGCAATCCAGTTGTTTACTTCCTGAACTTAAGCAGTTTCTCTGCAGGATGGAATGTTTTAGAATATCTGTTGTTTCACCTCCCTTTGAACATTCTGTGGCTTACCAGGCTTTCCTGGAAAACTGAAGCTTTTAATTTGGAAGAAATTAGTACACAACAGCATGGGAGGAACCCAGGTGTTGGCTCATGGCTACATGATGCAGAATGGATAAATCTGGCTAAGGAATTTCCCACTGACCTAACAACAGTGCTGCAAGTCTTCTATTCAATCTCCTCCCTTGTTCCCCTTCTTAATAGATCACAACACACACACACACACACACACACACACACACACACACACTTAAAACAAAATAAGAAGTCTTTTTAAAATAAGTCCAAATTGTCTCAAGTTTCCTCTCCTTTTTTCCTTTTGGCATGAGGGAATATCTGTAAAACGTGTGATTCCATGAGGACCAACCAACAGCATGACTCTTAGCTTTCATTACTTTGATAACTATAAAAGACTAAAGCAAAATAGCATTCTGAGCAATAATTTAGAATGTAAAATAATATTCAAATAAATATAATAGACAAATTTTACAAATGGAGGATGAATTTACTAGTAAATGAGGATCTACAATAATGTCTTAGTGGTAGATTCCAAATAGCTGAAGAGAATAACTGTAATTAAATGAATTAATTAGACAAAAAGAATTTCACTGAATTAACAGTCATATTTTAAATTAGTGGGGTTTTATTTTGAGCCAAGAACTGAAAGTATAGACATGTAGACCTTCAACATTTTTGTACATGTTAATAAAGGCTAAAGTAAAATATATATATGTAAAAATATAATAGTATAAAAGGCTTCTCTTTATTTCATGCCTCTTCTACTTTAATTATCATTGTAATATATGTAAAAAACAATAATAAAGGCAATATCTGATATGCGCTTACTAATATATAAATGTATAATATAAGTTGCTAGACTCATTCAACATTGCTCACATGGACATGTTTTAGAACTGACTGCTTGGGATTAGAACACCTCTCAGGAGTTTACTGTCTGGAGAAAACTGGTCCCTGCTTTCTGAGCAGCCATCAACAGCCTATAGCTCTTTATCTAGGAGATTTCCTTCTGAGATTTCCCCCATCCACACTGGCATGTCAATTGGTATTGTCATTTGTTTAGAAACAAAGATTTCTTTACAATATATGTGGGTAAGTATATAGTCCACATTAATCTTCTTCCATACCTCTTTGCTCCCTGATTAGGTTTTTATTCATTCATTCAACTAGTCAACATATTTAATAGCCTCTGTTTACCAGATTCCATTCTGAACAAATAGTCTTGGTAAGGTTGTCAACACTTAAGAGATGGGCTTGACCGTAATGAATGCCTGCATGAAAGAAACAGCTGCACAAAAAAGGAGCCCAAAATTCAAGACTAGAGAAGCTATAACTGAGCAAGATTTGAAAATTTTTCATGAAAGACAAAGATTTCATTCAAAGAAGCCTCTTCTCAGAAGAAAACATGAAAAGAGGTTAGCAGAAAGGTGAATTTATGATACAAGAAGACAATGGCCACAGATATCAGAATTTAATGCTTACTGTCTAGATTTCTCTATATTCTGCCTTGCTTTATTCTACGCTTTTCTTGCAATTTTTCCTTAAGAAAGTTCCCCTCAAGGTGCTTTTTGGGGTGACACTAGCCAGATGGCTTTTTCTAATCTTCCACAGGGAAAAAAATGCAAAGCAGGGTTTGGAACCAGCATTGCCACCTACAAGCAAGTACTTCGAAAAGAAAAAAAGACGGAAATACCAGTCATCTGGGTATTTGTCCAAGCTGCCAGAAAACTAAGAATAGACCTCTGGAGTAGGACTTCTGGTTTATAGAAAACAGAAATGTGTTTGAAATAAAATAAGAAAAGAAAAAGAACTTTGAAGTCATGGCGTTATGCAAAAACATAAATTCTATTTGACTATGGAGTTCATGTTTATTTTAGCTTTGTCATTCCATTCACTGCCTGGGTCCTTAGGCAAGGTACGCTTCTTTCTGACGTGTGTGCGTATGTGTCATGCACGTGTGCTCAGCTCATTTGTGTGTGAGAGAGAGGGAGCATCGATGAACCACAGCACACATGTTGGAGTCATGGGACAGCCTAGGGTACCAGTCTTCATCTTCTGCCTTGTTTGGGACAGGGTCGATCTTGCTAAGTGATGCATATGCCAGGCTAGTTAGCTCACAAACTTCCAGGGACTCTCCTGCCTCTACCTCCTGTTTCCCAGTAGGGGCAAATTTAAGTTTCCCTGCTTGGATGGAAATACCAGAATTACCTCTTTGTTGAGATGAGTAAATTCTTAGTACTACTGAAAATACCAAAAGCTAAATATGAATACTTAGTGTTATTAGTGCCATTAAAACTTATATTAGACTATTATCAAATATTCACTGAGGTTGATTGAAAATAGTTGGATTTTAGCTCATCTGCCTGCCTATTTCATATTTTTTGGAGTATGAGCATGATTAATCTTTTTTTATTTTTTTATTTTTTCCATGATATTTATTGAGCTCTACATTTTTCTCTACTCTCCTCCCTGCCTCTCGCCTCCCCCCTTCAACCCTCCCCCAAGGTCCCCATGCTCCCAATTTACTCAGGTGATCTTGTCTTTTTATACTTTCTACTTCCCATGTAGATTACATCAATGTAAGTCTCTCTTAGTGTCCGTATTGTTGTCTAAGATCTCTGGGATTGTGGTTTGTAGGCTGGTTTTCTTTGCTTTATGTTTAAAAACCACCTTTGAGTGAGTACATGTGATAATTGTCTTTCTGTGTCTGGGTTACCTTACTCAAATTAATGCTTTCTAGTTCCATCCATTTTCCTGCAAAATTCAGGCTGTCGTTATTTTTTTCTGCTGTGTAGTACTCCATTGTGTAAATGTACCACTTTTTTTTATCCATTCTTCAATCGAGGGGCATTTAGGCTGTTTCCAGTTTCTGGCTATGACAAACAAAGCTGCTATGAACATAGTTGAGCACATGTCCTTGTGGCACGATTGAGCATCCTTTGTATATATACCCAAAAGTGGTATTATTGGGTCTTGAGGAAGGTTATTTCCTAATTTTCTGAGAAATCGCCACACTGACATCCAAAGGGGCTGTACCAGCTTGCATTCCCACCAGCAATGCAGAAGTGTTCCCTTTTCCCCACAACCTCTCCAGCATAAGTTGTCATCAGTGTTTTTGATCTTGGCCATTCTTACAGGTGTAAAATGGAATCTCAGAGTTCTTTTGATTTGCATTTCTCTGATGACTAAGGATGTTGAACATTTCCTTAAGTGTCTTTCAGCCATTTTAGATTCCTCGGTTGAGAGTTCCCTGTTTAGGTCTGTGCTCCATTTTTTTATTGGATTATGTGTTCTTTTGTTGTCCAATTTCTTGAGTTCCTTGTATATTTTAGAGATCAGACCTCTGTCTGATGTGGGATTAGTGAAGATCTTTTCCCATTTGGTAGGCTGACATTCTATCCAACTTCATTTGGAAAAGCAAAAAACCCAGGATAGCCAAAACAATCCTGGGCAACAAAAGAACATCTGGAGGCATCACAATCCCTGACTTCAAACTATACTACAGAGCTACAGTACTGAAAACAGCCTGGTACTGGCATAAGAACAGACAGGAGGACCAGTGGAACCGAATAGAAGACCCAGATATCAATCCACACATC